>JAOUQZ010000002.1:25243090-25263358 GCA_028564935.1 Neosilurus hyrtlii
CTGTGTGTCACAGTTTATAAACGGTTTCATTTGTTTCGTCACAGTGACACGCGCGTGTCACGTGACGCGCTGCAGGAGCCGCGCGAGCCCCATCCCGGAAGTGCGTTCAGTAATCTACTCAAAGTGCACGCGGAAACCGGAAACCTGCTTTGGAGCCGTATTTCCGGTTTTTAAAACCACTTCTCAGGCTGTTATGGAGTTTTTTCCCACCTAAATTGTTTCATTCAAATGATTCATGTTGTAATTCATTCGGTTTCTGATAAAGTGTTCAAGTCAGAGAGTGTTTATTATGAACCAGTTTTAGGGCTCTCTGCACACGGAAGGGGTTAAAAGTGACCTTCTTCCGGCTGAGGGGATGTTGTGCTGTTTGTTTTTCTCTTTAAATCCACCTTTTTTTGGTTCATGTTTAAATTCTCCATCACTGAACTGAAACTAAACGTTTTTAAGTCACTAGCAGGGATATCTTTACAACTGCAGTCATTTAAAGAACGAGTTATAACCTTATTTTCATCTAAATATGTTCAAACTCAAGAGAAACAAATCCCACTGGTGTTCATGTGCAGGGACCGTCTACAAAGTTCAGCCCTCACACCAAACGTTCACACAAATCTCCAATAACTTCACTTTAAAGCTAAGGTTCCATGGTTTTTGTTTACGGAATATGGCTTGTGGAATGTGTGTAAAAATTGAAGTGTTTTCTTAAAGCGGGACACGTATACAACAAAAGCAACCTGTGCATGTAGTAAGCGAGTTCTGCCGCTTAATTATATTACTTTAACCTTATTAATTATATTAACCAAATGTGCATGTCTTGGGACAGGAAGGACACCAGAGTACCCAGAGGAAACTCATGCAAATTCGGGAATAACATGCAAACTCCACAGGGGAATACCCTCGCCAAGTCTGGGACTTGAACCCAAGACCTTCTTGCTGTGAGGCAGACCTTGCTAAGCACTTTTCCACCATGTCACCCTCAATAGTAATCAAGCTGGTCATTTGTTAATGTGTAAATGCTAGCCTTAAGTAAGGTGTGCTAATGGTTGTCTGGACGATTTTACATATCGTTATGTACAGTGCTTTGTTAACTTGTTCACAGTCCAGCAGTAAGAAGCTGTCAAACTGCTCTTTCCATAGACCAAAATATTGTTGATTTTTTTTTTGTCTACTAGAAGTTTACTTATCGACTGATTGAAATCTCACAATTCATCTCACTTTGGGTATATGGGATGAACCCAGTAACAATGCTTTCTCCTTCTATGTTGCTTTCGTAATGCCACTGCAATTGTGATTGATTGCTCCGAAGATATTCTCCCATAAGCAATGTTGTAATTTTTTTCAAGAACGGCACGGCAAACAAAAAAATTATGTGATAATAATTGTGGAACAGCCAATTAGCCTAATGTGCATGCCTTTGGACATGCACTTTAGGATAAGCATCACAAAGCTGGATAAATATCCCATGGCTCTCTGTGTAGAACACAATAATAGATTGCTGATGTTGTTTATTTCCAGTTTTCTAGTAGATGCACATTGACTGGTAGGCAAAAAACCCAGCTCGCTGCATCTGCCAGGCTGTCATATATACAAGTATAGGTTTAACCGTCATACATTTTGCTTGTATTTGTTATAATAATTCAAATTTTTTCATTTTATATATATTTTTAAATATTATTGGAAATATTAAATCTAATTCATGTTATTTGGGAACTCTGGGTCCTGAAGATAAGAAAATGTATGAAGAAAAACTGCAGGTGGGGGTGTGTATCTCTTCCAGACCTATACAGTTTGGAGGGTTGGGTGGCTGACTGTAGTGTCTGGTCAGACACTGACTACGGGTGTATTTACAGTTATTTAATTCCCACTCCTGGTCCTTATGATGAAGAATCCAAATGAATTGTGAAACTGCTTGATGATTAAAGTACTGATAAAGTATATTAATGGAGCAATGCAAAAAATAAATAAAGTAAAAAATTTAAGCATAATGATAATAATAATAATAATAATAATAAAATAATAATAATATATAGAAAAACAAAAACTTACATCTTTCCTTTTATTCAGGGTAGTGGTAATCTTTTTGTTTTGCAGGTTGGGGGACAGGGAATGGGGAACGGGGGGACATTATGCAGTTAGAAGAAAGGGTTTTGTGACTGAATGACCATGTTTGGAAGTAACCCGCGTTTATCTCTCACCTGATATGAAATGGTCACTGCACACATATTCATGACCACTAGGTTTCCAAGGTTCTGATGTTTTTGCACATCTTGTCCACCTTTACAAATCAAGAGGCTATCATTTTCATATTGTTTTTGCTGAGGTACACATGCTACTTCTTGGATGCCGGTGATCCTCATCCTCCTGCTCCTTCTGCTTTGTGAGCCCTGTGGTCTGTCCTGGTGTGTTGATGCTGGCTGGAGAAGCCTCTCGCTCCTGCTGACGAAGATCCATATGGGCTTAGATCTGCACTCAGTGACTGTAAAGACGACTTTTCACTGCTGGTGATATAAACTCTTTTGCTACAGTTATTCAGGACTTACAGTTGTGGTATAACCAACCGGACTACATGTTGGACTCTAATGCAGTTTTCATATATGGTTTGTATTTTTACGGTTAAATGAGGAGGGGTTTCTCTTTTCATCCTGGTTCCTCTCGAGGTTTCTTCCTCGTGTCAACTGAGGGAGTTTTTCCGTGCCACTGTTGCCGCGGGCTTGTTCATTAGGGATGTGTAGGGGGTTGAAGAAAAATGTAATGTTTATAAAAATTTAATTCCTCTTTAAATTACTTTTACTATGTAAAGCTGCTTTGTGACAATGTCAACTGTAAAAAAACGCTATACAAATAAAACTGAATGGAATTTTGTTTACACTTAATTAGCACGTGTTCAACAGTTTCACTTTCATCACAAATCCTACATCTGCCACGTGTTTCATCATAATGAATAAAGTTCTGTTCAGGCGAGGGTTTCACGTGTCCTGTAATGATGGTTTCCCCTCTTCGGCTTCTTCGTCCATGTCTTGATTCTCCTACTTGGGGGTTTATCGAGAAAAGCTCTCCCCCACTTACTTAATCTACTCCATTTCTCTTGACATAATTTTCCACGTTTCCTTTTACAGCCTTTAAATGACTGGTGCAATTCACAGCACAACAACTGGAAGGCATTCAGTCGAGATTACTTTCGTCTTTTTCCCTACCAATATGGCCGCCGCACCGGTTGACCCACCTGTGAGTTCATAGCGATTGCTCGTATTCAGGAAATAGAGAACGCATTCAACACATGTTCCTTCACGGCATCCGTATTTATGGTCCTTGGGAAACCTTCCGGGTGGAAACAGCTACTAAAAGACTACATGCTGCAGAGGTCGCAGTAAAAACACACACGCAGTTTTAATGCATTGAATATCTGTATAGAGTTATTTAGAAGTGTAAGAAGAGTCCCACCCCCACATGCTGCTGTGCCGTGTTTCCGCTTTAGTGAGGCGGGGACTGGGTGTCCGGGGAGCCGCTGCTCTCCGGCCCGCTCTCTCCTTCAGTTCCGCCGGGGACACAGCGGCCGCTCCCGGGGCCGGAGCTCAGACTCCGGGGGAATACCGACACACCGTGCTCCTGCCCCGCACAGACTTCCCTATGAAGCTCGCTGGACAGAAACTGCTGGACCTCGAGCTGAAGATACAGCAGGTACACACACACTCACAGGGTCACAGGAAGGCTGGAGCCCATCTCAGCCAACACTGGGCGAAGGCGGGGTACACCCTGAACAGCTCGCAGGACCATCCCAGGCCCCCCCCCCTCCCCCCAACACACCTAGGAGCAATTTCAATTTGTAGCAGCTAGTAATCCTAATGTGCATGTCTTTGAACTGTGGGAGGAAACCCATACAAGCATGGGGGAGAACATGCAAACTGCACACAGGGACCCCTTCCCATCCCTAGGGACTCGAACCCAGGACCTTTTTGCTGTGAGGCGGACATGCATCCACTTCACCACCATACCGAGCGTCTTAAAGCAGACTGGTTGAAGTTGTTATGAAAGAAGAGAAATCTGGGAGGATGTTGAAGATGACGTTGAATTCGTGTGTCAATCGTTCAGGATCAGTTTATTATTATTATTTTTATTAAACGTGTCGTGCTGTATGGGTGATTTTTGTAATTAGTCATTCTGTTGCGCAGGATTGTGGGTTCGAAAAACTGTACAAGTGGCAGAAAGAAAGGAAAGCCAAGAAGGAGTTTTGCCTCCATGATGGTCCGCCCTACGCCAACGGAGACGCCCATGTCGGCCACGCCCTCAACAAGGTAACGGGCGTGATTCGGAAGCGTAGAAATAATTCTACAGAATTATTTCTGATGCTTTTTAGAAAAATCAATGTTTATGTCAAGTGATAAATTTAATCATGGCACATTGAGGGTGGTGCTTTATATTTTACGCACTTGACAGAAAAGCCTGTCGTTTCTGAGCATCCTTCTGTGTTCTTGTGTTCTCCGCAGATCCTGAAAGATATCAACAATCGCTTCGAGGTGCTGCGAGGGAAGAAAGTGAACTATGTACCTGGCTGGGACTGTCATGGTCTCCCCATCGAGCTCAAAGCCCTGGGAGAACTCAACAGCACTCACCTGACTCCTCTACAGATTCGACAGAAAGGTCGGCGCTCGGGAGATTCTCCTCTTCCTGTGAATTATTTAATGCTACATATTGTGAAGGGAAAAAAAACAATTCTGCCCAACACACACCTTCTGCTTCCTGTTTTCTGGATGGCGGACACGCCGCTGATGTTTGTGCTCTCCGTGTTGTGCAGCTCGTGAGTTTGCAGAATCTGCCATTGCAAGTCAGCGGGCAGCGTTCCAGCGCTGGGGCGTTATGGCCGACTGGGAGAACTGTTACTACACGTTTAATGGGTCATACGAGGCGGCGCAGCTCCGTGTCTTCCAGGACATGCACAGCAAGGTGAAGCCTCGTTATCGCAGATCCTGAATCGTATCTCAATTTTTCATTGCGTCAGTTATACTGTTTTTGTTTACACTGCATCATCGTTTATTCATACCAATCTTACAGTCATACAAGAGAACAAACCGAAAAAACACTTATAATCGTGGTTTCATCTTATCCTCACACGCATGAATTCTTCTAAATGAATACAACAAAGAAAACTGAAGCTCTGTAGGGAAGCAGTAAGAATCTCTGTGCCTGTGTGGAGTGTACGCAGCCTGACGCTCGCTTTGCTAATCTAATCGGAGAATAAAGTTAGTATGGATCGTATTTAATGAGTTAGTGCTGGCTAGCTCATATTTAAGCTCTATATTTGGGAGAAAGTCACCAAAACATGAGTCCAGATGGAATGAAAAATGAAAAGGTTGTTTTATAGGATACTGTACATCTACAGGTCGATTAAAAGCTTTGAAATAAGAGTTTGTGAAATTTGTTGGCGCCAATTCAGTGTTGAGAAACTCTGACATGGAAACGGAAAGAAATTGGTAGCATACATTGTTTGGTTTATGAAATCATATTTATTTGTACTTCCACAGTATAATATTGATGATGGAAACGGTGTAGGTTAAGGACTGTACCGACGGATCGATAATAGTTTTTTTTAAAGTTGATATCTGGGTAATTTCTCGTCTTTTGCTACGCTGGTGACATGCAACATAAAACAGGTCCCACATGAGACGTGAGGTGTTACATTATCAGTTTGGAAAGCTGTACTTTCACAGTTCATGAGTAAAGCTGAATTTTGATGAATAAAGGAAATTAATTAACACTGGGAATTATTGTGGCATTTATAGAACTCTTTATATAATTTATAGTGTGTTTGTGTGTGTGTGTCTTCCAGGGTTTGATTTATCAGGACTATAAACCCGTCTTCTGGTCTCCGTCAACCAGGTGAGAGAAGATCTGATGTACGTTAATGGATTATTAGAAGGGAGAGAGTGAGTGTACTGGGGTTGTGTCTATATATTAATATTTTCTAGTGTGTGTGTATGTAGGACAGCATTAGCAGAAGCAGAGTTGGAGTATAACCCTGAGCACACGAGCACAGCAGTGTATGCAACGTTCCCTCTGAACACAATCCCACCTAAACTAGCGACAACGTTAGGTATGCTAACCCTCTCAATCTCTCTCTCTCTCTCTCACACACACACACACACACACACACACACACACACACTCACTCCTATGATTGATACATAGTGTGTATCTGTGTGTTCAGGGGAGGTCGGTAAAGTGTGTGTGCTGGTGTGGACAACACAACCATGGACTATTCCAGCCAACCAGGCGGTGTGTTTCATGCCCAAGTCACAGTGAGTCCCCACCCACCCACACACACCACTATACATTACACAAATAAAAATGTACATTTATTCAGACCGCGCGCACACGCACGTGTGTGTGTGTGTGTGTGTGTGTGTGTGTGTGTTCACTCCATAGGTACTCTTTAGTCAAGAGAAGTGATAATGAACAGCTCCTCCTGGTGGCCAATATGCGCATTGCAAACCTCAGCACTGCACTGAACACTGAACTTCAAAACCTGGCCACATTCACAGGTCTACACATTACACCCTGCGCCCTACACTCAACACTCAACACCCTGCAGCCTATGGTCTACATCCTAACTAGTGCACTACATTCATACAGTTATCTGTACGCATTCTGACTTTATAGCGTTGTGTGTGTGTGTGTGTGTGTGTGTGTGTGTATATATATATATATTTGACTGTTGCATTGCACTGTGTCTGGTCATGTGACCTTTGGTTCTCTGCATCTGAATCATTAATCATAATTAAATTATATTACTTTCTCTGAAATGTGCATGTTATGTAATTTTACTGGAGAACATCTGTACTGTAGTAATATCTAAATAACAGGTGTTTCTTTGTAATGAACCTCATTTTAATACACACTGATAAAGTTCTTTAAAAGGTTCTACTTGTTGTAGGTGAGTTACCACACTAGGTCACATGATGTAAGTAGGTAACATGTCTCTCTTTCTCCCTATGTCTGTGCCCCCCTCCCTCCTCCAATAGGCTCTGATCTGCAGGGCGGAGCCTGTCAACATCCCACAATTCCTGGAAAGGAGGTGCCCCTGTTGCCTGCCAATCATGTGACCATGACTAAAGGAACTGGATTGGTCCATACGGCTCCCGCTCACGGCATGGAAGACTACAGCGTGGCCACTCACTTTAACCTGCCTGTGGTGCGTCAGTCAACCAACAGTAACCAATCAGTGGAAGGCGATTAGAGGCTCATTTTAGCCTGTGGTGGTTATCTGAAACTATCTACCTATCTATCACATAACTAACTAACTAATAACCACATAACGGTTGTGTTTGTCTGTAGGAGTGTGTGGTGGATGAAGAGGGCAGGTTTACAGAGGCAGCTGGTGCTGATCTACAGGGACAGAGGGTGCTGGAGGAGGGAACTTCTACAGGTTAGAAAACACACGGAGGAGGATCAGGAGAAAACGAAACCCAAAGCGTAGCTGAAATCACTCAAAACGTAGATCAGTTTCTTTACCGAGTCTCACACAACCCCACTAATGCGTGTGTGCCGATACTTTTACACACAATGAATCCATATGCTAACAACATGCTAAACCAACAATATTAGTAAACCCTGGATTATACCCGAGTTTAATTTTATAAATATCCTGTGGTTATCTCTGAATGATGTCTTTTGGTTGCACTTCCAACATAAAACCAGAAAGAATGGTGGTGGGGGGGTGTGGCAGTAGAGCACCATGTGATGTTCGGTCTTAAAACCACATAATATGTAACCCTTAAACCAGGTTTAAACCCATATGCTCCACCCATTCCACCATTAAAGCTCAGGAAGATCTGATTGGCTCTTGTATTTTATGATGCAATAACACTTGTATTTTGTGTCCTGTTCAACAGCAGATCGGATTACAGTTACATTCACCTCAGTTTAATCATTAAAATAACCTTTTCAATGAAGACTTGGTCTAAGCCACACCCCCTAAAATGGAATTTTTGACATACAGATTTGGCTAATTAATTTTTAATAATCTTACACTGACGATAACCAGGAAGTGATGGCATGTTGATATTGAAGTGATGTTTGTTTTTTTCAGTGATCTCGATGCTGCGTGCTGCCGGGGCGTTGGCGAAGGAGGAGCAGTGTGTACACAGTTACCCCTACGACTGGCGTGCTAAGAAGCCGGTGTTGATCCGAGCCAGCAAACAGTGGTTCATAAACACAGCCAACCTGAAAGACATGGCTAAGGTAACAGTGCTAGCATGACGGCTAATGGTTCTAGGACGGAGCACTACCAGCAGCTCTGACAGTCGTATGGCTGACGATCAACTCTGTGTATTAATGCACCCGCTCTAATACGCTATCGTTTCTATAGCAACAGAAAGGTAGAGTGATGCCATTCCTGAGTAAACGTGAAGTTATGGTCAGTGGCAGATGCAGCTGTGCTGTAAGAGGAATAAAAAAAAAAACAATGTTTAGGACATGATGCTATAGAAAAATAATCAGCTTTGCAGTCATAACAGTGATACCATGATGACGCCATGTTCTGGGTTCTGGTGAAGACTTTAAACTGACAGCTATGCTGATTTTCCGATCTCATTGACTGATTGCTGATAAAACAGTCAGGGCTTTTTTTTTAAGCAATCAATAATTGAGGATTAAAAAAGAAATACAGAGACAAGGATCTTTTTACTTGGTATGAGCGCTGTCATTGCATAGTTTGTCCACCAGAGGGCACACTGCAACTCCACAGTTGGGGAAATGTACTTCTTTGGAATTAATTTATTTAAAAATACAAAAAGGACTGGATCATGTGTCACTGTTTCAGTTTTGAAGCCAGGTGGCAGCCATCTTGGTGAGATCACCTTGCTTTAAGATCTCAGTACGGTGTAGTACGGCTGGAAGCCATTACAGCTCGAAAAACTGGGAAATTTCACTGATGTAGGTTAGAACGCCTTAAATTCATCCAAGGGTTCACCCTGAACAGCTCACCAGGCCATCGCAGGGCAACACACACACACAACCTTTCACACTCGCACCTAGGGGTGATTTGGAACCACCAATTATAAAATGTTTTTGGATTGGAGGAAACCCACGTGAACAGGAAGGAACAGGAGCAGTCTTGAGATGTTTTTAAATGCTGTTTGTGAAATGTGAGTGTTACTGCATCATAAAATGTGAGATTCAGTAAGATACAACATGCAAATGCTGGACTTGCACCATGGGCTTCTCAGTGATCTCTATTGCGTATTCATGTGATCTGGTAAATGACGCCCTCTTGTTTTTTTTTTTATTATTATATAATAGTGTTTGATACTGAACATCGTTGCTCTCTGATCTGAATCCTCACGGCTGTAGGAGGCGCTACAGAAGGTGCAGGTGATACCCGAGTCGGCGCGGTCAAGTCTTTTGACGATGCTGGACAGACGGACTTACTGGTGTATCTCACGGCAAAGGAGCTGGGGCGTCCCGATCCCCGTCTTCTACCACAAAGAGAGCGGGGAGCCTCTCATCAACATGTAAATCGGCATGCTAACGTCACATTAATATTATCCGTATGACAACAGCTTCACACTTACCCCCTACTGGTGTGATTGGCAGGCACACAGTGACTCATATAGCCAAAGTGTTCGAAGAGAAAGGGAGTGACAGCTGGTGGGCAGAGCCTTTGGAGACTCTACTTCCTCCTGAAATACTGAAGAAGGTGAGCGATTCGTGCAACACGAGGGGCGGGTACTAATCTCTGACACTGGAGACTCCTTCCATAAACGTGTTCAATAAACGTCTCCTTGCGCTCCTCCGCATCAGTGAGCTGTTACCATAGAAACGTTGATGCATTGTTGATATGAGTGTATTCCGTCAAATATTGTGTGTTAGAGCAACGCCGGTGCCGTGACAGATTATGTGCGTGGCGAGGACGTGTTGGACATCTGGTTTGACAGCGGGACGTCCTGGGCTGCTGTGCTACAGGGTGAGTGTCTCTTCTTTAGTGTGCGGTGTGTGTGTGTGTGTGTCTTCATTAAGTGAGGAAGATTAAGACAGGCTGGTAAGCGTACGAGGTGGCAAGAAAATGATCCATCTTTCTGCTGAGCGATCTGTCGTTTCCTCTGTTTCACTGGAGTCACGTAAACGAAGGGATGTTTCAGCGCCTGTTTCCGTGTTTCAGAGGCGAACCCCAGGGCGGACGTGTACATAGAGGGGAAGGATCAGATCGGCGGCTGGTTCCAGTCATCTCTGCTAACTAGCGTAGCTGTGCGGAAAAAAGCGCCTTATAAGTAAGAGAGAGAGAGTGTGTGTGTGTGTGTGTTAGATCTGCGGATATTTATATCTAATAAAGGAATTGGAAATTCTATATAGAGACCTGTGTGTGTGTGTGTGTGTGTACGCATGCGCGCAGGACGTTGGTGATCCATGGGTTTGTCCTCAGTGAGAACGGAGAGAAAATGTCAAAGTCCCTGGGTAACGTGGTCGACCCCGATGTTGTCGTTAAAGGAGGAGCGGTGAGTCCCGCATCACGAACACACTCGTTTATTCATCCCTCTCTCTGTCTCTCTCACTTCAGCCTTCTCTCACTCTGCGCTCAGTTATACATCCCTCCATCTGTCGTCTCTCATTCTGTCCATTCCTCCTTTCCAAACCTCATCCATACATCTCTATCCATCTTACAGACCCTCTCTTCATTTATTCATCCCTTCATCCTTCCATCAGTCTAACAGTCCAAGCCACTATCCATTCTTTAGTCCCCTTGAAGCTGTCTTTGTTTCCATCCATCCATCATTCAGTCTATCCATAACTATAGTCATCCATCTTTCAGTCCAGCACTTGATTTATTCATCTGTCCATCATTCCTCCATCCATCCATCTATCCTTGGGTTTATGTGTCAGTCATTGTGTTTGCCTCTTCTCATCCTTTTGCTATCCGTCCACCCATCAGTTCTTTAGATTTTGTATCCTTTCATTTATCCGCCAGTCTACACCTCTATCCATTCCACTCATCCATCCTTTATTTATTCCACCCAAACATTTACTCCTCCGTCTTTTAATCTACACCTCTATCCATCCACCCCCCCCTTTTCATCCAATCACATTTCTACACATGAATCCCTCCATTCGGTTTATCGTTCACTTGGTCCATCTATCTGTTAGTAACCCACCTCTCCTTCTCTCTCTCCCTCTCTCAGGATTCATCTGTTTCTCCTCCGTACGGTGCAGATGTGTTGAGGTGGTGGGTCGCAGAGTCCAACGTTTTCTCCGAGGTTCAGATCGGACCCAAAGCACTGAACGCATCCAGGGAGAGTATCAACAAGGTATCACACACACACACACACACACACAGTGGAAACGTGATGTAACTATCAGGATATTATTTAGTCACTAGATGCCTGGTGCTCTCTCTCTCTCTCTCCCCCCCTCCACTGTAGCTGAGGAACACTCTGAGGTTCTTGCTGGGGAACCTGCAGGGTTTTGATCCTCGCGTTCACGCCGTGGACTCTAAGGACATGCACTACATCGATCAGTACTTACTGCACCTGCTCCGAGAGTACAGCGTCAAGGTGTGTTCATTATAAATATTCCACTCTTCACCTCACACACACCACTATACAGTCTTTTACAAGTGTGTGTGTGTGTGTGTGTAAGGTAACCGACGCCTACAGCCAGTTTGACTCCAGCCGAGTGATCCGCCTTCTGCAGGCTTTCATCACGCGAGACCTGAGCAGCTTCTACTTCAGCATCATCAAGGACAGGTGAGCAAATCCAGCGTGCCCGAGTTCTGCATTCTGATTGGTCAGCTGATGAATTTCCTGTAACAGGATTAACGGTGTCTCCACCCCCTTCCTTCATCTTTCAGGCTGTACTGCGAAGCGGAGAACTCCTTGGCCAGGAGGTCGTGCCAAACGGTTCTTGAGGAGATTTTAGATGGCGTGACGCGCTCCATCGCTCCTATCTTGCCTCACCTTGCTGAAGAGGTGTACCAGCATGCACCAGGGCACGACGGTATGCGCGCATGAATCAAAGAAAGATTTCAAAGAAACCATACAGCAAAAGTTTAAGCATTTCTTAAGAACTGGAGACTCCTTCCAAAATTGTTAATAATTTCTCATCATCTCATCCACCGAGCGGTTACTATAGCAACGTAATGAAGTGTCCTTTATTAAAGAGGTTTGACCTGCTCACCGCGATGCTGCGTTTTGCTCTGTAGAAGGCGAGACCATGTTCCAGAGCGGCTGGATTAAAAGCAGCCCCGTCTGGAGGAAACCCGGATTAGAGGAGGCCGTCGAGGGGGCGTGTGCCATCCGAGACGCCTTCCTGTCCTCTATCCCAGGATGCAATGCTGCCGAGTATGACCTGACCATCGCCATCGAGCCGGGCCTGTTGTTTGAACTCATGGAGGTAAAACGGGAAGCGAGAGTCAAGAGTGTTTGATTCCCGCCCACCCTGTCCTGTCTTATCCTCACCCGTGTCTATGATCTCTCAGTCCCTGCAGGAGGAACCAACCTCTACGACCTCCCAGCTAACGGAACTCATGATGGCGTCTCGCACCACGCTGACCAGTGATCTGCCCCGAGACCTGCCCTCTGACACCATCGTCAGCAAGGGGACCTTCCTTATCAACCTGGAGGGTAAAGATGCTCCCTGCTAATCCTTATAAAAGGCACAGTATTTTTTTAGCACCTCGTTGTTTTTCGTGTGTGTAAAATTCTGTTTCCACATGTGTCCTGCAGGTGGCTTTATCCGTGACGAGAGCGCGTACACTGTCGCCGCCCTTCCCATCGCTCTGTCCCGCTGTCCTCGGTGTCGGCGCTACACCTCGGATACGCCAGACTGCCTGTGCTCACGGTGCCAAACTGTTCTCGGGAATAAAAACCTGTGACTGCTGTGCTTTCCTGGCTCCACCCACTCTGGCCAATATTTAAGAATAAGCGAAATGCTGTTAACCCATAAATCCTGAAGTTGAGCAGAATGTGAAACGCGGTGTTTGAGTTACGTAACTTATGCTGTTTCAGCAGATACGCTTAAGAAGCGGTTTGTTAGCACCCCCTGTGTCTTGGGAGGGAAATTGCAACTGTAGTATAAACAGCCCTTAAACAGACCACACCCACAAACTAGCCACACCCAATCAAGTGCAAAAAGCTATTTATTCTGACCTTCTTTTGCTTTAAGGATATTTCACTGATACTTTGGAACAGCTCTGGTTTATAGTGGGCTTAGTTTCTGTTTAGGGCAGTGGGCGGGGCTAATTTCCAAGTGCAAGGAATCCTTTGGATTCTAAGTGCAATGCGTCTCTCAACAGTACAGACTGCATCTTAAATTAGTAACATCATTATGATTAATGCACAAAACAAAAACAACCCTGGAACTTGCCCGTGATTCTGATGGACTCTTTCACTGAATTGATTTTAGAGGTTGAAAAGCGCGCTATAGATCAGGAAGGTTCTCGTTCACCGTTCCGGTGAGTTTATTTGTATATGTATGTGTATGGAGCGATAATATGAGCGCTTGTAGTAAAATAAATACATTTTATTTACGTTATTATATCTAAATAAATGGGTTTGAGAGATTTAACTTTACGAAACTCTATGAGCGGAGCGCTCTCACTGTTTACTGTAAAGTTCATACTGCTTTGTACCGAATGCTTTCATTTCTACACCTCTTCTATTTTGAATGAAATAAAGAAATAAAAGAAATTTGAGTCGGGAAAAGTGTATATGAATGTTCACCATTAAAGGCATTTCAGATGGAAAAAACCCCCAAAGAATTACTTTATTATCTAAACTAAAAGTCAAACAGAAAAACCTCCACGTTTTGCCTCATTAAACCTGTAGATGCTGCTGCCACCCGGTGCAGTTTTAACTCTCCAAAAAGATTATAGCAGTTTATTTTTTTAAACTGTTTGGAGATTTGAGATGGAAGAAAAAAAAGAAGTGTTTATTTATTTGTTTATACTGGAGTGCCACCAACCCCATGGTGTGAGCAGAATGTTTGCTGGCCACTCTGCCGTTGCTATGTGGTATCCAAGCACATGACCTCTAGCTGCAAATGGCTTATTAGGGTTGACCATTAGCCACACCCACTGCATTAAGCAAGGGGCCGGTTCCCTGTTTCCAGAAAGCAGTTTGTTGTTTTAGTGAGAAATCACGACTGCTACTGTGCCTGCACTCTACCTGTACAGCCAACCTGAAACGTCATTTTTTTTCTTTGGGACAGAAATAGATAACCTCAGCTTTACGTGACGGCGTTTAGATCTCTGGCCCAGGATGTTGACTTGTTTAACATTCATTCGATCATTTTCCAAACCGCTTAATCCTACTAGGCAACTGTGTGAAGGTGGGGTGCACCTTTAACTATCATGGAGTGTGCATGTTCTCCCCGGACTTGCGTTGGTTTCCTCTGGGTATTCTGGTTTCCTCCCACAGTCCAAAAACATGCACAGTAGGATTACTGGCTGTTCCAAATCACCCCTAGGTGTGAGTATGAATGGTTCGGGGGGCACCCTGCCCTCGCCCAGAGTCTGAATGAATGAACATGGTAATGACTTGAATAATATTTGAATCTCTGCCTTAACGAACAGATTGGATATCCCTTGTATTTACAATTCACACGTCATTGAAAACGTGATCTTGCACTTTTTTTTTTGCTTTTTAATGACATTTAAAGTGACATTCACGTACATCTTTATCAAATCACTGAAATTAAAAGTGGAGGTTGTAGCAGAGCCTGGGTGATAACGCTTTCATATTATGCCAGCTGTTTCTCTACATATTCAAAAGTTCCTGGTCAGAACGTCCAACACCACAATTCCACCAATCAGGAGTCGTTTCCTGTATCCACACGTTCCCCTGTATCCTCCCAGCCTGCTCTTGGCCTCTCGTCCTCCTTCTCCGCCTTAAAATGTGACCAATATTTGTTTGGAGAACCGTTGGCGATGCTGCGGAAAGATTTTTATAATGAAACCATCTTGTTCTATGTGTGCGGGTTCAAGGTGTTAAACACAGGTATCGTATATGGGCTACTTTTAAATGTAGCTGGAAACAGGTGGTTTAAACAGCAGCAGCACGACTGGAAATGAAACAGAATCGAGATGATGTGGTTAATTGTTTTTTTTTATAGCACTTTTTATGTATTTGGCTTCTGTACAATATGAAACAGCAGCACCGGTGCGCAGTGAAGTGAAGAGAAGTGTGTGAGTGTAGAGCAGCTATTCTGCATAAACTCCCTTCGTCTCAGACCGAACTACCGGAGTTTTAGTGGACACAAAATACATTTACAATACAAACCACAGCGTTAAAAATGGCACCTGCGATCAAAGAACAAAAAACGCGATACGTCAGAAGTGATGAAACAATATTCTCTTCTTCCTGCATATGAATTGTGACTAATGACCTTTGACCCTGCCCTTAAACATTAATACAGAACCTATATAATGAAGTACTGCGTACTGTATTAGCAGCAATGAGCGCTAAGGCTGGAGTTTATACACGCTTTTTCACGATTCAAATGCATAGAATGGCAAACACTTATCACACGAGCGCGCGCACACACGCACGGTCGCTCACTCTCTTTAAGCCCTGCTTATTCCATTAAGATGTGTAATAGAAATAAATAGAAACCAGGACGTGCTCAGTGTGTCAGGTTTTGCGCAGGAGCTACGATGCTAACAGCTCAAATCTCACAAATTATTTTCTGTAAAAATGAATCAGAAGCACGGTGTAAACATGACACTGGTTATGTTTATGTTACAGAGGCGGCCACGTTGGAGTTCGACACCATGTTTATGCAGCTTATCCGCCCAGTGCTGCTGAATTCTTCATTCTGATTGGTCATACGATTAATCCTTATTTCCACAGGTGTGTGTTGTTTCTGGAGCAACACCTCGTTCACACTGACCTACAAAGATCGAGATGGTTCAGGACGGAGTCTTCAGATTTATTTATAGAAGATATTTAAAATTTGTAGATGTTTTATAGATGACACTTAACTAAACACAAAATTTCCTGTAATTAAATTACTGTGGTACATGACTACATCATCGTATCCAGATCAATGAGTCCATATTTCACATACATACACACACACACACACACACACACATACACATATATATATATATATATATATGTGTATGTGTGTGTGTGTGCAACATTAGCGTAATTAGCACTGGAGCAAAACTCAATCCACCGAACACGTCCTGATTGATCGGCTACGTCCGAGGTGAAGTGGAAACTGTTTTTTTTTTTTTTTTTTTAAAGATCTGCGCTTATAAAGTGACTGAATGAAAATTACAAGCACCACCCTCCTCTCATCCGTCTCTCGCTCTCACTCGTCCTCTTGCAGCGTGTCCACCGTCTCCAGCAGATGCAAGGCCATGTTGTACTGCGCATGTTTCTCCGGCAGCATCTCGATCACGCGGCTCACCAGGCGGCCGATCTGCTGCAGAGGCACGGAGGGGCGCCGAAGATCACTTGGGTCCTGGAGAAATAAACACACGCACTTTTTTTTTGCGATATCAAAGTCATGCACTAAGAAGACAGTAACACCCGTCCTGTTCTACAGTGAAATCATTTAAATTTTTATAAATAAATTAATCAATCAAATCCCAATCCACTTACAGATTCTTAATATTAATGCACCATTCAAATCATTTTTAATTCATTTATTTTCTAAACTGCTTAATCCTAATTAGGGTTGCGGGGAGACTGGCGCCCATCTCAACCAGCTTGGGCCATGGCAGAGTACATCCTGGACAGTTCACCAAGCCATCGCAGGGCAGAAACATGCTAAGGGCAATCCAATGGTCTACTCTTTACGAACCACAGCGATGGTTCTTTTACATTCCTCTCACCACAGACAGTAAAAGACATGGCCGGTCTTTGATAACCCAGTTAGCTGCACTGGGGGGACAGCAGTGACAACCCGGTGACAGTGGGGCTGGAACCCCCGACCTTCGGATCAGTAAGCCAGCCCCCTACCACCGGGCCACCACCATCATTTTTACTGATTTAAATTAAATACACTGATTCTCACAATACCTACTTGTATTTTTATTGACTTTTATTAAGTCATAAACGTCTGAGGGATAAACCAGTGCGGATGAACTAACGTGGGTAAATAAACAACAGTACGGTACACTAGAGAGCGGGTGTGAGTGTGTGCTTGTGAAGCTCACCATGGCTTTGAGCCAGGTACAGAGGGTCGGGGGAAGACGGGCCAGGAGCTCCATACTGGATTTAGTCTGAGTTTCAGAGTGAAACAGAGAGTACGCCACACGCTGACCAATCAGTACCAAGAGCTGAGAACCCAATACGTCCTTATCCTCCACCTCCAACATCATCTGCACATTGGGGGAGAGAGAGAGAGAGAGTGAGAGAACAGATATAAAGCATCAAAGTTACACAGTGCCAAAGAGAGTGAGAGAAAAAAATGAGATTTACAGAGCGACAGTGAGAAAGATAGGAGGAAACAGTGAATGAGTGAGAGAGAGTGAGAGAGAGAGAGAGAGAGAGAGACTCTGTCTCATTTATTAGCTCTCAGTCAGGTTATTAATAGATGATTAATGTAAATGTAACCAGTAATGTCAGAGATTGTGCTTCCTGTGGGCGGGGCCTCAGTTCAGAAAATAAACACTAGCAGCTACAGTATACGCTTCAGTGTGAAGTGAGAGAGAGTTGAACCAGAGGAAAAGTTAGTGACGTCCTGTGGATTCGTGCGTGTTTCGGGAGCTGTAGCTCCATACGCTGCTCTTACAGAAGGAATCTGTGCTATGGATGTGTTGCTTTTTGTCTGTTAGCATGAACACAAGGTTACAGGTCTAACTGATGCTACGAGTAGTTTTGGATTGTTTATTGAGTTTAAAATAATTTATTTGATCATGAAGAGTGTTCACCTCCTCTGCCCGCAGGTCCAGGCCCTGGTTATACAGCTCACACACCACGTGTCTGCGCACGACATCAGTGTTCAGCTGCAGCAGTGACGCCAGCTCCATACACGTCTCCATCCACACCGGGTCTCTGATTTCTGCTTTCACTGAGACACCGCCCACACCCACCTTCTCCACCTCGTCCTCCTCACCCAGAGCCTTTACCCATGCTGTCAACACACTGAGCACAAACTACACACACACACACACACACACACACACACACACACACACACACACACACACACACACACAGTTAGAGATGTTTCCTTCTTGTTTTGTTAGACAGGAAATGGAAATGTAGCTTACTTCCTGTCTTAGAACCACCAAACTGGGGTCCACGTCACCGCTGGGCAACAGTTGGATTGAGGTTAGCTCCCTGAAAAACGCATTCTTCCCCTACACACACACACTTTATATTTCAGTAGGTAATAGGTGCAAAGGTCAGTGTATTAAATCCATGTAATTGTCACATAAATCAGTATTTTAAAATTTTAATTTGAATAAAAATATAACTATGATAAATAAAATGCATCAAGGTTCTGGAATCCTGTTCCTACCAGATAAAAAAATTCTTAGTTCTAGCTTTATTTGTCAAAATTCAGACTTAATTTCTCATAATTCCATTTTTATTTCTCGTAATTCCCCCATTATTTATCTCCACACTCTGCTTTTTATCAGAGGTTTAGTTTAGCACCCTGTGACTCACAGCTAAACTATTCCCGTCCTCCGTGATTGCGCCCATGTTCATTTTTTATGTTGAAATTTTTTGTTTTCTGCCCAAAATACTGTGGCGGAGGTGAGACTCTCTGATTGCCTAAAAAAGGCAGAATTATGAGAAATAAAGTCAGAATTGCAAGGGAAAAAAATTTAATTACAAATAAAATAGAAAATTATGAGGAATAAATTCAGAATTACGGGAAACAAAGTCAGAATTGCAAGCAAAAATGTAGTAAAAAGTAGGTTTGTTTATTTATGAATAGAAATGGATTTCCATAGATGGTAAATTCTTCAGTAAAATAAACAGTTATGTAAATAAACATTAAACAGGTAAAATCCCCAACCTTGGTGTCGAAGAGGCTGAGGGGTTTGAGGCGCAGTGAGAAGCTTGTGGTGGCGTGTAGCAGAGACGCTAACAGGCAATGATGCTGCACTAGCGGGTAATGCACCGCCCTCTGCTGCAGCGCTAACTCTGCTATAGAGTCGGGACCCTCAGCCCCGCCCCACACCTCCTCCACACACACCTCTGGTACACTTATCTCCTCCACCCCAGAGTCCGCCTGAAACACACACATCCTCATCGTCATCGTCATAGAGATAAA
Source organism: Neosilurus hyrtlii (assembly GCA_028564935.1). Classification (NCBI taxonomy): domain Eukaryota; kingdom Metazoa; phylum Chordata; class Actinopteri; order Siluriformes; family Plotosidae; genus Neosilurus; species Neosilurus hyrtlii. Next base: position 25,262,312 of record JAOUQZ010000002.1, read on the forward strand.
ACAAGATGGCTACGGAGCAGGGAGCATATTTGTACCACAGCTATTTTTGGCAAGGAAGCAAAACAGAGAAAACTGGGTGCATTATCTGGGTGGGCGGAGCAGTCTTTTTCTAGCCTATCATACGAGTTGATGTATGATATAAATATGAATTGTTTTCCCACCCCTAGTAAACATGCATAAATAAAATAAAACAGTACTATTATTTTAGGTGCATTAGTAAAACCGCTAATGTTTCTAGAATAAATGCAGCTCAGCGTGTGGGTTCTTCTGCTGCTCGCTTCTTACTTTGGGGAAAAGAGGGAAAGAGAGAAGAAAGGAGGAAGACGAGACCTCCATCAAAGTCTGTAGGAGCTGTACGCAGGAGCCCAGAAAACTGGTCATGGCTGCATCGCCCATTCCTACATCCTATAAACACACACACACACACATACACACCAAATAAACTATAAATAAGAACACACGTAACAGAATAGACATTTATCTGATGAAGAATCCTGATCACTCACCCGTCTGCAAAGTCTGTCCTTTGGAGCTTTTCCTACCTAAACACACACACACACACACACACACACACACACACACACACACACCTTAATATACATGCACACATAATATAATGCAAATAATGCAGCAGAAAAACAGGCACAAACCTTTTCCATTAGGAACGCCGCAGCAGAGAAGCGCTTCACTATAAACGTGTTCCACATCATGGTGGAAATACCTGAGAAAGAAGGGTGAGAGATAGAGGGTGGAAGAGGGAGAGGTATAGGGAGGGGGACGACGACAGAGAAATAGGGGGAAGAGAGAGAAATGGAGGGAGAGAGAGAGACAAAGAGAAAGAGAGGCAGAGACAGGGAGAGAGACAGAGAGAGGGAGAGGGGGCGAGAAAGGGTGAGAGACAGAGAAAAAAGGGGGGAGACAGAGGGGGGGTGGAGTGAGGGTGGGAGAGAGTGCGTGTGAGAAGAGCGGAGAGGAGAGAGGAGAAGAGGAGGGAGGAGCAGAGAGGAGAAGAGGAGAGAGTACAGGAGGAGTGCGTGTGAGAAGAGC
>JAOUQZ010000002.1:25263458-25281237 GCA_028564935.1 Neosilurus hyrtlii
AATACCCATTTCATTTATTTCTATCTATCCATCCATCTCCATCCAATATAATACCCATTTCATTTATTTCTATCTATCCATCCATTCATCTCCATCCAATATAATACCCATTTCATTTATTTCTATCTATCTATCCATCCATCTCCATCCATCCATCCAATATAATACCCATTTCATTTATTTCTATCTATCCATCCATCTCCATCCATCCATCTCCATCCAATGTAACACCCATTTCAATTCTTTATTTCTATCTATTCATCTATCCCGTCCATATTACTCATTTAATTTCTTTATTTCTATTTATTTATCCATCCATCTCTGTCCATGATAATACCCATTTCCTTTCTTTATTTCTATCTAAATATCTATCCATCCATCCATAATACCCACTCATTTCTTTATTTGTATCTATCTATCCATCTACCATGATTCTCTTTTTTCTATGTTAATATCCAACTTTCCTTATCTACTATAGTTCTTTATTTTTCTCTCATGATATCCATCCTTTCATCTCTATCTTAATATCCAAACTTTCACCATCCATTTAATTTCTTTATTTCTCCATATCTATCTGTATGTTTTTTAAGCAGTACTACATCCTTCAGGAAATGTAAATCGAATTAATAAAAACTTTCCCTATGCTGAGACCTGAAAGAGAGAAAAGTTAAATCCCAAAGTTGTAGAGATCAAAATGATTATGGGATACAAACGAAAATGTCACAGTTCACAGGGGCCTGAATTTATCATCTTCATCTTCATCTCACCAGTAGTTGCTGAGGACTGATGCCGCTCTGTTGCAGCGTCTCACACACTCGCTCCAGTGGACTCTGTCCAGAAAGACATCCCCAAAACAGGAAGCTACCTAATGCACACACACACACACACACTATTACTTCAATGTCAGTTTACCTACAATAAACAAATGTATTCTGAATTAGAGGGTTTATGGTACGTGCGCTGCTTCACCAGCTGACACATCATTCATAATAATCTTACTGAATGACATCAGCAACAGTACTGAAGGGGGGGGGGGGGGGGGGGTTTAGACAGAGGGCAAAAGATCTAGAGGGGATAAACACTAAGCAACTTTTAAATGAACAATGATAGATGTGTGTGTGTGTGCTCGCATTTGTGTTTCCAGACCGAGCTGAGTCCAGTCTGTATCAGGTCCTCTGATGAGTCGCAGTTCGCCACCCTCACACACTAACTGCGATAGAAAGGTTTTGACAGGCAGCGGCCCCGCCTCGTTCTGAGCGAAAGACACGGAGGGGCGGGAGTTTAACTCTGAATAACGCCGCAGGATTGGTCCGATTCTGATGAGCTCATCCTCAATACCAGGCACTGAGAGCTGCAAGAGAGAGAGTTGGGGGATATTAATGAAGTTAGGGTTACTCTGTGTGTGTGTGTGTGTGTGTGTGTGTGTGTGTGTGTGTCTTACAGATTCGGGTTCAGTGGGTGAGGTATCGGGTGAGTGTAGGAGCTGAACGTCGGTGTAGAGCTGCAGCAATTTGAGCTGAGAGGAACACAAGTGCAGCAATGATTCATCCACTGCTTCAGGGTCTGCAACACACACACACACACACACACACACACACACACACACACACACACAACCTTAATAAATGACTTAAATAAGCCAGATGTGAAAGATGAGATCACTCCTTTATTATAAATCAACAGCTCTGTACGCAGTGAAAGGGTGATGCTCTCTCTTCACCTTGCTCTTTTAAATTCTCCCATAAAACTCGAGTGATGTTGATCAGACACGACACTGGAGCGTTCTTACTGGACAGCAGAGACTCCAGCGCCTAGTAATAATATAATATTACAAATGAAAACACAAGCGTGGTTAGGAAAAGAGCGCGGGAAACATCTGGAGTTCATTCAATCATTTATTCATACTGCTAAATTCTACGATGGTTGAGGGGAGGCAGGAGCCTCTCACACACACTCCCAAAACCGTTCACACTCACACCTAGGGGCAATTCCCAGACTGTGGGAGGTAACTGGAGTACCTGGAGGAAACCCACACAAGTACAGGGAGAACATACAAACTCCAAACAGAAACACCCGAGCTGATATCAAGACTCGAACCAACGACCTTCGGACGTTCAAACCCCTACGCCACTGTGCTGCCTGTAATAATTCAGTTCTGGTATTATATCTTTACACAAAACTCAACCTTGACAAACTCTTCTCACAAATAAATCAATTAATAAATCGTGCATCATCAGTTTATGAGGTTTACTGATCATCTCTGACACTTTCGGTACATTTTAACTGTTTACACATAGTGAAGGAACCCGATTAAAAAAAAACAAAAATAACTACATTTTAAAGGAACAGGATCCAGTTTAAAACATGCCTTACATCAAGCCATCCACAATCCACATCGCTTAGTCGTCAGGGTCAAGGGAGACACTAAAGCCAATCCCAGCTGTCTCCGAATGAGTAATGAAAAAAATAAAAAATAAAAAAAATTAAAAATAAAAATAAAAAAGTCTTTCCAGACATTTTAAAATTCCATGATATTCCCATGGATTCTCCTGATTAATGATACATACATGGGAGAAACGTTTCACAGTCTGAAGCTGCATGACTCAAGTGTACGGTCATCTGAACTTTTTTACTACCGCTCCCAAAGTACAGCATATAAAAAGAATTTCACACACACACATGCCTGTTTTATGGTAACGCAAGAAATTGCCTCTGTCGACTCGCACAAATCCCACGACGTCACACTCACTACACTTTACTATATTCGCTGTGAGGCCAGCGTGGATAACTGTCCAGGCAATTCACAGTGGAAGAGTGGGTCAGACACTAGTGATACATGAGCCAGGGTTTAATACCCACTCACCTGACTCTTTATTAGAGCGACTCGACATCAAGCAAAAAATACACATTAATTAATGAACCGACATCGAAACTGCTCGTTTAACACCTTTTTTGCCTTTCACATTTTCTCAGCAAACTTTTCTCACAAACTTTTAACCCCACCCACCCCCTTTGCACTAAGCCCCACCCAACACCTAAACCATATTGTGAGAATGCATCTATTTCTTAAAATCTAAAAGAATTTTGTTTGAAAAACAGTGTGTGTATGAGTGTGTGTGTGTGTGTGTGTGTGTGTGTGTGTGTGTGTGTGTGTGTGTGTGTGTGTGTGTGCACCTGACCTGTTTTTTAACTGCAGGGTGTTTGATCTCCAGCAGGACACCGTGAGCCTCATTCTCCAGAAAGTCTGCCCATCACACATCACATTAAACATGACAGAAATTACACTTGCATTTCTCAGCTTCATCACACCATCCTGCTGCAGATTATTTTCCTTTAACTGCACAACACACACACACACACACTTGCCCTGGACATCTCACCTGGGTCTGGATCAACGTTCCGGAGCACGGCGTTCAGTCTCTTCAGTAGATGCAGATCTTTTGCTCGCTCACTCTTCTTATCACTGATCCATGAAACACAAAGAGGCTCAGACGACTATTTTACTGAAATTATTTCTATTATTCTTTACACTACAGCAAAGGATCAAATAGGGCTTATGGAATCTGTGACAATATTTGAAATGAAAATGAATATTTTAACATGGTGCTCTGTGTGTGTGTGTGTGTGTGTGTGTGTGTGTGTGTGTGTGTGTGTGTGTGTGTATACCTGAGGGCCAGGTGGAATGGTACAGTGATGGTACGCAGCACTCCATTGACCGGATCAAACAGACACACCTGCTGTGTGTGTAAGTACCAACTCTGACTGGTCACACTGTTCACTCCCATTAACCTGTAACCTGGATACAACAACCTGGGACACACATACACAGATTAAACAAGTAAGAATGTTAAAAATGAAAAGGAAAATTATGGGAGGATAGAAAATGGAAGAAATAAAGGAAAGGCAGGGAGAACAATATAAGGAAAAGAGAAAGAAAAACATGAAAGTGGAGATCAAAAGCAAAGAAAAACCCATGTGAAGAGATGAGGAAGGGAGAAAGTAAAAATGGAGGATGGAAGGAAGGAAAGAAAAAGGAAGGAAGGAGAGACAAAAATTCAGAAGCAAAAAAGGAAGGAAGGATAGAGAAAAAAGGATGAAGGATGGATGGAGGGGAGAAAAATGTAAGGAAAGAAAGACAAAAAGTATAGAAAAGGAAGACAAAAATACACAGGGTGCAATAAAGTAAAACAAAGAACACGAAGAGAGGTAAGGAAAGAGACGAAAAGAGAAGTGGAAGAAGAAAAACAGAACAAGGTGAAACAAAAAAGGCAAGAAACAGGCAGTCAGAGAAAAGAAAAAAATTGGAGAAAGGGAATAAGAGGGTGAAAGACATAGAGAACATATACACATGCACGCAATATACAGTATAATGTGTATTATACACTTAGTTTATTATGTTCATATGATCATGTGATTAAAGTGAAGTGTGTGTGTGTACCTGCAGTGTTTGCCTACAGTAAATGCCCCGATCCGGGGTCCGTGTTGAGTGCCCCACACCTCCAGAATGCCCCTGCGGGGAGCGTAGATCACTAGGAACTGAGCACAGCGGCGGGGCATGGAGGGTGATGTAGCCATGTCTCTGTCTCCATGAGCCTCACACACCTGCACCCAGCCCAGCTGAGCATCACGGTAACCTACACACACACACACACACACACACACACACACACACACACACACACACACATACACACACACACATTATACCACAACTTTTTCTGTACACACTCCTCCACTTCACTCTCTCTCTCTCCGTCTCTCACCCTTCCACATGCGGATGGCGATGCCACGTGCCACGTCCAGCAGCGTCACTCTGCCAAAGTCGTCCGTCACTCCTGCCATGGTGCTGCATGGTGACAGACAGATAGACTCACCATGACGACGGGAATCGGGGAGACCAAACCTATGAGAAACAGAGGTTCATCTATCCAGCCTGTACCCAAGCACCACCCATTAAGAACTACAGGAGGTCACATATGGACTTGCCTAACAGGAAGGGGTGTGGCTGGCTCCACCTTAGGCTGCTGTTTCTGAGCGGGCTCCTCTTCTGTTTTGTTCTTGTTCCACCCCAACCATCCACTGAAAGAGGGAGGCATGGGAGATACAATGAACACACGCAGAGGTCAGTCCACTTCCATCAGGTGCTATCTTTAATTATTTAAACATAATGAACCGGATCTGAACCACAACGCAACAAAGGACATGTGATTAAAGACTAATTAAAACAACATTCCACTTAGACGTTTTGTTCAAATTACACGAACATGCAAATTATAAGATTTTCAATACACAAGGTCACATGGTTGCTACGTGGACAGGGAGTCTTCACATGGTTTCTAAGTGGACAGGGAGTTGCTAGGTGGACAGGGGTTGTCACATGGTTGCTAGGTGGACAGGAAGCTGTCTCATGGTTGCTAGGTGGACAGGGAACTGTCTCATGGTTGCTAGATGGACAGGGGTTGTCATACGTTTGCTAGGAGGACAGGGGTTGTCATACGGTTGCTATGTGGACAGTGAGCTGTCACGTCGTTTCTAGGTGGACAGGGAGTTGTCATGTGATTTCTAGGTGGACAAGGAATTGTCATGTGATTTCTAGGCGGACAGGGAGTCGTCACGTCGTTTCTAGGTGGACAGTGAGCTGTCACATGACTGCTATGTGGACAGGGAGTTGTCGTGTGATTTCTAGGCGGACAAGGAATTGTCATGAGGTTTCTACAGTTCTACAGTCGTCATGTGATTACTAGGTGGACGGGGAGTTGTCACATGGTTGCTAGGTGGACAGGGAGTTGTCACGTGATTGCGAGGTGGACAGGTAGCTGCTAGGTCATGGCTAGACGGACAGCGAGCTTTCATGTGATTGTTAGGTGGACAGAGAGTTGCTAGGAGGTTGGTCAGTAGATGGGGAGTTGTGGGTGGGTGTTATAGTGTTCCTGGAGCTTGATAAGTGGATATGGAGTTGCTAAAATGTTGTTATAGTGCTCTGTGTGGTTGCTACGGTACTGTGATGGCATACCAGGTGGTTGTTAGGGTGTTGATATTAAGAAACTCATCTCAAATGTGAGAAGATTCGATTACAGAAATAGATGTGTTGCTATAGTGTTCCAGGTGGTTACTATGGTGTTTGGGGGGGTTGCTATGACATCGCAGGTGAGAACAGCTTTAAGAATAAAAATCACTCTGCAGTGGGTGCAGTTTTAATGCTAAAATTCATCAGTCACATCAATCATGGTTTTATCTTTATCATCAGTCAGTCTGTACTAGGAACACTGTACTGTACCTCTCTCTCTCTCTCTCACACACACACACACACACACACACCTGGCAGCACTGAACAGGGCAGAGGTGAGTTTACTGGCCACAGCGAGAGCAACGTGGGAGAGGAGAGGCTGAGAACTGCCCTGATAAAGACAGAAAGAGAGTGAAAGAGACACACACGTGATCAAGAGTGTCTTATAAAACATGGGTTTAATGTCGTCACTTTAATTCAGCAGGGACAGCGAGGGATATATTCCTCTACACTTATCTCTGGTCCTGCATTTTCACACTTAAACACTTTATACGAGTGCCTGTGGCCACACAAACACACGACGAGAGGAAGATCTGTCATACCTCCACGGCATAGAAGAATCCGGTAAAGGGGCCGCTCCCAACCGTTATATACTGACTCATGGCGGGAGGACTGCCTTTTACTGACGCATGAAAACCCCCGAGTATCGAAGCGTTCTTCATCTGATCGAACACATTCAGGGTCATGATACCTGAGAGAGAGGGGGAGAGAGAGAGAAAGAGTTAAAGACATGCAGAGATGAATGGAGACAAACAGAGTGAGAGAGAGAGAGAGAGAGAGAGAGAGAGAGAGAGAGAGAGAGAAATGGGGAAGAGAACGAGTTAAAGACATGCAGAGATGGATGGACACAAACAGTGAAAGAGAGGGGGAGAGAGAGAGAGGGAGAAAGATGAGGAGAGAGACAGCGAGAGAGAGCGACGGAGAAAGAGTTAAAGACATGCAGAGAGGGATGAAGACAATTAGTGAGAGAAAGTTGGAGAGAGAGGGAGAGTGAGAGAAATATAGAGACACAGAGAGAGCGAGAGAGAGAGCGAGAAAGAGAGAGTTAAACTAAGAGCTCAGGTGGTTTATTCTGTCCTGTCGTTCTTCCTCCTCATTCATGTGTAACAATCCTGCTTTCTTTCCTTCAACTACAGAAGACCAATCCGTACCCACACTGCTGTGGTCCACGATCGTGTCCATGTCCTGCAGTCCCCACTTCTTATAGGCAAGAGGAGGAGGCTGTATGACATCACTTCCTGCGGCAGCAGCTAAGGAACAGACACAAAACGCAATCTATACTGAACACCGAAAAACACCAGAACACTGAGATATAATTAAGATTCAGAACTTTTAATTAAACTGCAATTAATTCAACAAAGCTCTAATTTCTAAAACAACTATTGATCAAATACACACACAACTCATTTGATATATAATTTATAAAAACACACGGTTTCTCATGGACACACAGTACACAAACCTTCTTATTACAGCAACATCATAAAATCCGTTCAAACATGGCAAACAATACTACTGATTTCCTTTCTCTCCACCACACACACACACACACACACACACACACACCTCTAGCGACCTGATTCCTGCAGGCACGTAGGGACTGAAAGAGACTGAAGCCGTCAATGGTGACCAAAGCTGCTGGGTAAAGAATACTCAACTCCTCATGCTGTCCAACACACACACACACACACACAAATCAGCTTTGTGTGTTTTCCATAAATAGTGAAGGAAGTCAGGGGTGAGTGTGTGAGTGTGTGTGTACCTGTTCGGTGACTCCAGGATGGCGTGGAATCTCATATGTGCGACATTTCAATCTGAGAACCGGGTCTTCATTTAGCAACTGAGCCAAGAGGAGAACCCCATTCTACACACACACACACACACACACGTTTAAAAGGCTTGATTAAAGATGTGCCAATCTCAAGTCAGAGGCAGTGAAAGGTTATGGTACCTCTGTGTAGAATCGGACGTAGCCGGAACTGAACCCGACCACAATACACGTCCAATCGGGACGACCTGTAGAACTCCTACTCTCACACACACACACACACACACACACACACACACACACACACACACACACACACTGTTGGGCTGAATATTTTGTTTCTCTTATTCACCTTGATTGAGTTTGAGAGAGTGTGTGTGTGTGTGCGTGTGTGTGTGTGTCACCTCTTCTGGCTGGCCAGTGGGATGCAGATGACGCTACTCACACACTCTCTGTGCACAAAAACATCAAAATCAAACTCTACATCTCTCATCAATGTAGAATTCTTCTTACTCCTTTAATCTTACACCACCACCCAATTCCCCGCCCCCACTCACCCGTCCTCAGCACTCAGACTACCGCTCCAACTCACAGCCAGCATCATCTCCTCCTTCCCGCCAGCGTCTGTCTGCCATTTGGCTGCCATACAACACATAGGTCATCTATCCATCTGTGTACAAACGTACGTGTGTGTGTGTGTGTGTGTGTGTGTGTGTGTGTGTACCCGAGAGGAATGTAGCCTTGTGGTCTCGAGCGATGACCAGCAGGTCAGAGCATGGCGACAGAGCGAGGATGCAGTCCTGCATCCAGGGGGCGCTGTTCTGCTGTGCGTCACCATCAGGCTGTAGATAACCACGTACACACGTTACAGTAACACAGGGGAAAAAAAACTAGAAATAAAATGAAAATATTTATCCATCTATCTATCCATACATCCATCCATGTACTTAGCCCTCCATCCACCCATTCATCATTCTGTTCATCCATGTATCTATCCATCCATCCATGTATCTATCAATCTATCTGCAAACCATTCCGTCTGGATCTTTCCTTCTTTCAGTCGATCTATCCATCCATCTACACATCCCTCCCTCCATCCTTCCACCCATGTATCCATATGTCTATCAGCCAACCTTTCTATCTACATCTATTCTATCCATGGGTTCATCTGTCCACTAATCCATGTATCTATACTTCCATCGGCCAAGCTTTTCATCTTTATCTGCGTTTTCTTCTTTCAATCCGTCCATTCATTTATCCATCCATCCATCTCTCACTGTCTTTCTGTAAACTTTCTTTTCTCACACTGAAAATACGCAAAGTTTTCCTCTGTGATTTAAAACAAGCGATATATAAGTCGATGATAAATGAAATGAAATGAAAGAAAGAGGACGAGTGAAGAGATTTCCTGTCTTTTATAAAATCCTTTTTATGCTAAACGAATCATCTCAGGGGTTCAGCTCATCTACTCAATATTCATTTCTTACTTTTATAACAGTGTCAGCAGTGGCTGTGTGTGTGTGTGTACAGACCATGGTTCCATCCTCTCTGGTGTCTGCTGTCTCCCAGGAGCCCCAGTCTGAATCATCCCATGCTAACTCTGTCTCTGAGAGAGAGAGAGAGAGAGAGAGAGAGAGAGAGAGAGAGAGATGCTGGAAATGTTTTTAAAAATAATTCATAATTACTATAAACTAAAGAATCTACACTATGAAAATGTTAGTATATGATAAATATAAGTATATGACGGTGTCTCTCTGTCCGTGGTGAGGGGAGCACAGGGTTGTGTGGAAACGCTGTATTTCTGCTTTCTGACTTTCTGCTCCTGAAATAAATCAGGACTACTGAGTGCAAATATACAGATATAAACATCTGGACAAACAGATACAATGATGGAAACAGACAGAAATCCAGAGGTGGAGAGATTAATAAAGACATTAGAGATGCAGATTTTCAGGTGGAGGAAAAGAGTGACAGAGAGATAAACAGATAGACAGACATGTAGAAAGGCAGTTAGTCAGGCAGACAGAGAGCGGTAGAGAGACAGACATAGATGTAAACAGAAAGTCAAAGGTTGAGAGACAGACAGATGGGTGGATAGAGAGAGGTTAACAGAAAGAGAAACAGAGATAGAAAGTGGTCGACAAATAAACACAGGCCGAGACAAACAGGTAGAGAGACAGACAGGGAAGTAGACAGACAGAGATAGACAGACTGGCAGACATAGAGAGGGAGGTAGTTAAACAGAAACAAAGACAGACAGAAAGGCAGATATAAAATGTGTGCAGATAAATATGGTATGATTTAAAGACAAACTGATGAAGAGAGATAGATAGACCTTGTTAGTAAATAAGCCATGTGCTATTGTGTGTGTGTGTGTGTGTGTGTTTAAACACCACAATCCACCCTGCAGCATTAACACCTGCTGTTTTACTCTCTCTCTCTCTCTCTCTGTGTTTGAGAAAGTAAGTGATGTGCTTGTGCCCTTGTACAGGATGACTCACTCAGTAAAGGGCAAAGCTTCTCTCCCTCCGTCTCTGTCACTGCAGTGCAGTAAAATGCAAGACACCTCTCCTTTCTCTCTCTCTCTCCTCATTCTCGCTCAGTCTGATTCTCACACTGACATGATCACTTAAGTGGGTGTTTGAATACACTGACACGAAAATACACAGGCCGCGAAAGCATCTCACCGTCGAGCTGCATTTCGCAGAGTAAATTCTAGAAGATAACGTCATTATTTCACTGTATTAAAGCATGTGAAGGTTAAGGGCGGAGCTTAAGTTAGACCTCAGTAGCCAGTCACACTCTTCATTGTATGACATCACTAGTAGTGTGTGTGTGTGTTCATATAATCCACTCATTACATCTAATTGAGCATTAAATACTTTTTTATTGAGAAAAAAAATCTCGCAAATGTATCCAGTTGTTTGTTTAATGACTTCATAGCAAAACTACATATTTTTATTCTCACCATACCACCAAAGCTTGACCTTTATTATTTTTCACCTAAAATAATTCGAATCTTTTGAACCACTGAATCATGAGTCAACTGAATCGAACCCCTACAAAACTATTACAATTGACTGGCAAAAATCATATCACAAGTCCCTGTTTAGCTAATTAAGTGTTCACATTACAGTAGTGTTCTAACCTGAGTCAGATCAATCACTGAATAGTGAGTCAAATTAATCAACCTCATGCACAAACCTATTCATATAGTTTTGCTGCTTCATAAGAGTCGATTCACTGAAGTGAGTCGTTTCATGACATTTCCCCATGAGTGTTACGAACAGTAGTTCATAAGAATCAATTCACTGTATCAGATCACTATTTACTTAACTAAATGTAGACATTACAGTGGCGTTCTGAATTGATTCAAATTCATAATTTATTAGTGAATCGAATGAATCAAACTCAAGCACTTACACGTAGATCATAAGAGTCGATTCACTAAAGTGAGTCGTTTCATCACACATCACGATTAGCAAGCTTGCTACATGTTGTCAACACTTCTGTTAGATTCCTTAATAATAAGGATCATTGTTTAAATGTCTAAACACACAATTTTTAACGTGTTATTAATAAATAATACTTTGTTACTGAAAAAAGAGGGCTAGCCTGGGCCAACTAAGATCTTCCATAACTAGCGATTAAAGTTGAGATGAGAATTACCCGTTTGTTCTTTGTTGTCATCTTTGGAGGGATTTTTCTGACTTTGGAAGAGAAAATCCCGGACTTGTCTGAGTTCTTGAACGCGGCAGAAATCCAGCAAACTGCAGGACATCCTGAATTAAACAGCGCTGAGAGCTAACTGCGGCTAACAAGCTGCTAACCTGATCATTAATGAAGAGCCACGACTCGTTAGACAACTGATAAGAGTGTGACCCGAATGTAATAAAAGGGAAAAGTCTGTATCTAAAATGTTTTCTGTTTTCTAGATGATTTTGTGGGGAGGAAATGAAGACACAGATGTGTTCCAAACTGTTATCTCTTCCACTTGTTCAGTGACACATCTTCAGCCGGAAAAACAACACACAGTCAGAAGTCGTGTACAATCCGAAATGCTAGCTTCTTCCCTATATAGGTACCATAAGTAGTGTACGGCGTTAAGCGTTCTACGCTGTACTTAGTGTGCTAGGTAACCAATGGGAGACGATTTTGGATGAAACCTTCGTAGAAGTATTTCAGGAAGACACATCGCCCCCTGCTGCCTAGGAGTTTTATACAGGTTTGTTTGGAAAAACTTTTCCATTTTTTAAGTTAGTTTAAGTGAATCAAGGAAAGATTTTTTTTGTGAGAATTATAAGGAGTACATTGTATTGACTCCTAAAACTATCAATCTGATCTATGAAGTCGGGAAAATTCCATACAGGTGCATTTAAAAAATATTTTTAAATGAAAACATATTCGCGTTGTATTTAATTATTTACATTGTATGTCACAGAATAATCAGCTGAACCATTGTCGCTAATTTCTCATCATCTGCAACTTTAATGAATGATAATTTGCGTTTTAAATAGTTTGTGAAGGAGAATATATTATACACTGGCGGTTCAAGTACAGGCTGAGAACACTGTTGCTAGGCAACTGGGAAACATGGACCACTTAAAGTACTTTAGCTTGGATTTAAACAAAAAGTCTTTAATGGATAAATTTAAAGAGTGAATGAGAGTGAAAAGAGGATAGAAAGGTAGGAAACATTAACATTTCCCTCAGTTGTGTTAATAAATTTCCAATAAAAGACACACTTAGGACTAAATGACACTAATTACGTTTAGCATCCATCGACAATACGTCAACATGCCGCCATATTGGAAAACCAAAAACAACGCCATGATTGCGTCACTCCACCCCCCCACCCCCACCACCACACACAAAACAGAAACTCAAATGACTTGTATATCTATGTCTGTCTTCATGAAATCATTTGCTCACACTTAATCATTATAAACAGTTTATGTTTAACCTTCTCATCTTCTTTTTTTTGGTATGATGTGATTATCCACTTTTTCATACCTGAGCGTGGCGGCCCATCACAACCGGAGCGTTTCAGTTTCTGTAGTGTAAAGTGACTAGAAGTCCAACTCTTCCAGGTTACCTTCCCAAGAGTTTTACTGGTACTGCTGGTGGACACACTTGTGGTTTAGACTTTGTCCAATCACAATCGAACCCACTTTCGATCATACGCCCAGCACCCTGACTACCTCACAACCAGGCCTACCGTTTAATAATAAAAAATTATTATTATTATTAGTTTATTAGCTGACCCGCTTAATTATATTATGATCACGAGAAGGTCAGAGCCTATCTCAGCCGACTCTGAGCGAAGGTGGGGGTACCGGCCCTTCTTGGCTATTTAGAAGTGAATCCGTGTTGGATAAATCCTGTTTCATACGGAGCTACTTTCCGAACACTACAAGATTAAAGGGAACAAATTAAAATTTCGAACAGGCACTCCATATTTCATTTTGGTACATCAATGTTATTGCTGTTAATGTCACATTTTAATAGTCATACATACACATGTATTTCTGATTTCATAATATTTCATAATAAATACAATATAATATAATAACAGTGGTCAGTATAATCAGATCCTTTTTTATTGTTCATAATAAGGAACCTTAAAAGACTCACGTTGAGACAAAAAACAATCACAAGAACACAAACATCACCCAAAATATGATGCCTATGGTTGCCCTACTGTGCAAAAGTAAACATGGATATTTTTGTTGGTAAAGGATTAATGGTAACGATGGTAAATAAAATTTTTATGTTGTGAGATTATGTACGTCTGCACATATCTGCTTCTTACAAAAATAAAAAGAAAAGTGTCTTGATCGATCAATAATATTATAAATAATTTGGGAGAATTAGATTAGATATATACAGTGATGGAGAGCTAAAGGAAAATCGAAAGCTATCAGACAAATCATATGAATTGGATCAATGTATACCTGTACGTTCAACAGGAAATCCTAATATGGAAATGAAAGGCAGGAGAGAAGCTTTGAGTTCAAAACAGAAAGACAAAGCAATGCAGAGTTCAGAACACAGAGAAACTACCAGACTGAGGTCTCGGATAACATCAGATCAACAGGTGAACCTGAAACCGCAAGACACCACTAAACACATCACTTTTATAACGACACTCCATCCATCCATTCGCCAAAATGTTTAATCCTACAAAGGGTCATGGGGAGGCTGGATCCTATCTCAGCCGACTCTGGGTGAAGGTGGGGTACACCCTGAACAGCTCACCAGTTCATGACAGGGCCACACACACTCACACCCAAGGGCAATTTGGGACAGCAATTAGCCTAATCAGTGATTTAACTTCATGAAGTACCTGCTTTTTTTCCCAGTCGAGCTCCATCATGGGCATCCGCTCAGTCCTCAGACGTCTGGTCACCTGGCTGAAGCAGACTGCTTTATTCTCCTGGCTGCACCACGCCGCTGTGGAACTGAAGCAGAGCGTCATGCGTAACCAGCACTGGCTTAATAAGTTGATACTGATTGGCTTGTGGGTGCTGCTCCTGTGGCTCCTCTCGAACCTGCACATGGGTTTACCCTGCTTCCTCCTTTCACTCGTTTTCTGGCTCTACACCACGTACGGAGGACCATCCCCGTCTGCCCTCTTCAATGAATGGCAGGAGGTGCAAGGAGACTGAAAGAAAGGCCCTCCTGCCCCTCTTTTTAAATACCTTCAAGTTTGTAGTGTTTATTGAATCAACACGTTCTGCTCCCCTTCCTTTTCACTGTGAACCCCTCGATTAAAAGTTCAGTGTTGTAATAGAAGCAGTTTTATTATTATTTATAAGTGGGCTTTGTGCTGCGTTGGACGGTGAGACAGAGTATAAAGTACAAGATTTACAAGTGTTAAAATAATAAAAAAACTGAATCAATAAAGATGATTTTTTTTTTTTTTTTTTACATAACCATCCAAACTGATTTTGTTTTCAATTCCAAACGAGTTTTTTTATTCTTCCATCCCAAGAAGACACATTTTCCAAATTTTAAAGCAATCAGCCAACGCAGGATACCGTTTGCAGAAAATTAATTATGCCACAAGACTGAAGATTTTAGGATGTTTCTAGGTTTGCTGGGAGGCTGAAGCCTCTCTCTGCCGGGAATCACCTTGAACAGCTAGCAAGACCATTGCAGGGCCACTATTCACATTCCCACCTAGCGGCAATATGGAACAGCTAGTTAGCCTAACATGCATGTAATTTATATTGTGGTAGGAAGCCGGAGTACCAGGAGGAAACCCATGAGGAGAAAAAGCAAATGCCACACAGTAACGCCCTCGCTGAGCCCGGGACTGAAACCCAGGAGCTTCTTGCTGTGAGGTGGATGTTAACCACACCACTGTGCCGCTCACTTCTCCATGTTGAAGGAGTTTTTGAGCAGTCCATAACAGCACATTTACTTTGATTTATGCTTTTAAGGGGGGCTGGGGGGTGAAGAGGATATTTCAAAACTTTAAACTAATAAAGATTTGCACATTCAGCTAAAACGTTAAGTAAAATTTAAGTTTAGCTACAGAGACATTAAACTGATTTTGTTCTCAGGTTTTCTGGAAAAGCACATCACTAAACAAAAACGCTGAGAGTTTGCAGATTTCTGTAACTGATGTACATGTTTACTCAGCACTTAACGTCTCTCCAGTCAGTATTTCTTCTTTCAAAACAAAACTTTCTAAAACAGCTCCAAATTATATTGTTATAACCCTATAATGACAGTAGAATAGAATTGATTTTCAATATTAAAATTATTAAAAAGTAAAAGTAGTTGCAAGTGGACCAAAATAAAAATACCTACTCAAAATATGTAAATAAATAAATACTCCACACAGGTCTACAAACAAGACATCAATTTGTTTTTTACCTCCATTTATTGAGTTCAAAGAACATTAAACCCAATTATACAAATTGTGTTTTGGAATCCTTGACATCCAATTATAAATTAAGTAAAACAGAAAAATATTAAAACAAAATAAAATTGACACGTCAGTGAAAAAAAAAACAAGGCATCAATGTTCACGCAAAGAAAAAACAAAACAAAAAACAAAACCCAAAACAATAAAAGAAAACAGGTTCTTGCTTGGAGAACAAGCATCACTGACACCAGCATCAGCCAATCAAACCATTTCTCCTCTTAAATATTCATCACCTTCAAATCAAGTACTATTGATTTTTATACTCCTAATAACACACAGTAGACACCAGGGGGCGCCATCACAACAGTCATCTTTCCTTCACTATACTGTAATTTTTACATTTTTTTTATTAATTTTCCCCAAAAACATTTTAGTGCACACAAAACATGACAACCATCACCTCCCAAATCGAATACATTTTTTAAAAATGGGAGAAAAAAAGTGATTCAAAAACATGAGGGGGGGAGAAAAAGCTATTAATGCTGTAAAGGCCTTTTTTTATATATTAAATGAACTCCTTACTAGAAATCACCATCACACATCAATACCGCGCTTTAAAGAAATAAAGAGAGACGCAGAGAGGGACTTGTAGTGGTCATAGCACTCCAAAATCCCCGTTAACATCAACACTATTATTGTTATTATAATAAAGAGGAAATAGCACTGTGCAAATACAAGCGTATGATTTTAACTTCGATTCCCTTTTCAATCGAGACAGAACATCGCACTGGACACGGAACTGTTTAATCATTTTCCATAGACACGGTTCTAGGGTTTAATCTGAAACTGTCCGAGAGAGAGAGAGAGAGAGAGAGAGAGAGAGAGAGAGACAGAGACATGGGGAATGTGACAGAATGTGAATGACAGGCAGAGACAGAGACAGTAGAAGAAACACAATGAGACAGATCAAAACAGAAATAGAGACAAAGACAGAACAACGGAGACAGAAAAGAAAAAGAGACGTCGCCATAAAACTGCTGGTGTGACTGCAAGACCACGGTGTTCCGTTTATCTCAAACACGGCTCTATTGGTTAAAAGCAGTCACGTGACTTCCCGCACTGCGTCCACAGATATCCCAATCACACCAGACTCTGATCAGAATCGAATAATTCCAAAAATATTTTTCAATCCATCTAAAACAAACAGCTCGTCAATATTGCAAAATAACGTAAAATATACAAAGCTAGCACAAGTTCGCGTAGAGCACTACAGTAGGTAATTAGCCGCGAATAAAATAACGGAGTTTGAGCAACCTCGCTTACTGACTGCAGCCAACAACTGACCGTGCAGGAACCATGGTCACAACATCTGCTCACGGCAGTGCACCTTCATCGCCATGACAACCGGAGCGTCTCATTTACTAGCCGCTGTTAAACGTGCAGCTGCTCAAAAGTTAGTGCTCAGTGTCACGTCTGTACCGTAGTTCAGTGTAGTCTCACTGCGTAGTTAGCGTTGGAGATGCACACTGGGATTAGCGTTAAATAACGAGTCTTGAAAGATTTTAAGGAAAACGTTCAGATTTACAAAACGTCGGTGTGATCCAAATCCCGCTGCATGGTTTAGACCCTCATTTACGACCCTTGCTGAGAATTTGTCTGTAATCGCAACCGTTTCAATTGTAAAAACACGCGGAAACCATCTCAGACATGCAGATGGCGAGTGTTAAAGAAACGCATTCTGTGCATGGCTCGCATCACTCTCTCGTCCCATCTCTGTCTCTCACTCGCTCTGTGAAAGCCCAGGTTACAACAAGGCTGCTTTACATCACGCTATAGCGCGTGTGTGCGCTGTACATCTTCGTTTCAGAGTGATGTGAGTAAAAACAGAGTGTGTGTATTCAGATATAGACGAACATTTCAGCTTAAAGCCCCCGCTTTCAAATCAAACACCCTACGTAGAAATTATGATAACATCAATATTAAAGTTAATACTGTGTCAGAGAGAGAGAGAGAGAGAGAGAGAGAGAGAGAGAGAGAGAGAGAGAGAGAGAGAGAGAGAGAGAGAGAG
>JAOUQZ010000002.1:25281337-25291509 GCA_028564935.1 Neosilurus hyrtlii
ATAAGGAAGAAGGAGAGAGAGGAGGAAGGAGAAAGAGAGAGGGGGAGAGAAAGAATAAGGAAGAAGGAGAGAGAGAGAGAGAGAGAGAGAGAGAGAGAGAACACGTGCTCGCATCCATGGAACTATTAATAGGAATATTATTAAAAATGCCACCGAACAGCCAGAGACGTACAGAAAGCGCTTATCACCTGGTCACGGCAAAGAATTATGTACACCAACATTAAGAAAAGAGTGAGGGATGAGGGCGAGAGGCTGATTGTGAATAAGTACCACCTCCAAACTGGGAATATTGAGGGTCGGGGGGTTTGGGGGCCCGCATTTGGATGGGCGGGGCAGGCCGTTCACCTCTTCTTGGGGGCCTGTGTGGTACGGGGAGGTGTGACGGGGCGGCCCGAGTTCACACCTCCGTACTGATACTTTGCCTTCTTCTCTGAGGGCTTCAGGATCTGAGAGAGAGAGAGAGAGAAGAAGAGGAAAAAAAGATGGAGATGGAAAGAGACAGAATTATTTTTTAATTGTACGATTAATAAAATAAAAGTATGTGGGTGTCCCTGTGTGGCTGTGTTCCTGGGTCATGAGGACGTACCTGAAAGGAACACATGAGGGACTCGTCAACGCTCATCATGCCCCCGGCGTTGTCGAACTCTCCGCAGTAATTGGGTGCCGAGAACAGAGTAACCAGCTGCCGCTTGGCAAAGAACTCGTATCCGTCCTCCACCACCTACACGCAACGGACGGGCCCGATCGGCTAATCAGAGACAACCTGCCATACCAAGTCTGTCTAAAACAGTTACTATAGAAACCAGAACAGGTTAAGATATAAACCAGGCTGCGTCCGAACCGCTGAAACTAACCGACACCTTCTGACCAATCAGAGCCCGCCTGAGGTTTAAAAGCGGGCGAAGTGTTTACCTGGTGCGCTCTACAGATCAGGTCCAGATCGTGCCGATTGAGGAATTTGCTGACCACGTCAGCACCGAAGGTGAAGGACACGCCCCGGTCGTTCTCGCCCCAACCCTGCACGTCTTTATCAGGGTCCGACCACAACAAATCACACAGCAAACCTACCAGTGAGAGACACAGACAAAGGGATGAAGAGTGAAAAAGAGAGAGAAAAGGAATGAAAGGAGAGACGAGAGATGGGATGAAGGGCACAAGGAGAGAGAGAGAGAGGAGAAAGATGACAAGAGGAAGAAGAAGAAAAAGGGAGGAGGGGGAGGGAGAGAGAAGGAGGAAAACCCCCATCCAGCACACACACCAAACAAACAAACAAAACTAAAGCGGAACTGATGAATTTTATTAACAGTAATTAAAGAACACTGTCTAAAGTATTAAACTTCATTTAGTGATCTTAATTGTAGGAGTGGAGGCCGCCACCCTAAAACTTAATGATTGGTCAAATTAAAACAAAACAGAATTAAATAAGCATTTAATATTAACTAACCAGTGTTCACACGTCTGAGAGAAACATTACTGTATCTTACATCACACACACACACACCTGTATCAGGTACATCTGTGGGCCTCATGATCCTCCGGATCTGCTCCATAGACTGCAGGTCAGGAGAGAGACCTGGGAGAGAAGAGGAGAAGAAGAATCAACAGATTATAAGAAATACGACAGTAAAACTCTCCGGGGTGACGTCAAGTCTAAAATACGGCATTAAAACACTGGTGTCTGGGATTGATCGAAAGTCGGAAAGAAAAATCCAGCCTGGTAGCACTGTTCTACAACGCGGCCATATTCGCCTGTGTATCTTTATAAACGCCAATCAGCTGTGAGCTACCAGGCACCTTCATGGTAAAGCTGAGTTACATTTAACCACACCCTCAAAACACCATAAAAGGAAACAAAAGTAAGTGAAATGAAGACTAAGCAGCGAAGGAGTGCCATTACTTTTTAGCTTAACTGATGGATTTGTTTTGACTCGCGTTTGTTCCGGTCGTTAATAAGGAGCGACGTTTACCTCCATGGCAGCAGAAAATCTTCTCATCGATGATGGCAGCGATGGGGAGGCAGTTAAAGCAGTCAGTGAAGGTTTTCCACAGCTTTATGTTGAACCTGCGCTTACCTGTAAAAACAAACACATGATATACAAGCACTCCTTATTTTCAAAAGAAGAAGAAAAAAAAAAAGGCACTATACTCAAATGCCTGTTTGCCCAAGCTGGACTCACACTCATCGTAGAAGCCATAGATGCGGTTGATGGAGGCGCACTCGTGATTGCCCCTCAGCAGAAAGAAGTTCTCCGGGTATTTGATCTTGTAGGCCAGCAGGAGGCAGATGGTCTCGAGTGACTGCTTCCCGCGGTCCACGTAATCACCCAGGAAGAGATAATTTGCCTCTGGAGGAAAACCGCCGTACTCAAACAGCCTCAGCAGGTCGGTGTACTGACCATGGATATCACCTGAAGTGTAACACGCCACAAATATTCACGAAAAAAATCATACCTAATTCCCCAAATATCTTTATTGCATTGCTATTTTTGTCTGTAAGAACTTATTCCTGGAAATTTTGGCATTTAAATAAATCTGGCAGGTACGATGGGTTCTGCTTATGTGGCACAGAGAAATATTTTACCCAAAACCATTTTCAAGTTAAGTCCAAATATAAAAAACACTCAATATCGACTGCGGTACCACTTCAGAAACTGTGCCAGATAGTTGCAGAAGATAAGGAACGAAACATTCAGCTCAGCACAAACGCTAAAGCATATAAACAACGCACAATCCGACAAGACTTTAGACACTTTGCCACTTTTTGCACACAGACCCTTTACTGACTTTAATTTTACTAGTAAAGTCGCACTGCAATAAAACAATTATTCTATATTACATTTGCATTCTCTCTCTCTCTATCTATCTATCTATCTATCTATATATATATATATATACACACACACACACATACATAGACACACACACACACACATATATATATATATATATATACACACATACATATACATATATACATACATACATATACACACACACACACACATTTGTATCTTTTTTTTTTTCCTCAGATGTACATTTTATTCTATATATTTTCCTATTTCTATCCTTTTGCTTTTATATAGATTTCATATTTATCTGACCTTTGCTCTTTTGTTTTTCTCCTTGTTTATTCTTTACATTTTTGACAGTCGTACTAAGCATTTCACTACATATTGTTCTGTGAATAATTTGTATGTGACGATTAAATTTGAATTTGAAATTTGGTGGTTTACTGGTTATCACGTCCGACCTCACAGAAGGAAGGTTCTGAGTCCGCAGTAAGGGTGTTTCTCTGTGGAGATGCTTGCTACCCCGTGCTTGCCTGGACTTCCTCCAGGTACTCTGGCTTCCTCCCACAGTCTAAAGGCATGAACATAAGGCTAGCTGGCAGTTGTAAATCATCCCTAGTTGTGAGTGTGTCTGTTGTACTGCGATGGACTGCCAAGCTGTTCAGGGTGTACCATGCCTTCGCTCGAAGCGAAAACTACGTGACCTTAGTAGGATCAAGCGGTTTGACAAATGAATGAACGAGACAAATGTTTGAGACAGAGAATCACAAAACGATGCTCAAAAATCAGGAAGTAGCATGCACCTAAAAAAAAATTTCACACTTTTTTAATGCATTAAAAACTTGAGATATTTGTGATAATAGCAGGATCTACGTCAAACAAATAAAGCTTCGTTGTACCAGTACTGGTGCCACATCTTGGAATTAGGTCTGGGGATCAGTACTTACAAAAGACATCAGTACAGACTAGACTCTGAACAGAACGGACTCTATCCCAGAGAACAATACCAGTGCCAACCTAACCTGTAGCCTGAGATTGGCTCAGGAATGTCAACGAAAGCTTGACCTTGAGATTACAATTACATCATTAAAATAGAAAAGATGACCCTTTCCCAAAGATCCGGTCACCACAGCTGACGACTGGGTCAGCTAACCATCAACTTCGGTGACCTAATCTCTGATCAAATATCAACACAACGTATGTGGAGCTAAACCCTGACTGAGCCCAAGACTGGCTCAAAAGGTTAACAGCTCTGATCCAGAACTCCCAGCAGGCTGAAGATTAGGATAGAGGAACAAGTACATCGATGAGGAAATAACCCTCATCCCAGGATTAGGGCGATCAATGCCAGTATGACACTACCCTCTCCAGGATATCAGGCCAACAACACGAATGCAGAACTGACCTTCGCACTGGGTCAGCAGCATGTAACAAGTAACATTGAGACTAGCACAGTACTTGTCAGGACCTGACCCCCAACTTCAAAATCAGGTAGACTAAATCAATGAGGAACTCCAAAGTTCTCCAGAGAAGGGCTCAGCATGAACATCGGCGGCAGATTGGGTCTTCCCACTTAATGATCTGCACTGGTGCTTCTGCTGTTGACTCAGTTAGTGTTTCTTTAGGTTGCTGAAGAACCAAGAGCGAGAAAATACAATATTGATGGTTCCTGGCAGCATGTCATCACTACTTTCCACCTGTCACAATGCATATGCGATTCCAGGTCCTCAATTCCCACTGTGCTGGTCGTCACACTCACTGTCTGCTAACCAACTGTTTTAACTTGCCTTAATTTTCACACTTAAAGTGGGTCGAGCTGAAGAAAAAAAAAAAAAATCTCACAAAACTGGTAAAGCAAGGAGTATCAAATACTTCCACTGTAGAGAACATGGGCAGCTTCGTAAGGACGGATACTATTTTGCGTACAAGTTTAAATTAACCAAGAAATTTGGTGACAGAGAGATATCCAAGACTTGCAGATTCTTCAGCACAGCATAGGTACAATATTTCTCAAAAAACACAAAGATTTGTTTCAGTAGTTCTGCCCTTGATTCACGACCGTACCATCAGTGGACTAAAAAGTCAAGTCACTGAACTACAGTCACTAGAATCAACCGTCAGGTGGATTTCACTCTAAGCTGGGGTTCCTGAAGAACAGCCCCGAACCTGGTACATTTTTTGAAGACGGGACTGCGCTTTCGTTCTAGGAAAGTGGTCCAAACCCCCCATCCTCTTAAAAAAGGTGTTTTGGAGGTTTTAGAAGAATAAGAAGAAGCCTCTGTCAGCTAGACAGTGAAATTCCTTTTTCACAGTAAAGAGATTAGGGAGTTGGGGTCAGACTCATGATGAGGCGTCACCGGAACACCCATTGCATTAAGGGCCTTGTTCAACGACCCAACAGTGGCAGCCTGGTGATAGTGGGACTTGAACCCCCAAGTGTGATTTGCATGAAGCAACCTGGGTCCGCATACTGAGTGATACATGTTTGGTTTAATGGCCTTCAGGCAAGATCTGCTGCATGTCCGCCGGTGTTGACACAATGACGAGCCAGGCAATCGTAAATCTATAATTATATGCCCCACCCACAAATGACCCAAGACCAAGGCTTGGGTACAACCCTTATTACTTGGACCAAAGTTTACAAACACCACAAGGTTTGTACAAGAGGTTTACTGTCAATTATTCACAGTAGAGCAGGTTCTTGAGATGTTTCTAAAACACAGTCACATCGTGGAAGCAAAATCATCTAGATTCAGAATTTAAACCATCAGCTTCACGCTCCAGGGTGAGAGAATTCCAGGAAATTATGTGCTGCTGAGCTTAGTTACTGACAAACAAAGGTGAAAGACACACAATATCACTAAGGGTGTGTGTGGTGTTAACTGTGCCTAGGAGGATATTAATATGAAACCTTCCAGAGCTCCTGTCCTCATTAGAATCATATTTATAGCTTGTTCTACTTTCACACACACACAATCTGATTCACTTAGAAATCATCACACACAGAAGGTGCTATGGAGGAGACCAAGGCAACGCTGGGTCCTCACACACATTTACTTGTGATGGGGCGGGTCTAAAAATAATACTAGCCATCAAATTATTATAGTAACTGTTACTCCACTTTCCTTTTTAAAAAGAGACAGACAGAGAGAGGGGGGGGTGTATTTGTTGTGAGTTTTTCAAGGTACAATTTTAATAACGACTAATTTAAGCAAGTTGTATTATTTTAATATTAAAATGATAGAAATATGCTTCACACTAGCAGAATTCTGTGAGCAGAAAGTGTTTGTGCTCCTGTAGGATTAAACCGGCCATTATAAAGAACTACAGCCATTACAGAGCCTCATACTTCATTATACATTTAGATTAACACTCTTTCTTAATGATACGGTTTAGTGGTTGAACAGTTCATCAGACTGAATCCCCTTTTCAAATAATAGACGTTGACTGATGACTGCTCGTTAAATAAACAAAAATGTCATCAGCCTTTAAAAAAAGGTCACACCACCCACTAGTATGCCACCCCTCCTCTTCACCATCACTCGTTTAAGAGCAAAAAGTCCCGATTAGTAAAAATGACGAGGCGTACATTTCATCCGTCTTAGACCTACATATTAACAGACTTCCCAGGTAACCCCTCCTCTCCTCGATTCAGTCCACGTTCCTTCAACTCAATTCAAAATGGCAGCAAAATAAGACGAGCTGCAAACGCTTATGAAGAAATATGATGTTAATAAGCAGACCAATCACACCGCTGGGAGGTGTAGTCATGTTTCTGTGAAAGTACAAGTACAGAATACAGTGTTACCGCTTTATAAACATATATAAAGAGTCTGTAGGTCAATCTGAGTGTGTGTAGGACCTGACTGTGGAATTACAGCTGACACTGTGTGTGTGTGTGTGTGTGTGTGTGTGTGTGTGTGCGTGGGTTTCAAGCAGCTCACTGTAGAAATTAGAAGTGGGAGGATAAACTATTTCTGCATGGTGACTGAGAGGAGTGTAGGTCCGAAGTGCCTCGGGGTGTGTGTGTGTGTGTGTGTGTGTGTGTGTGTGTGTGTGTGTAAAATATATGTGAGGAGAGAAATCCAGAGAGAATATGAAGGCAAAAGGAGGACAGAGTCAAACACTAGCAAGAAGTGAGACAGTAAGGGACAAAAAGAGAGAGAGAGAGAGATAGACAGACGGACAAAGAGAGAGAGATGGACAGAGAGAGAGAGATGGACGGAGAGAGACTGCAGATCGAAATTAATAAAACGACCCGAAAACACACTGCACTACTTCACACACTTACACTGTTGGAATAATTCCTTTTTTTATACCCTTTAACTCCCTCTATCTTTTCTATTGCATTATTTGCTCCTTCCCTTCATCCTGAACACGAACATGTTCCAATATGAACAAGAGAAAAGAAGAATACCGTGTCTTCACCTCAAAACTCAAAGCTAAGCTTTTCTTCATCCCACAGTTACACTTCCGTCCATTTTTATTCTAGTTTAAATGAAGAGGGGGTAGAAAACTGCATTGAATGCACCTCGGTGAAGCCATAACGGTCTCAAAACTTTGAAAATGGAAACTTTTTTGTGCCCCTGACAGATGGAGAATGAGAAAAGACGACGAGAAGGAGATGAAGAGAGAGAGAAAGCAGGAGGGAGGATGAAGAGGTGGTGGTTTTGGCAGGCGTACCGCAGATTTTGAGCGGCGCCTCGAGCTCCAGAAGGATGGGCTGACTGAGGAAGATCTCTCTGGATTTAATACACAGACCTCGAACCTCAGCCTCGGTCATCTGGACGATCTTCCCCGGACGACATCCTCGCACTGACAGACAGAGAGCGAGAGAGGGAGAGAGAGGGGAATAAATCCCAGAAATCCTTCATCATCATCACAAATACATCACTGCTGTTGAAGCCGATAATCATTACACACCCCAAACACAGAAACTAATTCCAGACGCCTTGCAAACAGATTCTGGATTCTGATTGTTCGGACCGAAGCGTTGATTAGTTTCCTAGAACGTGTATTAAGACGCCTGTGTCTATAGTAACAGTTCGATCGCAGGGGGGGAAAAAGCCCAGTTGATACGGTTTATTAAACTGGTGTGAGCAGGACAAGTGTATTTTAATGTGTTTTTTATTAAAGGAGTCTCCAGTGTCAGACATGAAGCTTTCACACTTTCATTTCTGTGATTTCTCAGTAACTCGTCATCTTTTTTTCCGTATCTATCAAGAGATCCATCTATGCTGGGGGAATTTTAGTTTATAGCTGCATTAACGAGGAATAAAACACTTCAGGACGAACGGTTAGAGGAAACTAATCAGTGTTATAGTCGTTACAGTAAGTCGGCTTCACTACGCCGTCCTGTTAATGATTTACTACAAAAACGCACCACGGAGTTTTGTTTTATTCTTATTTTAAAATGCTTATCAGGAACACAACGTCTAGTCCAGACAACACTGGACACCTAAATGGGCGACGTCAGAGTTGGTTAAAGAAAGTAGCCCTCAATAACATCACTGGGGTTATCAGGGAAGACAATCATTCATACAGACAGATGTTTGGTTTATAAAAGATTGTAAATCATGAACCAAGCCATTTGCATATTAAAATGCTATTTTAATAAACATAGATCAGCATTTTAAACATTCAGTGGATATTGACACGACTTCTGGCAACAGAGTTTAGGTAGAAATTGTGAAACAGCTCTTTAAAAGATAATAAAGTAGGGTTTTATTTCAAGACAGTGTTAAAGATGCAGTTTAGTCCCAGAAGTGCACTGTGAGAACCCCTACAATCCCCCTTCTGTTATTATACACTACAGTCTTGTACTGAGAAACCTACAGTTAAGTGTTTAATACACAATAAGAGGCTCAGGAAACTCTACGAGTATTGTGTGGACAGTTTAAAACACATGACTCACACACACCACTGAGTATGTTAGCAAATCATTAAACCTTGATAATTTCATAGTTTACTATTTCCGTGCAGAGTTCAAGTGCGACGTGATTTTGTGTTGCACTGAGTTTTGAAGCAGCTGCAGAAGAAAGTGACAACACGTTTACACAGACACAATAACTAAACGCCTCAGAGGCATTAAAGAAACACTGCCATGAAAACCAAGAAAATATATATAAAAAAGTCATTTCACTGAACTATAATTACTCCTACATTAACATTAATCGCAGTAATTAAACCCTAAAAGTCAGTACAGCGTTCTAAGCAACGGAGCCTTGGACCACATTAGCCAGCATGCTAATGCCACTATTTTCTCCCACACATTACACCGTTTATCAACCTAGAAACAATAAAAATACGACTCTAGCATTATTTCAGTGTTATTTCATAGCTAACTATTCTAACTAATGTTACTGTTTGTAAACATTAGCCCAGCTACGCAAGCTAGCGCAACTGACTAGCCGCTAGCACGACGCGCTTACTGCGTAAAAACAAGCTGCAATCTTCCTGTTCAGCAGAAATGAAAAAAAAAAAGCATCAAAATAGCTTAAAGCATTTTTTTTTAAACGATAAGACAGTGCCACAAGCATTACCTTCTAAGAGTCGAGAGATGAGGCTGTCCACGTTCAGTTCACCCTCCGCCATCTTCTCAACTGAACTTTAGCGTTGCAATGCGACAATGACCGTCAGAGGGCGCTGATGAGCAATGTTTATATATTTTAAACCCAGTGACCGCTAGAGGGCGCTGATAGAGCAATATTTATATATGTTTTTAACGCAGTGACCCCTAGAGGGCGCTAATAGAGCAATATTTATATATGTTTTTAACGCAGTGACCCCTAGAGGGCGCTGATAGAGCAATATTTATATGTGCTTTAAACTCAGTGACCGCTAGAGGGCACTAATAGAGAAATGATATTCCAAATCTATTTGCCGTGTCAATTTAAGTTTTTTTTTTTTTAAATCAATTGGCCGCTAGAGGGCGCCATTAACTCATTGCAGTATAACTATAAATGGTAGTAAAACATGGGTGTGTATGAAGGATCAAAAATTATTTAAGCATTTATTAATAAATAAATAAATTTGATAACTCAATAGGGAATTTATTTTACATCCACCCATGAACTGGATGGTTTATGGATTGCTCATGGTTTATTTGTTTGTTTTGTTACATTTATTCATTCATGACTTGACAGATACAAACAAAGGAAACTTAGTGTTTTCAGGCTGGTTAGGTACATCCTGTAGCAGACAAAGAAATACAGAAATAAATAAACAGAAAGAAAAAGATTTTTAAAAATTAAGTACAATCATTTTACTCATCTTATCTCATCTCATCTTCTTCCGCTTATCCGGGGGCCGGGTCGCGGAGGCAGCAGTCTAAGCAGGGAGGCCCAGACTTCCCTCACCCCAGACACTTCCTCCAGCTCTTCC
>JAOUQZ010000002.1:25291609-25313566 GCA_028564935.1 Neosilurus hyrtlii
CCTAATTAGGGTCGCGGGGAGGCTGGCGCCCATCTCAGCCGACTCTGGGCGAGGGCAGAGTACACCCCGGACAGCTCTCCAGGCCATTGCAGGGCAGAAACACATTGACGGCTATGCAGCTACTCTTAACGAAAATCAGCAATAGTTCTTTTACATGCCATGACTTTGGACAGTGGGAGGAAACCAGAGTACTGGAAGGAAAACCAGGCAAGCATTGGGAGAACATGCAAGCCCCACGCAGAAGCTGAGTCAGACATGCTAACCACTACGCTACTGTACTCACACTAAGAGCACAACTAGTTCAAGAACCGGTTCCCTGTTGATTGTAAAGTGGGATTATTACTGCATTTGATTTTGACTGGGAAACTCAGAACTTCTAACTCGAAATCTTAACTAGAAAGCTGCATTACGTTTCAAAGCCAGAAGGACCTGACCGAGCCTGACCTCAGAATCCAAGATGGATCTCCCATGCCCATGCCAATGAATCAGCGAACCAGTTTCTGATCGACCTGATGCAGCAGTGGTTCGAAGGTGCACTTGTTGATTCTAATTTAATAAACGTTTGCTGAAATTCAACAAATATTTCTGCGCATGACATGGTTCCAGCCAATCAAAACACAGAGTGATTCTGTACCGTACATACAACACAAACACCCCCTGTTGGCTGATTGGCTGGATGGGATTTGGGGCTGTCACTGTTAAAGATGATAGGTTCAACGTGTGCTCAAAACACTTATTTGGCATTTCCTTGCATGAACTGGAAGTTGTTCTAGTTTGCTGTCTTTGGAGGCCGCCACAATTCTCTTATTTGTAGATAAAGGAGCGAGGATCGATACTCAGACAGTATAGATCAAAGAGCGATGAGAAACAATACATGAGAGCAGCCTTCCTGGAAGAGCTGCATGCCAGCATGTAAACAACCTGCCCTTTAAATGATGATAAATACTTTGATGTAGCAGATCCAGCTGTGCTGCAGTCATCAGTAGCGAAGTCGCTCCGTTTGATGCTTCAGAGGAAACAATGTCTCATTTAATGTCCTCAATTCCATGCTTCTCACATCTTTTAATCAGAGGGAGGGACAAAGATGTGTGAGGAAAACGAGTATGCAATTTAAGGGCTTTGAGACAACCCTAATGCCTTCATAATGGTCCAAAGGCATTGGGGGCGGAGCTTATGAGGAGAGCACCGAAGGGACGTGCGTATTTATTTGGCTGCTGAGTTCAAATATTAGCATTCTTTCTCCTGATGTCTGTAAAGCTGGTTTGTGTAAAGCTCTCTGCTTACCGGCTCTATCTCTATACTCATCTGTGGGTACTGACTGAAAGATTAAGGTTGTGAATATAGTCAGTAAAAATGAGGTTTCTCTGTGAGATTGCTGGGTTTGAAGTACTAATAAGTACCGTGCCTATGAATTACCCTTTGGAAATTACAACGTCAGGTTTATCACAGCTGCTAAAAGACCTGTTTCACGCAAAAGAGCATTTTAATCTACTGGATATAATCATAAGCCTCTTTTCTGCTGCTGCAGTTTCTGTTAGTTTTAAACATGCAGTAGTGAAAAAGTCCCGTTAAAATATCTATTAATACCAAAAAAATGGCATGTTTTGAAATTGCCATTACCCTCTCAAAAGATCTGGAAAAGGTTATTTTCATTTAAAGCTTGGAAAATGTTCCTGACATTTCACAAAATCTCCCTTACAGTAACCGAGCACTTACCGCCTGCTCTCGACTCTGAAAAACCAGCCGTCCTGATGGAATTACTTTTTTTTTTGCCTGGATTTACTGTTTGTGTTGCGGGTTACTATGAATATACACCATAAGCTTATGTTCGGGTTAATGTTTGTGTTCTGTCTCCACCACTTCAGTCCCCAGTTAGTAATTGGTTTCTTCTTCATTTTGATTAGTTCGTCTGTGGACACCCTTGTGTTTCTCAAAACTCTTTAATACAGAGATGCCTCTACATTGTTGTAAAGAAGGTCCTTCATTATTTTGGCGGTTTATTACACAGAAACAAACAAGGCCTATATAAAGCCACCCTGGTGTGTGTTTCATATAACGAGTCTGCATTTCAGATTCGGCAGTCAGTGAATCAGATGTAAGATGTTACGTGGAGGAAATATGAATACCTCATTCTGGAGTTGCTTTCATAACAACAACAGTAAACTTAATGTCAAAGTGCTTTAGACATCAACAATTGGGTCCTACAGAGACATGTTCACCGATCAGCCATATACCGTATGTATTTTACACATTTATTCCTATAGAGTGCACTATATTACTAAGCCACAGTATTAGTTCATGTGATCTTGCTTGTGTCTTTACCTTGACTGCTGCTGCTGTGTATCATCTAGAAAGATATTATGGGATCTCCCATAATTAACAACATGTACTCTTGCACACGTTTGCATTGGCTCATACATTCATATCTCAGTTGCATCTTTGACAGTATAGCAGTGGGCAGGTTTATAGGGTGTTGGTCCTCTCTCCTAGTAAGCCAGATATTTCTTTTCCTTTTCTGCTACTGTAAGTTTAAGGTGTTCCTCAAGGCTCTATTTTAAGCCCCTGCTACATGTGGTGCACTGCAGGTCCATGATGATAATTTGGACAAAAAAATCTTATTATTGACTTCAGGGCCATTTCCTAGGTCTGCTGTGTAATGTCCTATAGCATCTTACTGTTGATTTATGACACATATGAATTTTATATATTTTTTGGGTCATCAGATGCACCCAGAATCATACAGTTTTCTTTAAACAGACCTACGATTGATCTACGTTAAACCTACAGGACATCCTTATATACCCACGTGCATTGTACAACAGTACATCAGTGATAGGTTGGGCTGTACAGTGGTAAGATGTCAACCAAGTATCAGAGGAATATCACACGATTATTTTGTTTTGCAACAAATGAATCACTTTTGGATGAGCATCATACAATTTGATCTACAGACCTGACCGATTTTTCCCACGACAGACTCAAAACACGCAGTTTTCAAATCCACCTTACCCAAACACCGTGTCATTCCCATCTGATGTGTGTCCTCTAAATTCATACGAGAGAAAAAAAAAATCTACATTGTTTGTGAAAGGGGCTTTAGGGTCCACATTCTCATGTGGTTGTAAATTATGCACATAAATATGCAGAGGAAACAGTACATGTCCTAATATAGAAGCCTGCACAGATTCCTTGTTCAGCCGTCTGCATAAATGAACAGACAACATCCACATGCATCACAATTTCAAACGCAGGGTTATCTTTAGATATCAATTTTTTTAAATATCCAAAACTGGACAGATTTAAATTATAAACAAAGGCAGCTCTTAAAGATATTTTATTCACTTTTCTAATCTCACTAATGGTTTTAGGTTATAAAAAATCTAAATGAATACACCTGGCAACAAGTTGGTCTAAATCAACTCTATTGTCAAAAATAGTTTCCCTCAACCTTGGAAACACAGCCAGGGTGAAAACTCTTCTCGCTTTCCATGACCTGAAGAAAATAATTCATGCATTTATTTCTAATTGCACTGACTAATGTCCAGTAATTCACCTTATAATCAGATTTTATTGTCCTGTGAGCAGTAAGGACAGGAACCTGCTGCCGGATCGGGCACTGACACAAAGAAGAATGAATATATTCCATTACAGTAGTGCTTGTTTTTAAAAGCTCTTTAATTGAACAGTGCCTCATATTTATGTATAACATGAGGCTAGAGACAGGACGGGAATGCATTTATTTTATTCTAGCTTACTAGATGTTAGCAAGTGTGCACTCTGATTGGTGAATCTACTCCTAAGCTTTTAATTCATATTCTGTGACCTGAAACACAATTACAGAAAAAAAAGCCTTCGGACATAGAAAAAACCCTCAGCCTCCCAGTGGTTCTTTTTTCCCCAGCAGAAATTTACAAGGTCAAGGTCATTGTGAAAAGGTTAAAGGTCAAAACGAGATACTGTCTAATCTATGCACACCTACAGTTCACTTGCATGCAAAATGTTAGAATGATCCACTGTACGTACACTCACTCATTCATTCACGCCGAACCGCTTGATCCTATTAAGGACTTCGGGGAACAGCCCACAGTGGGCAAAGGCAGGATACACCCTGAAAAGCTCGCCAGAACATTGCAAGGGCCAACACACACACACACACACACACACACACACACACACACACTTAAGGGCAATTTGGAACAGCCACCTAGGTAAATCTGCATGTTTTTGGACTGAAGGAGGAAACCAAGACGAACAGAGGGAGAACATGCAACTCCGCACAGAAATGCCCAAGCCTGGGAATTGGACCCAGGACCTTCCTACTGTGAGGTGTACACGCTAACCACTATGCCACCATCTCACTCCATCCGCCCAGCAGTTGTTGAGTAATAGCCCTGACAAAATGGGGACACTTATGAGAATGGAAACAGGAATAGAAACAGAAAGAAGAAAGGAAACTGCAGTGCAGACACAGGCAATGACAACGCCAGTAGCCTGATGGCTGGGGGTAAAAATGCTGTATTTGTTACAATCCATTGGGTAGAATAAAACAGTTATTCCACTCCCTCTTTTATCGGACACGACTAATAGCCCACTCAGCTAACGCCTCTTATGGTTATGAGGTCATATCCGACTTGGGGTCACAGACTAACTGGTAAATACTCACTGTTTATATAATTATGGACAATGCAAAAAAAATCTAATCTCAGCATAAATAGTATGGGTCATAGGTCATAACCTAGCACAGGAAAAAAAAGGAAACGTGTTCATCCATAAAGAAAATGATAACAGCCACAAGTCTGAAAATGGGAAGCAAGAGGAACAAAGCTTAATAATACAAAAATACATTCAGCAAGATTTACAAAGAGAACCAGAAACACCAGGGTAAATTTACCAAACAAATCATACACTGAACTCAAGAGACCTCGAGGTGCACAAATAAGGAGAACAAGCCAACAAGGGGACGGGGGTGGAGACAGTGTAGAAAATGAAAAGAAAATGAAAAGAAAGCATCATCATAGCTCTCTGAACCAAGTCACCTACTTAGAGACCTTTTACCTCCACCGTGGAGATTTTTTGCTGTTGGCTTTGGATTGTTTGTCTACCAGTAATACTAGTGATCCTGATGCTTCTGCTCTCTGAACCCTGTGATCCATCCAGATATCCTACTTCTTGATGGCGTTCTCATCCTCTTATCTCCCCTTGCTCCTGCTAATGTTCCCCCACATAGACTTAAATATACACTCAGAAACTGTGAAAATGGCTTTAAACTGCAGCTGATCCAAATGGTTTAGTACAGTTGGCAAGAATTACCATTCCAGTAAACTAGACTAGAGGATGTAAAACTACAGTGAATTTTCTGATACACATTCAGATCAGGAACAGTTCAGGGTTAGTAATAAAGAAACATAGTGGCAATCAGAAAAGGGGCTTTTTAAAAATATTTTTTCATAGCAGTGTTTAGTGTCATGAACAAATAAAATACATCTGAACAATTTAGACAGTTGAATATTGCTGTATATATACACATGAAAAAATTACTTAAAAAAGCTTAGGGCCTAGCATTCAACCTTGAGGAATCCTTCAGATGTTCTTTATTGACTATTAACCCCCCCCCCTCCACCCCCACCCCATATAACACAGTTAATGTGGACTTAATGCGGTTATAGACTTTCTTTGGATCAGCATAAGCATAAGCCTCATTCCAGTTTTATTTCGTTATTTGTGTAGAATTTTGTATCATTTGTTTACAATTATTAATGTGCAAGCTCCCAATTCCCTGCTGCCTTAAGAGTAATTTTACTTGTGGTATTATTTGTAATTTTTCTTTATGCTTTATGCATTGGTCTGCATTATGTTATTTTAAATATGCTTTCTAAATAAAGCTTACTTAATTTATCACATAGCTGGGTACCATTAGGTACAGCGTTGTATGGACTACAGTGAGGAAGAAACACATTTGTTCTGCGAGAGCAGGAGGCTAAGCCTCTAGCCATATCATATTATATGAGAGCTGGAATGTCCGCGCGGTTATGAACTCAGAGATTTGTGGCTGTTGTTAGAGTGCCAAGTCAATTATATATTCGGTGCCTATAGTGCGAGGGGATTAAAGTGTGTGTGTGTGTGTTTCTTCCCTGAATAAAAACTTGAATGAACACATCAGGTGTGTCAAATCTAAATAAACGTATTAGTGTGTGTGGTTTCGTCCAGGCCGTCTCTGTTATAGGCAGGAATTTTCATTGCTATAGGAATTTATATGTTCACTCAGGCATTTAAA
The DNA here is from genome assembly GCA_028564935.1 of Neosilurus hyrtlii. NCBI lineage: Eukaryota > Metazoa > Chordata > Actinopteri > Siluriformes > Plotosidae > Neosilurus > Neosilurus hyrtlii. The sequence continues at coordinate 25,297,884 of JAOUQZ010000002.1, forward strand.
CCAGGAACCCCGAATAGGTTATGATTTGTTTCTGGTGATAATAAATTGCCTTGAGCGAATTGTAGGCATTCTTTCACATCAAAACCTCATTCAATTCAATTTCCTTCCCAAAATAAGAGTTTTAATCCGTATTGGCCACGGTACACGGGTATTACTGAAGCAGCACATTCCGGCTCATGTGGAACGCTGCCCTTGTTTTAGGAGAGAGTTCAATGTTTTTTTTTCTCTTGTGCATGTGAGTGAAGTGGGTTTTAAGATTTCTTTAAAAGGCTTGTTTACACTTTCGGGGAATACATAAATTATGTGCTATTTGTGCCGGCTTCATTATTTTAACTGTGTTCAACATCAAAGCGAGAAGAAAATGGCGTGAATCCAGTAAAGCGTTGTGGAGAAAACTATCAGGAGTTTAATTCGTTTTGCATGACAAAACAATTCGATGCAGGGTTTCTAGTGATTACTGAAAGAAATGAAGGTGTACTTTACTCAATTTTTGGGCATTGTGCATTGTATTAGAGCCTCGTACAGTGTCTACACACCTTTCTTGAATTTTAATGACCCAGTAACATCTCGAGGGCCGTTACCACATTAACATTTCAATCCTAAACAGCAGCATATGTGCCAGAATTTTGTTTTAGCTACCTGGAAAACATCCATGGAATTTGTGTGTGTGTGTGTGTGTGTGTGTGTGTGTGTGTGTGTGTGTGTGTGTGTGTGTGAGAGAGAGAGAGAGTTCTTGAAAGTGTTCTCTCTGTAATTACTGTACACAAAACACTTCTAAAATCTCTGTTTTATTTTGAAGCCCGATGTCATGCTCTAGAGCCATCTTCTTCACAGCACACAAGTTTTGGCACTGCGAGCACTTCTTCTTCTTCTTCATCTTTTTTTATTGACAGTGGTTAAAAATCTTTAGTCTGTCGCCTGTTATGGCACAATGTTGATTTCCTCATTATGTTTGCATTCCTATTACATAATCTCATACAGCAATGTGATTTGCACACTGAGGGACGTCTATACAGAAAACTGAGGACATGAGTAACAATGGATTGCAATGTCATGGATTTTTCCCTGCTTTCAATCACGTGTAGAATTTTAACCAATCAATACAACTTATTTTCTTAAGTGCCTGCCTCACTCCCTTGTGCCAACACACCGTCCCACAATCACACAGAGGCTGGTAGAGAGAGATCATATGGAGCCCTTCTTTGCTACTGAAAAATTGTTTTAGATGAGTTTGGCGAACTTGCAATTCTGACGAGAGGTATTCTGAAAGGCTACAGGGAGCTCGATTAATCCTTCTTTCCCAGCTGAATAGAAACAACCTTTCAACAAACATACGTAATGTAAACAAAATCCAAAATATGTTTTATTTGATGCAGAAATTTACAAGTTACATATTTAATTTATTAGTTTAATATCTGTATACTTTTATTACTGCTATTATCTTGCCTTATATGAACGACTTTACATCGTATTCTTGCGATTTTGTGCTTTTGTGATCTGGCTAATACAAACTATCAAGCAGATTTCAGCAGATTGCAACTTTGAAAATGTAAGTAAAAACCACCTGATAATGAAAATATACATATGTCCATGTGTAACTTTAAGCTGCTTATTTTTAATTAAGGATCAGAAACACATTTGTTTAAAAAGCACAAATTAACTAGAGCTAATCAATTAACCGGCTTTGTTGCTTGTTTGTTTATCATTAAAATATTTTGAGAAAAACTATAACCATTATAATGTAGGAAAAACTTTAAATCATAATGAATAAAAAGTACAAAACACTACTTACCTGCTTTACCATGTGATGTGCTTTGTTTACCTACAACTATTAATAAACATGAATTTTTCAGTGCCAGTGAAGTCAGTGCCTAAAGTGTTAAAGTGAAAGTATGATTGGCTTGGAGGTAAGGAGGTGTGGCTGTGAGGAGATGAAAGGTCACCAGGGGATTCTGGGATTGCTTCAATTGGAAGATCCCATTAACTCTCTCTCTCTCTCTCTCTCTCTCACGTTTCTCATACACACCCAAGATTTGAATAAACGTGGAGTTTCAGTATCATCACAGCGATACACACATGAATACACTGCTGTATCGTCCTTTAATTATTTCTTTTTATTTGGAAAAAAAAAATTATAACTCATGACTGTGCATAACTGTAGAAAATGTTTTATGAACATTTTAGTCAAGACTCTCTTACTGCAAAATGTTTTGAGTTTGGTATTTAGAAAACCATCACGGAGAATCCTTTTTTATCCATTTAGAACCAAATTTACAAACCGTCTGTATGTGTGTGTGTGCGTGTGTGTGTATATACATTATATAGAGAGAAATTTTACACCTTTTAATACCAAAGTCAAAAAACATCTAGAATATTGAAAATACACTCTGACTTCACCACCTGTTCAGTTATTTACACATATGCACATGTTAATAAAGTTAGAGTCTCAGAGAAATGGAAAACTCTGCCTGACTTTATTTCCTTAATAAAGCATCATGGATTGATCCAGAAGTTACAATGTCTGTGATTCGCTGGTTGTTTTAATAAGCGGCACTGCGAATGTCATGTTGTTGTGACTTTAGTCAGCGGCTCAGTTGTTCATCTGCTGTAATAATGAATCTGTAGGATGTATTTAATGCTAATGTTGGATTATTTATTGGGAGGTGAAGGTGCAGGTGGAACAGCTGTGGTTGTATGACGTCATGTTTGATGTTGTGATGTCATATTGAAGTGCCGTGATTGGTATCCATGGCTCTGCTGGGCACTGGCTGGTATTTCACTGGCATTTTTATAGGACTTTGGTGTAAAATTCCTCCATTTGGTGCCCGATGTTTACAGCGAGAAGGAGGGGGCAGCGTGGAGCTGGAGAGCGGGAGAGGCATGTTTCTGCTTGCCACACCGCCAACACCACTTTCAGAGAAAAGTGAAGGAACTGATAGAGCTCCGGGAGAAAAAGGGGACATGGAATCATGGGAGTCCTGGCGCTGACAGATGGTGCTGGCGTCAAGACTGGAGATGTCCAGCGGTGAAGGAGGAAGTTGTTTATGCGATAAATCGTCATCACTGATGAGTCCGCTGAACCGCTGCTGGACCTGTTCCAAGTCCACCTCCTTATCCTGAGGGACAGATGAAGACAGAGGGCAAGTGACACACATCATTATCACAATAGTCACACATCAGAGCGTCCTGTAGTTTAAACAGTTAGAGGGTTTAAATTTATTACAATGACAGCTCTGAGATCAGCTAGCTCTCTCGAGTGTTACACCATTATCCCCTTCACAGTCTATCACGGAGTCCATCTATCCATTTTCTGTGCTGCTTATTCATCAGAGTCGCAAGGGAACCTGAAACTAATCCCAGGTGACTTCAGGTGAAAGGCGGAGTTACATTCTGAACAGGTTGCCTGAATCTTACAGGACTAACAGAGACATAAACACCCTCACATTCACATGCACATTCAGACCTATGGACCATATAGTGTCAACAGTAATGTGCACGTTCTTGGACCACTGAAGGAAACTGGAGAACCAGAAGGAAACCCACTCCTACTTCTCCACAATAGATCCTTTGTGAGGTGACAGAACTAACCACTGAGCCACTGTGTCGCCTCATGAGGAAAGTTTTATGATGAATCCGTTCTTCACACAGGATAATTTTGCAGTATCTCTTTGATCATCATCATCATCATCATCATCCTCATAATTCTAATTAGGGTCACGGGGAGGCTGGCGCCTATCTCAGCTGACTCTGGGCGAGGGCCCACCAGGACATCGCCGGGCAGAAACACGCTGACGGCTATTCAGCCTCCTCTCAACGAAAAACTCTTTGATAAGTTTTGTGTTATTTTTCATTATAAATCCAACGTTTATGGAATTCTTCAAGGGCACCACAGTGGCATAGAGGTTAGCACTTCAGCCTCATAGCAAGAAGGTCATAGGTTCAAGTGCCGGGCATGGCGAGGGTGTTAAAGTGTGGAGTTTGTATGTTATTACTGTGCTTAGATGGGAATCCTCTGGGTACTCCAATTTCCTCCCATAGTTCAAAGATATGGTTCACAGTAGGATAATTGGCTGTTCCAGATTGCCCCAGGTATGAATGTGAATGTGTTGTTGGTGTGTGTGTGTTGGCCCTGTGATAGACTGGCGAGCTGTCGGCGAGAATGTACCTCTGAGTTGTCTAAAATTTGCTCCATGCTCCTCGTGACTCTAGGAGGATGAAGCGGTTTGAAAAATAAAAACGGAAAATTTGTTTTCTTCATTTCCCTCTTAAATACCAAAATATCAGAATATCAGAAAAATCAGACCTCAGTAAGGGCAAACTCTCATAGCTGAAAATATGGAGGCAACCAAAATGTGGTTTTACAGATGAATGCTTCTCATTTTGTACATTGACAGAGTCACCAATGCAGAGGTCCTAAGACTTATGGGAACAGAAAGGCAGCATCTATTGAGGTTTCTTGGACATTTGATTTGGAAACAGGCTCTTAAAGATCTTAGCCTGAGCGGAAAATTCGGAGAAAAAGTCTCCTCGACAAGTATGACCACAGTCCTGCGGGATTTATCTGGTCATCAGAAAGAAAACATAACGACTGGCAGGTGGTTGTTTGCCAAACATCGAATCAGAAATGATGACTGTCAAGCTGCCACTGTAGGGTCCTTGGGCAAGGCCCTAAATCCTTTCTGCTGTGGGGTCACTGTGCCATGTCTGACCCCTGCGCTCTGACTCCAAATTCCTAACAAGGTGGGATGTACGATGAAAAAACTTCACTGTGCTGTAATTCATTCATTCATTTTCCTGAAACAATTTGTACCTTATTAGGGTCATGGGAAGGCTGAAGCCCATCTCTGAACAACTCACCATCTCCATCACTGGGCAACACACACACACACCGTTTACACTCGCATCAAGGGGCAATTTGGAAAAGCCAATTAGCCAAATTGCATGTCTTTGGACATGTGGAGGGAAACCAGAGTACCTGGAGGAAACCCATGCAAGCATGTAGACAACTCTGCTCAGAAACTCCCTCGTCGGGCTCAAACCCAGAACCTGCTTGCTGTGAGGTGGACGTGGAAACACCTGTGCCACCATGTCGCCTCTGTGCTGTGATGTAAATGTGATAAATAAACCTTTCTTTATTAAATCAGTAGCCCACCTAGCCACCAAATTGGCCTTCTTTGTTTATTGACTTGCATTCTGTTTGCAGGCGCCACATTTCCAGCCCCCATGCCTGGGACAAACAACTAGCACATCCAGGCTATCAGATGTTCATAAACATCTGCCCAGCGGACAAGTAGCGGTGGCTGATATATTGGCCACTGGTATTTTTTTTAGATTGTACTCCCTACGGTCTTTTATAAAAACAAATGTTTTGATTTAATATGTTTATTTAAATGGAACATGCTCCATTTGGTTCATGTACTGCTCAGCGAAGTGAGCCATGTTGATGTCGTGGCATGCTGCTATTTTCTGCCACCTGCTGCAGTGCAAACATTCACCAAGTACACAGTCTGAGGCTTCAATATTATTATTAGTAGTAGTATCAGGGGTGGTGGTGCAGTGGTAAGCACTCTTGCCTCACAAACAAGAAAGTCCTGGGTACGAGTTCCGGGTTTGGCGAGATTGTTTCTGAGTGGAGTTTGTCCCCCCCATGCTTAAGTGGGTTTTCATTCCCAGTCTACAGTTTCCTTCCACAGTCTAAAGACATGCCATTACTGGCTTATAGGCTGTTCCAAATTGCCCCTTAGTGTGAGTGTGACTGGATATCTGTCCAAGAAAACAGGCTCCCTAGAGGGCTTGGAACAGTCTCAGATAAAAACATCCACTGTGACAGAAACCAGATGGGATCAGAATATGATGATAATAATCATAATTATCATTATTGTTATTATTGTTAGCATGGGTGGCATGATGGTGTAGTGATTAGCATGTTCACCTAAAAGCAAGAAGATCCTGGGTTTGAGTCCTGGGCATTTCTGTCAGGTGTTTGCATGTTCTCCCCGTGCTTGCATGGATTTCACTCCCACTGCACATTAGGCTAATTTTTTGTTCCAAACTGAAGTTGTACCTTCTTCCTTTTTGTGTTTGGGTGCAAACACACTGATTTATCATCAGAGACAAAGAGGATGAAAACCATGGCTACTGAAAATTGACCCTCTCAGCGATACATCTTTTTAGCCTGGCTAATTGGAGTGTCACAGATACGCGGTTTAGGAGTGTGCACCACAATAGAGCTTTCTCCTTCCTGGTGTTCTAGCTAAAGAATTCGGATTTCTTCACCACTCCTTTCATATCCTGGTTGCATGTTTTGCCCTTAAGATGTTCGTGTCAGTGCTACTAGCTTAATATTCTGGAATTGCTACAGCAAGAGGAAAGAGAACCATGGGGATGAAGACGTACATCCAGAAATCACCAAGCGCAAATCTCTGCGGGGTTCCTGATAAGAGTCGATTTAACAGCTTGCCATGCTAGTGCTGGAGATCAGCACTTACAGCATCCCAGACTGTAGGATATGGCACACTCTGTGGCGTTTTAAAGCCTACCCTATCCTAACACATCTGACAAGATACCTGAGGGCTCTCAAGGCTTACATCCTCAGTGGCAGCTAAACTGAGCCTCTAATGGTTCTCCATCATCCCATATTATCCCTCCATCCTGCCACACCCTGTCCTGGTCCACAGCACACTGGGAAAGCCAAGTGCTCATACGTGCACCCCAAACCAGGAAAATCTGGACAGCATGAAAAATATTCATTCAAAACGAATTCAATTTTACACTCAGTATGAACCCAAGACGGGCGCACGGTGGCTTACTGGTTAGCATGTCCACCTCAAAGCAAAAAGCTTCTGGGCTCGGTGAGGATGTTTCTGTGTGGTGTGCACATTCTTCCCATACTTGTGTGGATTTTCTCACCGGGTACTCCGGTTTCCTTCCACCGCTTAAAGACATGCACTTTAGGCTAATTGGCTGTTCCAAATCACCCCCGGGGTGTGAGTGTGAGTGTGCATCGGTTGTATGTGTGTTGGCCCTGTGATGGCCTGGTGCGCTGTCAAGGGTGTAGCCCGCCTTCACCCAGAGTCGACTGAGATGGGCGCCAGTCTCCCTGCAACCCTAATTAGGATTAATTGGCTTAGAAAAGGAATGAACAAATGGATGGTTTGAAGAAAATGTAAATTGAGTGTCCTGCATTGAGCCCAATGTGGAATGGGATGTCCAATGAGGAGAAATGGGTGCGATCATCAGGGGCGCACATACTTTTGGAGACAGTATAGTTTCCTAATGTCGGTGGGTTATCTACGTAGCTTTATATGCTCACACTGAACATCCTTAGTAGTATTTGTGTTTACTTTTATACACCTGTACACATCCTCGTATCATCTCAGAGATTTTCTTGCCATTGTCAAAAAGACACTGAAACAAGGAGGTCTTGTGCTTTGCTTTCTGTGCTAAACTGTCAGGACGTGTTATGATGACCTCTCTAACTTACACCAAGGGAGCTTGCTGAAGCATCGCATCTCAATTATAATCCACTTGGACCATTTCCTCCATGAAGGGCACCATGCACTTGGGGCAATTTCATTTGTCTTGGAAGGAGAGATAGCGTACACTGTAATGGGGGTGATGTCTGTATTGCAGCATGTCAAGGTACCAGAGTAAACAAAGCTCCTAAAACAAAAAATGCAAAGAAACTAAGGTCTGGAGTGGCCCAGGGTCAGATTCCAGGATCCAGTGCGTTGCTTGTCTCCGGTTAACATTGTGAGTGCAAATTTTTGAACGTTCAGCCAGATCTGCTCTAGATTTTACATGTGATCAACTCTGTGTCAGTCAAAGCAATAGTGTAAATAATAAAGCTATAGGGTGGCACAGTGGTGTACTGGTACGTTTGTCTCACTGCACGAAGGTCTTGGCTTCGAGTCCCGGGCTCAGTAAGGGCGCTTCTGTATGGAGTTGCACGTTATCCCTGCGCTTGCGCAGGTTTTCTCTGGGTACCCTGGTTTCCTCCCACATGCACATTAGACTAATTGGATGTTCTTGATTGCCCCTAGGTGAGAGTGTAAATGGTTGTGTTTGTGCTGGCCCTGTGATGGACTGGCCAGCTGTTCAGGGTGTACCAAGCCTTTGCCCAGAGTTGGTTGTGATGGGCTCCAGCCTCCCCGCAAGCATAATAAAGCATTAGGTAATCTGGTAAATGAGATGAGATGACTTTTCTGCATGGAGTTTGTGTGGTCTCCCAATGCTTGTGTGGGTTTCATCGGGGTGCTCCGGTTTCTAACAAGTCCAAAGACATGCACATTAGATCAACTGGCTATTCTAAACTGCCCAAAAGTGTGAATGGTTGTTTGTGTGTGTTAGTCCTGCAATAACCGGTGACCTAATCTGGGTGTAACCCCGCCTCTCACCTGAAGTCAGGAGGGATTGGCTTCGGCTTCTCACAACCCTGATGAAAAAGGGGTATAGATGATGATGGATAGATGGTTGGATGTATCAGTTGAAAATGTCCTCAGCAATTTTTGGGTGTAAAACTACTTTGGGTGGATCCCTTGTGAGTTGGCCCCAGATTCCATGAACAGTTCCAGGATTCAGGTCTAAGCTAGTTGGCTTAAACTTCCTTTTCATAAAGATATTACAAGTACAGTTGCATTCATTTTATATTCTCACATTATTACAATGTTAAGGTCAGAACACAGGGTCTCCCTGAGCAGATGCCCCTGGTGTTGCTCAACAGCGTAACACTGGAAGTTCGCCAGAGCCAGGGCTTACACTCATGACTTTTGAACTTCCCAAAAGCCCTGTACAAACGAAAACTGAGCACTATGTAAATAAATAAATAAACAAACAAACAAATAATTAAATAAATACTGCAGATTCTATACAGGGCTAAGTTTATGTAATTTATGTATGTTATGTAAGTCCATGTATTTATTATACTACACTATTTAACACTAAACCTGTTTGTAGTTGCTGAGAATCGTTGAATGAACCGATTTCCTGATCGAATGAAATGCTAACTTTCTAGTCCTTAATAAATCTTCACGTGTGATGTGGAATGAAGACAGGAATAACACAGAAAATATGACTCTCAGGACTGTAAGCAGTAAACACTGACGTACTGCACTGCTGTAAAAGCCCAGCTGCTGTTTCCTTCTCAATGTTACTGTGTGTGTGTGTGTGTGTGTGTGTGTGTGTGTGTGTGTGTGTGTGTGTGTGTGTGTGTGTGTGTGTGTGTGTTTACCTGTGTATGTGTTCTGCAGGGTGTATGGGTGTACCAGCTCTCCAGCGCCCCCACCAGGCCTGATAGGAACAGCCCGAGGGCCAGTAAACAGAAGACTCCAGAGAGTGCATGTAGTGTTAAAGCTCGACTCTCAGAGCGACGCTCATTAATACAGCGGCCTTTACGGGGCCACCACTTCTGCTTTAACACATCCATATCACCCCGCTGCTGCAGCTCAAGGATCCTGCACGCACGCACACACACACACACACACACACACACACACACACACACACACACACACAGAGTCACTAAAATTATTTGTACTATTAATGTGTATGAATGTGGTTATGAGATCAAGCACAATAAAAAGAGAGAGAGAGATAGAGAGAGAGAGAGAGAGAGAGAGAGAGAGAGAGAGAGAGAGAGAGCTAAGGCAGATGGCAGCTGGAAGAAAGATACAGAAGAACTAGTAAATGCACATCTATGAGAGTTTCAGTAGACAGACAGAAACAGGAGAAAGTGAATTGTTAAAAAATAGACAGACACAAAATACAGAAACAGAGAGAGAGATAGAGAGAGAGAGAGAGAGGTGAAAGACAGACTAATGGGTAAAGCAAGCATCTCTCTCAGTGAGGACTGCTGCAGGAAAATGTGACAGACTGATGGCTGAAACATACAGACAGACAGACATACAGGTAGATAAAACAAACAGAAAGACAAATGGGTGAGACTGACAGGCAGACAAACTGCTTAGAGAGAGACAGACCAATGGCAGAAACAGACAGACAGACAGACAGATGGGTAAAGCAGACAGATAGATAGCCAGACAAATGGATGAGACTTAAAGGCAGACAGATAAAATAGACAGAAAGACCATTAAACAGACAAACAGGTGGGTGAGACAGAAAGACAGACAGACGGGTAAGACAGGAAGAGGGGTGAAACAAATGGGTCAGAGAAGGCAAAGAAGTAAGACAAAAAGAAAGATATATATGTAACAGACTGACAGACAGCCAAGTGAGACAGACAGGAGAGACACACAGTCAGATAAATGAGACGCACAGACAGACAGAGGAGGCAGAAAAACAGACGGGGAGATGTCTCAGAAGGGTGAGAGGATATCTAGGTGAGACAGACAGACAGAAATCCAGAAAGACATGTGAGACAGACGTGTGTGAGAGGATGTCTCGGTGGGGACTCCCGTGCTGAAGGGCGATGCCGTAGCCTTTGGTATGTTGTGGGTCTGATGTAGCGGTGAGTGAACAGTCGTCATCAGTCAGAGCAGCGTACTCTAACACAGCCATGTCCCACAGGAATACATACGCCTCCTGCTTTACCTACACACACACACACACACACACACACACACACACACACACACACTTCAGAAATGAGATTTTTAAAAATGTATGAAAGACTTTCATTTCCTCTGAGCTACTTTTATCTGCAGATTCTTCTCCAGAAAAATAACCTCTCTGTCTCTGTCTATCTGTCTGTCTGTCTTTTCAATTTATGATAACTTTATTAGTGTTCTGCTCTCTCTCTCTCTCTCTCCCTCTCTCTCTCTCTGTGTTCAGATTTGGTATTTTAATCTGTGTCAGACAAACAATTGCAGCACAACTCGAGACAGACAGACCTTCACGCTTGTCATTGTCATGTGTCATGACAGCATCTACTCTGACCTCGCTGTGATCACATTGTCTCAGGGACATGAGGTCATGTCCAAACCAACCACTTGGCAGCGCTAATATAAATCACAAACGCTACGATTAGCTGTCAAATGTTATTTTCTAATGAAATCATCAGATGCAGTTCAGTCAATAAACATCTCGAACTCTCATTGGCCATGTTTGACAGGTCTTCATCTCATCACGTCTCACATCACTTCAACAATCACACAGAAAAAAGGGTTTTATTTACTTGATTCCTCATCGCATGCGGACCTGATGACAGAAATACAGCAGTGTCGGAATCTCAGGATCTGATTCTCTACGCAATTGAGGGTTAAGGGCCTTGCTCAAGGGCCCAACAGGGGTAAGGTGGGAATTGAACCACTGACCTTTAGGGTCAGTAACCCATCACCTAAACCACTAAGCCATTACTGCCCTACTGTGAGTAGAAACCGTGTTTTACAATTTATAAATATACAATTTTTTAATAAGTTTTATAAGATAGTAAAGTTATATAATTTTATAGTTTTATAAGATATAAATATATATTCTTCCGCTTAATCCAGGGTCGAGTCACGGGGGCAGTAGCCTAAGCAGTGAGGTCCAGACGTCCCTCTCCCTAGCCACTTCCTCCGGCTCTTCCGGGGGGACACTGAGGCGTTCCGAGACCAGCCGAGAGACAAAGTCCCTCCAGCATATTCTTGGTCGACCCCAAGGTCTCTTCCTGGTTGGACATGCCCAAAACACCACACCAGGGAGGCATTCAAATCAGATGCCTGAGCCACCTCAACTGGCCTCTCTCGATGTGGAGGAGCAGCGGTTCTTCTCCGAGCTCCTCCCAGATGGCTGAGCTTCTCACCCAATCTCTGAGGGAGAGCCCTGCCACCCTGCATCCGCAATATTGTTCTTTCCGTCAATACCCAAAGCTCGTGACCGTAGGTGAGGGTTAGAACACAGATTGACTGGTAAATTGAGAGCTTTGCCTTCTGGCTCAGCTTCCTCTTCACCACGACGGACCGGTACAAGCTCCACTTTACAGCAGAGGCTGCACCGATCTGCCTGTCGATCTCTCGTTCCATTCTTTCCTCACTCGTGAACAAGACCCCGAGATACTTAAACTCCTCCACTTGGGGCAGGACCTTATTCCAGACCCGGAGGGGGCATTCCACCCTTTTCCACCTGAGAGCCATGGCCTCGAACTTGGAGGTACTGATTTTCATCCCACCTGCGAGACGAGATCCTATGGCCACCAAACCTGAACCCCTTAATGCCTCGGCTGCACCTAGAAATTCTGTCCATAAAAATTATGAACAGAACTGGTGACAAAGCCTTGGTGGACTCCAACCCTCACCAGAAACAAATTCGACCTGTTGCTACCAATGCAGACCAAGCTCAGGCTCCAGTGGTACAGAGACCTAATGGCCCATAGCAACGGATCCGGAACACCGTACTCGCGGAGCACACCCCACGAGATAGCCCAAGGGACAGGGTCGAAAGCCTTCTTTAAATCCACAAAGCACATGTGGACAGGTTGGGGAAACTTCTGTGCCCCCTCCAGGATCCTGTAGAGTGTATAGAGCTGACCGAGAGTGCCGCGACCAGGACGAAAACCACATTGTTCCTCCTGAATCCGAGGTTCAGCCATCAGTCGGATCCTCCTCTCTGGTACTCCTGTATAGACTTTCCTGGGTAGGCTGAAGAGTGTGATTCCACGATAGCTGGAACAGACCCTCCGGTTCCCCTTTTTAGAACCCCTTTTTTACCACCCCGGTTTGCCAATCCAGAGGTACGGCTCCCGATGACCACGTGATGTTGTAGAGACGTGTCAACCAAGACAGTCCTGCAACATCCAGAGCCCTGAGATATATAAGTTATATAAAATACAAATAATATCTAAGATATATAAAATATAAATAATATATGATATAAAAATATACATTTTATAAGATATAAATATTTAAATATATTGTTGAGATATTGCTGTTACACACACACACACTGTGACCATTCTTTTCCAGAAACTGCTTCAAAGTTGCCCCATGTGATGGATGGCCTGATCTGGGAAGGGTCCTAATACTAACAAGCACTTGTCCTATCGGTTTTTATGCTGAACTAATCAGAATGAGGCAGAACGGTGGCGTAGTGTTTAGCACATCTGCATTACAGCAAGAAGGTCCTAGGTTTGAGTTCCGGGCTCAGTGACGGTGTTTCTGTGTGGAGTTTGCATGTTCTCACCCCTGGATTAAAACTCCGGTTCCTTCCCACAGTTCAAACACATGTATATCAGGCTAACTGGCGGTTTCAAATTGCCTGCATGTGATAAAGCAGTTCGGAAAATGACAAGACATGACCTTCCTTTTCCTTTAACCAACTTGGTTTAACTGATATGTTCTCCTGAACTTTTTAAAAATTAATATTATTAAAGTGTATCTCCTCTGTAATTATTCATAAAATCTCCAGTGACCTGAAGATAAGTGAATTTCACAGCCGTGCTGAACTAAATATTAATGATCCTGAGATTTACAGCCTGTTCTATACGATCACTGATGATGGGAGAAACACTCGGCTCAGTTCGTTACCTCTACTGGAAGGGAATGGTTTCACCTGTGATTGTTTGTTTGTTAGTATGGATTAGGATTTTTTTTTTCTAGAGTAGGGTGCGGTACAAGTAAATACTCATTATATCTTGGAGGCAATCCATGCCTGGGATCATGTTAAAAAAATTCCAGAAATCCAGAAATCTGAAAAAAAAAAACACCCATTTTATATGTGCCAAAATATTCATGCCCACAAGGGGGAGACATTTCATTGTAATTATGCCAAGTTATAATATCCCATTAGTACCTGGCGAATGTACCTTGCACTATACGAGTGCCCCTCCAGTTAATTAAAAAAAAACATTTTTATAACACAACTTTTGCTACTACATGGCAATGGCATGATCTGCTTGGTCTGCTATAAAGGGGTCAAAATTCAGATTGATAAAAAAAATTTTAAACTTTGATAGATGAGTTTTGCCATTTTGGTTCATATTAGGGGTTGCTGGGCTTGGCAAAGGTTTGGCAAAGGTATCCTAAGAGGCCATTTACAACCCTTCTTTGCATAATAGACCTTTAACCTGCATTCGTCCCAATTGTGTTCACACACAGTGAATTCTGGAAGTGTTCCTGAGCCCTTGCAGTGATCTCTGTGATTGAATCATGCCTGTTTTTAATGCTCCCCCTTCTCAGAGCCTGAAGATCACAGGCATCCAAAATTGATTTTCACCCAATCATGTTACTGATCTATTACCAATTAACCAAATTTGGTTTGTCAGCACCGCTTACCTTTCCAGTCTTTTGTTGCCCTGCCCCAACTTTTCTGTCTGTTTGTTTTAGACATGTTGCTGCCATCAAATTTAAAACGTGGTATAATTTGTTTAATGAAACATGTGCTCTAGGTAACACGGTAGCACAGTGATTAGCACGTCCGCCTCACAGCAAGAAGGTCCTGGGTTCGATTCCTGGGCTCGGGGCTGTTTCTGTGCAGAGTTTGCATAATCTCTTGCATGGGTTTCCTCTGGGTACTCCAGTTTCCTCCCACAGTCAGAAAACATGAACAGTAGGCTAATTGGCTGTTCCAGATTGCCCGGAGATGTGAGTGTGGATGATTGTGTGCGTGTGTTGATCTTGCAATGGCCTGGCGAGCTGACCAGGGTGTACCCCGCCTTCACCCAGAGTCGACTGAGATCCCTGCGACCCTAATTAGCATTAAGCGGCTTAGAAGATGATTGAATGAATGATTTTCTTAAATTCTATTGTTCTATTGTAATTAAGTATGGGTTTATCAGATTAAAATCATTTTATCTTTCTTTTTTTGGAATTGTGGTTGTAAAAAGCAGGATAATGTACAGCGAGCTGGTCATTCAGGACAGTCAGGACCCTGACACATAGCCTTTCCATCATTCCTTACATGCTGGACCGAGGCTGGATTCACTCAGCCGCAATCGGCAGTAGATAAGTGCAGACATTGACGCTACAAAGTGCAGGAGATTTACAGTATTATTGATTCAGGAAGAAAAAAAAATCCTCTAAAACGCTGTGTTCTCGAGCTGCTTCATGTCGCCCCAGTGATCATGTAATAGTAATTCAGAGCAGTCATTATCGCAAAAAGCAGCAGATAAACACCCTGCGATCCAGACATCCTGAAAACAGACTTCAGTGACTTCTCAAGAATATTGCTGTCTGTCTGCAAAATAATAAAAAAAAGAACAAGAGACACAAACAACAGCCTGGCTGATGTGTTTCCTGTCTGCTACACCACAAAGAGTTCACATTCAGGCTCGTGCTGTTTGAGGTAAGGGATCAGAGCTGGGGAAGGCTGCGGAAGTCGAGGAAAGGTTCTCGCTCTTTTTTCTGTATATCAGAGCAAATTTGCAAAAATTATTTAAAAAAATGTTACAAATAAAGGGACTGTTTTTAAAAGGATCTTTTTCACTGTAAATAAATGGTCCCTGATTTGGGGTAAAACACCATCACCACATTTTGGTGCCCACAGACAAAGCATTTGTAGTGTGATTATCAATTCCCCCACCTGGCTGTTAGCTCGCTTTGGATGGAAAAAAGAACCAAATCAAATCGGCAAAAAAATCCAGCTACTGCATGCTAATGCTCTGTTTTACTGCTCCCTGCAGACTCCCCAGGAGAGAACCTGCCTTCTGGCCTAAAGGCAAACCGCCACATTAGCAGTACTCTCAGGCCTGGCTTTACAACCATCACACACACACACACACACACACACACACACACACACACACACACACA
>JAOUQZ010000002.1:25362867-25373544 GCA_028564935.1 Neosilurus hyrtlii
AGAGACTAATACTAAACTAGCATTATAGTATAAAGGCTAATACTAAACTAGCATTACAATATAGAGACTAATACTAATCTAGCATTATAGTATAAAGGTTAATACTAAACTAGCATTACAATATAAAGACTAATACTAAACTAGCATTATAGTATAAAGGCTAATACTAAACTAGCATTATAGTATAAAGGCTAATACTAAACTAGCATTACAATATAGAGACTAATACTAAACTAGCATTATAGTATAAAGGCTATACTAAACTAGCATTACAATATAGAGACTAATACTAAACTTGTTACAGAATAGAGGTCAATACCGACACTATCTTTACAATAAAGAGGCTAAAATAGAAACTAGCCAACCCTGAACATAGCCTTATATATAAAGTGTCCTCTTCTCATGTCTTCCAAAGTCCTATCTGATTCGCAGTATGCTCTTCTCTACTGTCGAACACTGTCTGATTCTCCTCTGAACCTGTTTTACCATTGTCCTCTCCCCCGTGATGTCCTTTAGCCCTCCTCTCCTGCAACATTCCCCTTTCCTTTTAGTCATCTTCTCCCTTTATTGTCCCTGAATCTGTAATTTTGTAATCTGTCTTTTTTTCGTCCCCGTCTTCTCTCCTCACCAACTTCTATTCTCTTTTCATATTTCCTGTCCTCTGTTCTCTTTGTAATCCTTGCTGTCATCTCTTGTCCCTGTCCACTCCTGTATCTCTCCTGCCGTTTCCTATGTTGTCTTCTCTTCTTACTGTCATTCAGTGTCCTTGTCCTTACTCATTCCTATTTCCTTTTGCAAAATCCCTGTCCTGTCCTCTCCTGTCCTGTCAATACTTTGTCCTCACCCTCTCTTTTTGTCTTCTCTCATTCCTGTCCTCTTCAATCCTCTACTCTTTTCAGCCTGCTGTCTCTTGTCTGATCTTTATCCTGTTCTTGTCCTCTCCTGTTCTGTCCTCACTGTCTTGCCCTGATGCCCCCTAATGTCCTCCCCTTCCCGTTGTATACTGTCCTCTGCTGACCAACCCTTTCCTGTCGGGTCTTCTCATGTATTTGTCCTATCATTCTACTGTCCACTTCTGTTCTGTCCTTTTCTGTCTCTGTCCTCACCCAGTGTTGTATCATGTTGTTCTCCCCTAATTGTCTTACCTTTTCCCTATCCGTACCTGTCATTAAATGTCCTCTACTGACATATCCTTTCTTTCTTGTCCTCTCACATCCCTGTCCAGCTGTTCCTCTTCTGGTCTGAAGTGTGGGGTTCTTGTGCTCTCTGTAAAGTATCTGATCTGAGATGGGATGGCACCAAAACTGTGCATCCGCTACAAAGTGCACAGGGAAAGAATGTGATTCGAGACAAGGCCAGAGTTTTGCAGGTCCAAATAAAATAATCAGTCATGAGATTTAGTTTAGATTTATACCAGATGTTTCCAGAAGGAAGGACAGATTGTCCTCCTGAAATGCCACGTGACATTTGACAACACAGACATAAATTTCATCATTTTAGAATCTTCCTGCTATAAACACATGGTACTTATATTTACAATCAAGTACACACACACACACACACACACACACACACACACACACACCATCCAGATCAGTCTTGCATCTCACAGAAATGGTAAAAGAAAAAGAATGTGTATATGTGTGTTTCCCATTTCTGGTTTTCTGTGCCGATGGTCAATTTTTACAGAGAGCTGAAAGAGCACAAGTGAAAAGAGAGTGTGAAGCATACACACACAAACACACACAAACACACACACACACACATATTTATGCTTGAGCAGTAGACCAAATGTCTGTCAGGAGATAAATGATGACAAACACAGGAAATGGAGAGAACTGAGATGAATGCAGCATGAACTGTGTGTGTGTGTGTGTGTGTGTGTGTGTGTGTGTGAGAGAGAATCACTGTACTACCCCTTGTAATGCCACAGCTGGAGGGAATTCTTCACACAAAATAAACAAATCACATCTACAACACAAAACTAATTTTGCAAACCATTCTGGCTTTGTGAAACAAAGATCAATAAAATAAAATTCAATTATTTCAATTACTAGCATATATTTTCCCGGACCAAGTAGGGGAAAAGATTGCATTTACTCTGTGATTTTGAGGCAAAAATTCAAGAATCTTAAAAATGCAAATTAGTCTGCAAGTGAAAGAGCATGTTTACTGACCTTAACTGTTGGACTTGGCTAATTAACAGCAACCATGGCTACAAAAAGCAAGCTTTATAAATCTTATTCAAGAAGGAAATCCAATGTGGGGTGTGACAAAAGATGTTGGTGGTTCCCAGTCAGCTGTGTCTAAAATTTGGTGTGAGTATAAATAAAGTGGGAAAATTATAAAAGGAAAAAATAAACATACAGATAAACCAAGGGAGATGTTAAAGTGCCAGGACAATAAGCTCAAAGGGGTATGTCCTAAAAACAGAGAATACTCAACAGAATAAATCAAAAACAAATAAGCTGAAACACCCCCTCACTTACTCATTTGAGTGGCAGCTGTAGCCTAATGTTTAGAGAAGCAGCTTTGGGACCGAAAGGTCACTGGTCCGATTCCTGAACCAGCAGGAAAAATGTGTGGTGGTGAAGTGAGCTGCAACTTCTCTTTCTCCACCTTCATGTCTGAAGTGCCCTTGAACAAGGTATCTAACCCGTAACTGCTCTCCGGGCACCCTACTGTGTGGCAGCCCGCTGCTCCAAGTGTGTTTGTGCTCACTGTTTACATGTGTGTGTGCTCACTTTCAATGGATTAAAATCAGAGCTAATAATTTCCCTTCCAGGATTAATAGAGTATATCAAAATCTAATCAAAATTTGCTGAACTGCTTAATCCTATAAGGGTTGCAGGGAGGCTGGAGCCTGTCTCAGCCAACACTGAGCAAAAGTGGGGGACACCTTGAACAGTTCACCAAACCAACACACACACACACAACTAGTCACAGTCGCACTTAGCGGGAATCTGGAAAAGCCAGTTAGTCTAATGTGCATGTTTTTGGACTGTGGAGGGAAACCCAAGTACCTGAAGGAAACCCACACAAATGCACAGGGAGAACATGCAAACTCCACACAGAGACGCCCTCACTTTAGCCCTCTGTCAACTAGCTTTCTTCTCTTTATGTTAGTGCAGGTTTTCTTTTAGCTTTTCTTTATGCAAATCCCATTGGGAAAGCACTATGTGGTAAATATGAAGCAGGATGCAAGTTGCAGATCTCCTGCTCTTTATTTGTGGTGTTGCAGTGGTTATACACACTGTCAAGACTCATAAACGGTAAGTGAGCGGAGGTCGGACGATCAGACGAATAACACAGTGTGGGCAAGGCAGAATCATGTAACGTTAAACGGGCAAAGTTCATACATAGAAAAACAACATCAGAAAAAAGGCACAGAGTCAAAGACGAGAAGGCAATTAAAGATCATACACAGAATAGCAAACACTGCGATCAAAGGCTTGGTACATGCTGGCAAACACAAAGCGGCAAATACTTTGCAACTTGCACTTAAACTTAGCAATTTAATTATATTGTGCCATGTAATCAGTGACAGGATTGCTGAAGTCATGCGCAAGTTTAAAGTCTGGTGATTCAGAATCAGAATACTTTACTTATAAGTACAAAATACTTCACTGCAAAGCATTTTATTTTAATTTTTTTACAGTTTTGACATAAATACTGACTCAGGTTTCTGCTCTGGTGGAACGGTGGTGTAGTGGATCGCACATCTGTCTCACAGCAAGAAGATCCTGGGCTCAAGTCCTGGTCTTAGCGAAGGCGTTTCTGTGTAGAGTTTGCGTGTTCTTCCCATGCTTGCATTTTGTATTTTTTATATTTCCTCCTACAGTATAAAGACATGCACATAAGGCTAATTGGTTGCTCCAAGTTGCCCCTAGGTGTGAGTGTAAATGTGTTGGGCCTGTGAAGGTCTGGCAAGCTGTTCAAGGTGTACCCCACCTTTCCCTACTGCCTTGTAGGATTAAGCGGTTTGGCGAATGAATGAATAAATGAATGAAGAAAAGTGATGAAGGTGTGATTATAACTCTTATGAATAATTTATTAAAATGTATGTGTTTTAGAAAAAGATGCAGAATAAAGGTTATTTAAAGTGCAGTATGCCCTACAATGGCCTGGCGAGCTGTCCAGGGTGTACTCTGCCCTCGCCCGGAGTCGGCTGAGATGGGCACCAGCCTCCCCTGCGACCCTAATTAGGATTAAGCGGTTCAGAAAATGAATGAATGAATGAATAAAGCGCAATATCCAAAGTGCAACTGTATGTAAATAAAGCAACATTTGGCTAAATGGTATTAATTTGCCCTATGTATGTAAATGAGCTAAAACAATAGGTAACATAATGGAAAATGCTTTCGAGATGAAAACTAGCATCACAGTTATTACACTAGAACATATAATTAGCAGCACTGATATGATTAAAAGCATCACAATCTGATGCGAACTCATATTTTTCACTGCCTGAACTACATAAATAGAGATTAGCAGAGAATATAATTAAACAAAAGCGTTAGAATCATCAGAATAATTAGAAACTAGCGTGAGCATGAAAACTAACTTGCTATAAACTCTGTAAACTTGCTTTAGTATTATTGCAGGTTCTTGTAGTTTGTTTTTGATCGGTGTCTCAATGTTTCATGCTGTATTCACAAGGGATTTTACCTGTAAGACATGTAGAGGGAAATCAGGTGCTACAGTTGCTTTAAAATTCATCAATCAATATTTTAAATCATGTTTGTGTAAGCAGTAGCCCTGAGTCACCCGGCACAGCTGCAGAAAGAAATGTATTATTTTCTTGCTAAGTTTTATACCGCACTTGTTATTCATGTACATTGATTTAAATTATATATATATATATATATATATATACATACACCAAAAAAATGTTTTTTTGACAAACCACTAAATCCTACTTACCAGTGTACTGCAGGGCAACACACACTCGCAACCATTTACATTCACACTAACACCTAGGGGCAATCTGGAACAGCAAGTTAGCTTAATGTGCATGTCTTGGGATTGTGGGAGGAAACCCACACCATCACAGGGAGAGCAGGAATACTTGACACAGAAATGTACTAGCCGAGCACGGGACTTGAACCCAGGCCCGGTCCTTTTTTTTACCCATGCATCACTGAAACAGATCTTAATGTCAGCTCAAGTCATATTTTTTTTTGCATGTCTATAAAATAAGCAATAAGTGCAGCAGTTGTACATCAAATACAAGTCTCAAGAATATTGTAGGATGATTTTTATGCTGGCTCAAAGTAGTTTGTGATTGTGATTTCAGACCCATTATACTGCAGCATGTTCTCATCACAGCAAGAAGGTCCTGGGATCGGTGTGAGCATTTCTATATGGAGTTTGTATGTTCTCCCTGTGCTTGTGTTGGTTTTTTCTGGGTACTTAAGTTTTCATCTGGGTACTCCAGATTCATCCCACAGTCCAAAGACATGCACAGGCTTATTGGCTATACACTAGGTGTGAGAATTAGTATGAATGGTCATGTGTGTCTGGTCTTTGTGATGGACAGGCGAGCTGTTCAGGGTGTGCCCCACCCTAGCCCAGAGTCAGCAGAGATAGGCTCCAGCCTCCGTGCAACCCCAGTAGGAATAAGCATTTTGGCAAATTAATGAATATATGAATATATGTCACCCATGCGTCTGGATTTGAGAGAAATTAGGTGCTCAGGATCACACTGAATGAATTAAGAAAAGAAAATTGGATGTTTACTGGATATTTTTTATTTAAAACTGAGTTCGACCTGCTGGTGTGTTGGATTTGATGGTGCAGTGTAATTGGCTTCCTGTGCATTCTGGCAGCTTGCTTTAGATTTCTTTAGTTAGAATATGTAGTGTTGTTATTTTTTTATATGAAGTAATTAAAATGTTTTATCCATATGTCAGAGGTCTGTTCTGCCAATTTGGATTTACTGAAGGATGTTAAGTGCTGCCAGAAAATATCTCTGCAATTACACTGTCTGTGTCCGTCTGTCAGTCTGTCTCCATCTCTCCAGCTCTCCTTATTTCTGTCTCTTTTACCTTCACTCTTTAATTCCCTCCTTGTCTCTGTCTCTGGATGTGTTTCTGTCTCAGGGTATCATGGATACAGACTTACAGAAACTGGACAGTTGAAGTCTGGAAAAGACCCAGTGATTTTTTTTTTTCTAATCTTCAGCTGTCCAGTTTCTTTGAGTTTCTGTACCGTGACAGCCTCAGCTTTCTGTCCTTGACTGTTAGGAGTGAAACTTGACGAGATCTGCTGTTGCTGGTGTCTTTCACCTCAAGGTTTGATGTGTTGTGTAATATGCTGAGATGCTTTTCTGCTCACCACAGCAGTAAACAGCGATTGTGTGATTATTATATCCTTCGTGGCTGTTTGAACCAATTCAATTACTTTCTTATCAAAAGAATCAATGTTTTTTCCCACAGACTTTAGGGATTAAATATTTGGAAATACTAAAAAAAGCCCAACCTGCCACCAGCCATCCTGTCACAGTTACAGTCGCAGAGATGCGAGCTGCAATGTCGCTTCTTCCATAAACGAGATTGAGGAAAATTATTTTTCATACCTTGAGGTCTGTTTTATTAAGATTAGCAACAGTCTTTGCTGTCCAGTCACATGGAACAGCTGTACCAGTCATGGGCTGCAGGGAAATCTGGTGTTGTCTGTATTTACATGAGATGAGATGACAGCTGAGATGATTCTGTTGAAGTTCTGACTTGTACCCAAACTATTTATGATGTAGCAGTTTCAGCTTATAATAATTACACTAGTTGTAAAAGGTTTTAAACAGAGTAGGGGTGGAGACATGGGGCTTCCTTTTTATCAGGAAGCCTGTTCTGAAATCCCGCGAAGTGTTTTTAGGAACAGAAGGTTTTCAAAACAAGAACAGGGTGTGAGTAGTGAAGAAGGTGGGTCATGCCCTACAGGAGAGAGTACTGATCACCAGTAACCTGATTTCCTACATGCTGGAGCATCATCCCACCCTTCTGGAGCTCACAGGCACACTGATCATGAGAAGCTTTTTTCTGGACTGAACAGAATTGGAGTTGTGCCGTTTTTCTATAACTGCTGCTGATAATTGAGCTGTCCTTCTGGGTCAAAACCTTCCGACTGCTAACAGCACAGACGCTGCTCCATGGGGAAGGGCAAGCATGAGGGTTTTACTCATTTCTGCAGCAGTGGAGGATTAACAGCAAGAGAAACGAGCTCTTATGTCATTCCAAACAACACAACAAACAAACAACACTTGAAAATGCCTGGAAGTAAGCTCTGTACAGAGTCTGTGTCATGATTGTGGACTGAAGGAGCCCCAGTGGTCAGAATCGCTGTGCTGGATGCTTCTGCACAAGGCTCCTGCAGATGCCCGTGCAAACAATAAATAGAGAAGCAAACAGCTGATCTACAGTGGCAGATTGCATGGCACCGTGGCAAAAACAGACATGTGGTGTACTGTAAATGATGTTTTTCTTTTACAATTTTCCCATTTACTGAGGCAGTGGTGGCCCGGTGGTAGGGTGCTGGATTACTGATCCCAAGGTCAAGCCACACTGTCAATGGGTTGTCACTGCTGTCCCCCCAGTGCAGCTAACTGGGTTATCACAGGCCAACCATGTCTCTCACTGTCTGTGGTGAGAGGCATGTAAAAGAACCATTGCTGATTTTCCTCAGGAGTAGCTGCATAGCCATCAGCGTGTTTCTGCCCTGTGATAACCTGGCAAGCTGTCCAGGGTGTACTCTGCCCTCGACCAGAGTTGGCTGAGATGGGCGACAGTCCTCAATCCTAATTAGGATAAAGCAGTTCAGAAAATTAATGAATCTTCCTATTTTGTTGATAAAATTTTTGACACAGCTAACTGGAAAGCGGGCAGCATGGTGGTGTAATAGTTAGCTACTCACAGCAAGAAGGACCTGCTTCCAAATCTTGGGCTTCGTGAATGTGTGGGTTTACTCAGGGTATTCGGGTTTCCACCCACAGACCAAAGACATGCACATTA
Organism: Neosilurus hyrtlii; assembly: GCA_028564935.1. Lineage (NCBI taxonomy): Eukaryota > Metazoa > Chordata > Actinopteri > Siluriformes > Plotosidae > Neosilurus > Neosilurus hyrtlii. The sequence goes on from JAOUQZ010000002.1 coordinate 25,370,874, forward strand.
GGCTATTTGGCTTTTCCAAATTACCTTTAAGTGTGAATTTAAGTGTGTGTTTGTGTGTGTGTGTGTGTGTGTGTGTGTGTGTGTGTGTGCGTGCGTGCGTGCGTGCGCGGTCCCCTCAATGGACAGGCCCCCTGGGTGTACCTCTGCCTTCACCCAGTGTTGGCTAAAATAGGCTCCTGCCTCCCTGAAACCCTAGTAGAAGCAGCTTAGAGTTTTAAGAGGCTCAGTAAATATATAATTTATTAATTCAATTATTTTCTACTCCGCTTAATCCCAACTAGGAGTGGGGGGGGGGGGGCAGGCGTCTCTGTGCAAAGGCGGGTATACACATGTATACACATACAACTATTCACACTCACACGCATACCTAGGGTTAATCTGGAACTGCCAATCAGCCTACTGTGCATGTTTTTGGACTGTGGGAGGAAACTTGAGTACCCAGAGGAAACCCACACAAGCACGGGGAGAACATACAAACTCCACACAGAAACACCCCCGAACCCCGAGCCCGGGAATCAAACCTGGGACCCCCTTGCTGTAAGGCGAATGTCGGAACTACCAACATCTTTTGCCGCACCCTGTGTTGGATTTCTTTCTTTAAAAAAATGTATTGAAGACCTCCTGTTTTCATTCTGTAGAAGTCTCAGCAGACCTTTCTCACTGCTCTCAAGCTGCTGCAGAGGGTTTGGAGTCACATGGGAAGAGCACTTGTATGTTTTTGGACCATAGTATGTTTCAAAACAAAAATCTGTTGTGTGAAATTTTATAAAATGTCAGCCGGCTGTCAGGCTCACAAGAAAATAAGCAAACGCAGGGGGTGGAACTTAGCGTGCTGAGAAAATGCTCACAGTGTAAGTAACAGCCAGACTTAAAATTGAATGACCTTTTTTAAACATCTCACAGGCTGCCAGTACGCTCTTGGGGCACAGAGGGAGGTGAAGATGCACATGATTTAAGGTATGGGGTTTAAAAACAGTTAAGTTACTTTCAACATTTCATATGCATTTTTCGAATGATTTTTTTTTTAATCCTTGGAGAAGTCAAAAGTCACCTCAGTCTTCTACATTGTTGCTATCTACTGAATTGAATTTTTCTTTTATTTAAACATTAAATCAGATACAAGCAAGGTAGCAACAGAAAGCAGAGAGTGTGTGGGATGCCATGGCGTCTGACGCTGGCACGTTCTCAGGTGTACGTTTGGCACTAGGAGGAAGGTTTCGGGTGGAGGAGGGGCTGCGTAGGTTAACTGTGAGAGAGCAGGTTGGCTGTGAGAACATCTACTCTGTCTCCTGCATGCATAAAGCAGTTATTGTGCTCCGAGAAGAAAAAAATCTCATTAATGAGTTGATTGTAAGCAGAATAAGTGAGAAGGAGCCGTGGCTCCATGGCGAGAGCAGTGATCTGAAACATGCCTCCATTCATCAGGGATGAGGTCGCTTTCGTAGAACTGAGAAGTTCTTAAGCACACTTAACCCACACTGAACCATCACAATATGATTCTGGTGTAGCAAACAGCCTCACATGGGGTGGTTCACATAGTGAGGTTAGATTGAACGCACTTCAGAAAGGTTGCAAAAGGTGACAACGCGGCGGCTACCGGGCAGCTAGATGGTGATACACAGTTATTAAAAGTGCCATGAAATTTGAAACATTTTGAAAATCATGTGGTTTAATGGTGGTCAGTGCCGGTCGATGTGGAACACCATCCCAGTGTCAAGGCAATGACACTGTAGTCCGATACAGCGTTTTAACAGCACTGAACCGTCATCAGAACTGCAACTGCGTAATTTCACAGACAAGCCTTCATGTTTCTAAATTACTAGGATGAGACACTAAAGGTCCTGTAAACTTTCAGTTCAAGATTGGTGACAGCAGTTTATACTGTTTACATGGAAAGCTTGACATTCTGGGGGGCGTCAGTAAAAAATATTCCAGAGCTATGCATCCTGGGAGCTTAGAGAGTGACTCAGCCAGGGAGCACAGAGAAGTCTCACAGCAGAGCCAGGGACAACAGACTCTGTACCCAATGCTAACACCCATGCTGATCCTGCTACTGTCAACATCACTAACACCAAAAATAACATTAACACTTCAGGCCTGACGCTGCTTCAGACCTTGACCCCTAGTGTGAACACTAATGATATCCCAGACCCTGTAAAACAGCAGCAGGAGAACTTACATAGCTCATCGGTACACAGAGACGGACAAACATCGCCAAGGATAACACAGCAGAGCTGAGAACTGAGGAAAAATAAATGTAACATTCTTCAACAAAACCGCTGCATTAAAGCAACGCATGTGGAGACGCAGGACTGTGAAGACCCAGCGTGCACTGCAGCAGTTACAGGTGGAGATCAGTTCACACCAGCAGAGGAGAGAGAGACCTCGAATCAGATGAAACGAGAATTTCAGACAGAGCAGAACCCCTGCAGGAACAGTCTGAGGTTCTGTACACTACAGCACACAAAAACCACTGATTAGAACCAGATTCAGAAAACGGACTTCAGTGGCACCAAGCGGTTCTGCTTTATATCAGACTGTAGACTTTCATATGGACATATGGACTGAAGCTGATTTAAGGCTGAAGGAGTTTGGTGAATGGTGTGTGTGTGTGTGTGTGTGTGTGTGTGTGTGTGTGTGTGTGTGTGTGTGTGTGTGTGTGTGTGTGTGT
>JAOUQZ010000002.1:25429606-25434606 GCA_028564935.1 Neosilurus hyrtlii
ACACACACACACACACACACACACACACACACACACACACACACACACACACACACACACACACACACACAAATAATCATTAATAGACGGCAGAGGAACGAATGAAAAACACAAAGGCGGCGCATAAATCAGGAGCTCAGTGAAAAGCGCTTAACAGCGAATTAAAGCGAGAAGAGAGCGGCAACACACACACACACACACACACACACACACAAATAAATATGTTTATTGTTGTTCTGAAAGACTGATATTTTTAGACATTATATTGTTTATACGATGAATATCACGGATTAAAAAAATAACATGAAATAAAAAAGCTCCGTGAACAACTTCATCACTCATTATTAATAAAGGACCGAGAGAAGAAGAAACCAGAAGGAAAAGAGAAACGAAAAAGGGGGGAAAGGAGGTGAAGAGGAGAAATGAGCCGAAAATCAAGAATTCAAAAAGAATTAATGCGCAAGTGGAAGAAACAAAGAACAGAGGAAGAAAAGAAAGCAGAAGGAAAGAAGAAAGGAATGGAGGAGAAGGAAGAAAAGAAATACGGAGAAAAGAGAGGAAAGTAATAGAGGATAAAAAGATGAGAAGAGGAGGAAGTAATGGAGGTTTTTTTTTTACAAAAATAAATAATTGAAGAATGTAATATTGTAAAGGAATTACAGATTTTCTAAAAAGGGAATGCAGATTAAACTTTCCCGTTTTTATAAAAACAACAAAAACAAAGCCATGAATGTAAGAGAAAATTTAGATTAGCAAAATAAACTAAATTTATTAAATTAAATAAAAACACCACCATGTAATTCTTCTAAAATTATCAATTTAAATTTAGATTTATTCCTAATTTCATCAAATTTTTTTATACTGATCCACATTGTTACTATCAAAACCAACATTTTCCCAACATTATTGCCCAGTAAAATTTATATATGTATATATATATATACACACACACACACACACACAATTATAAATAAATAAATAAATATAAAGCTCAATGTTCAGGTTAATCAAAGTGTATTAAATAATGTTAATTTTAAATATTTTCAACAACAGACAAACAAACAAACATGAAAGGTGTATCCGCAACAAACAGGATGTTTTCTGCACTTCCTTCTCAGTGAAAATCATTCAGCACTTATTTTCGATGTATTCCTAAACTTTATGTCTTTTAACAGTTAAAAGATTTATTTGCATTTTTCTCTTGGTTTCAGTAATACTTATTATAAAACAGCAATATACCGTTGATTTATTTGTTTGCTTGTTTGTTTTCTTGTTTGTTTGTTTATTTTGGAAAATGTATAATTTCACAATAATTACTTCTTGCTTATGTTTATAAAATTATCCTTTACTAAATAATTGTTAATATTAGTCGGGACCCTGTAACATTCAAGTTGTTTTCTGAAGTTACTGATGCCTCAGTGGTTCTGTAATCATGGAATGTCTCACTGTGGAAAAAAACTATATCAGCAACAACAACAACAACAGCAACAACAACAACAACAACAACAATATTGTGTTTAATTTAAATTTTAACAGTGTATTGTTTTTCTCTTTGTATTTCAGTTTACCACATTTTCCACTAGCTATAAAAAGTAAACCCAGTAATTAAAAACTGATTTATGTTTATTTCGAAATCTGAAAGTTACAGTTGACATTTAACTTAACATTTACACTATTCACTTCTTAGGGCTGATTTGGGGAATAAATTGAATGGGTTAAATTGTACAAAAATATTTTATAAAAAAAACGAATAAACGATTCATGTCACGCTCGTATTTTAGTTTTAATATTTTATCATTTTCCTTTCTATCTATCTATCTATCTATCTATCTATCTATCTATCTATCTATCTATCTATCTAAGAAAATTGTTGAGATCTCTGTTGGACATGGCGCTGAATCTTTTCTTTTCTTTGGGCCGACAGATTTATTGTCTCTCTGTCTGAATTATTTAAAGGGAAGTGGCTCTGCAGGAAACCTGAGCATAATTAAATTGCTATAAACTAACATTAGTGTTGACAGGTCATTAGGGAGCGCGCTAATAGACTGCTCCAGGGGTCGGAGGTCAACTGTCACACCTCCATTTATCCCTTAAAAAGAAATAGTAACAAGACAAAAGTCATCCAGGATTTCCGAATGTACAACAGAATATGAAATATTATTAAAATAATTATAACAATAATAAAAACATATGAGACCCGTTAATAGAATTTCTAATTTCTTACACCTCAATTTGCTGCTCTATAAAACATCTTAAAAATATGAAACCTGATTATTCTGCTTTATTCCATGGCATCATTATGGTTATTATAAGTGTGTTTTATACCTCTGAAATGTTTGATGACGCCCTTCGTATCTTTTCTACTCAAAGCTTGAGTTCATCTGCCCCCTAGAGACGACAAGCAGAACTGACACATTTTAAAATATACATTCTATGAATATGAACATATGTACTTAGACCAAGTATTTTAGTGTTTTAGTGCAAATTGTCTAATTTTTTTTATTTGATTAGTTTTACATTTACAAATCAGCATATAAACATTTTAGATTTTCAAAAAATTTTTCCAGCAGAATGAATGTTACAGTAATATCTTTAGATGTCTGTTATGAAAGATTAAAGAGACACTTTTCAGACAAATAAATGATAATGAAGTCTTCAGGGTTTTGCAGGGATTTGACTGATGAGCTGTTCGGGGTGTACCCAGCCTTTGCCCAGAGTCGGCTGAGATAGGCTCCATCCTTCCTGTGACCCTAGTAGGATCAATCGGTTTGGCAAATGAATGAATGAACACCATTAGGATGATATATGATACATACAATGGTTATTTAAAAATTACAACAATGCCTATATTAATATAGGTAACAAAATATAATTTTAATTATTACATAGTTGTTTGTTTTCATTATTATTATTATTATTATTATTATTATTGTCATACATGTTTTAAAGAGCCGAAAACATTTGATCAAATTTGACATACACTGTATGACCAAAAGTATGTGCACCCCTGCCCATCACATAGGTAAGTGCAGATTGAGTGTCTCATTCCAGATTTATTTCCCTGTGTGTTTGCTGTTATAATAATCTTCACTCTTCTAGGATTCTTCTCTTGTGAGGATTTGTGTTTATTCAACTACGAGGGCATTAGTGAGAAGGTCAGGCACTGATGCCGAGATGTCGAGGAGGCTCCATTTCCAGTTCATCTCATCTGAGGTTCAGTGGAGTTGAGGTCAGGGCTCTGTGCGGGACACTCATGTTCTTCTGTTGTCTTCAAACCTTAACACACCGTGTCTTCATGGAGCACAGGGGAATTGTCATGCTGGAACAGTGTTTGGGTCTTTTAGAGGACAAAACACAATGCTGCAGATTACGGAAGGATACAAGACATTCTATATGTTGTGTTAACAGGTTTGGGAAGAACCACATATGTGTGAGTTGGTTGGAGTGCACATACTTTTGCCTATATAGTGTTTGCAATTTTTTTTTTTTTTTTTGGAGAAGAAACAGTAGTGGTGTGAAGGAGGACAGATGCAGGGTGGAGATGTTCTACTGTACAGTAGTAGAATTACTTCAGTGTTGTGTGTGAGTTACACTGAGACTCTTATTACACTGCAGGAGCTCTCAGAACTGCTCATTTGTCACACTCTCCTCAATACTGTTCCTAAAACTCTGACACAAATGGGGCAACACGATCGTCGGCTCACTTCCCCGCTGCTGAAATATTCAACAGCATCAAACATAAATGAGTCAATCCAGCAAGTTCATGTCACACGATTCGCCTCAAGTGCTCATCAAACTGCTCCTGGCATCTGACCGTGGACTGTTTACACACACTTCATATTAAATAACACAGGCTAATAATGCAGTCCGTTTCATTTTAAATAACACACACACACACACACACACACACACACAAAATGCCAAGGCTTTGCCTAATTTATTAATGCTTAATCAATTAGTTTTAATACTTAGTGTGAAGGCCTGGGTTCGATTCCACTTGGGGTGTTTCTGTGTGAAGTTTGCATGTTCTCCATGTGCTTGTGTGGGCTTCCTCTGAGTACTCCAGTTTCTTCCCACAGTCCAAAAACATGCACAGCAGGCTAATTGGCTGTTCCAAATCGCCCATAGATGTGAGTGTGAGTATGAATGGTTGTGTGTGTGTTGTCCCTGCAATGGTCTGGCGAGCTGTTCAAGTTGTACTTCACCTTTCCCAGAGTTGGCTGAGATGGGCACCAGCCTCCTCACAACCCTAATTGGGATTAAGCAGTTAGAAAATTAATGAAATAATACCTATTGTGGGGTGGTAATAAAAAAGAAAAAAAATACCCTGAAATGAGAAATTATATTTTGAGTTATTTAAGTTAAAATGATGATTTGTAGTCCATATGATATCATAATATCCATTTCTGGGACAGGGGGACATGTGCCCCACCATGTTTTTGGGCATGTTCTTGTTGCTATACAAACTATATTTTATAAACAAGAGCACTCAGGGATCTCAAACCTCCGCCAAGCCAAAAATACTTTTGTCATCATTATTGATTTTTCCCCCCACATTTTTGTTTGTTTGTTTTCTAATGGCAATTGCTGACTGTACTAGTGCATTATCTTCATTCTTTGTTCTGGGAGTGTCTGCTTTTGGCATATAGTCAATTCATGGTTTACACGTATGGAGGCTATGAACGTAGAACATTGAGTAAATGTGCTGTAATCGGTTGTTTCATCCATACAGAGAAGGAAAGAGCCATTATTAAAAGCCAGGGTGAGCATGCTGAAAAACTCTCCAGAAAAAGGAGAGCTAAATTGTTCAGCAACATCTCCAGCGCAGATCCGGATGTAAAAATGTCATCCAGTCTTCCAAGAAGCACGTGTTTCTTTTCTGCTGGCACATAATGTGCATCGGTTCTATGTACTAATATGTTTCAAGAACATTTCAGACTGCCCCGTGTTGTCTTCACTCGGTTGTGATAGATGTTTGTAAGGTCATTTCCGTCACACAA
>JAOUQZ010000002.1:25439606-25451046 GCA_028564935.1 Neosilurus hyrtlii
TAGGATATCAAGAAGGGAAATAAAAAAAAAAATGTATGTTAAGTAATTTATAACTCGCTAACCTTTTTCTTCCTGTCCTTGTTTGTATGAACTTAAAGATGTAAAAATTTATGTGTAGATTTTTGTGGATTATTTTTTATCATTCTTATTTTTTTAAATCAGGCAGCTACTTGGACACCCATGCCTCCGACAGGGCCTAGGTCATGAAGGGAACTGTGATGATGAGTGTTGTAAAGAATGAGGCATGTATTGGTCATCATTTACGATATTCAGGATGTACTGTATGATGTATGGTGATGACATCATATGATAAAAGTCGGGGTTATTATCGTGTTATGAAAGTATATCAGTATATGAATAGTATTAAACGGATGTTTATAGTCTATAAAGTTGTGTTTAGCTGTAAAACCTGAAAAGTTTTTAAAGCAAGAGTTCAACAAAATGTCCTCAGTGTCTGCTTTCATGGAAACAGAATGGAGGGCGTGCCTGTGCACTGAAATCCACTGATGCACCCACCACCGCGTCTTACCGTAAGCTTCCTGGTTTGGATTGAATTAATGGGTACAAAATGCAGGATTGGGTTTTATAAAGAATTCAGATACCTGAACATTTCACTTAGAAGGCAGCGCATACACAGAGAAATGGGTTTATTGATTGATTAGAAGGTTGTAAGTTCAAATCCCAGCATCGTTAAGCTACCGTGGTGTAATTAAAATCCTCAGCTGACCTGTCATAGTCGATCTCAAGATGTTTGCTGTCTGAGGTTTACGTCTTTCTCTCTTTCTGTTACCTGGCTAATATGCGACAGAAGTTTATAGTCTCCAGTTGCATGCAAACCATCGGAGAAGAACCGCCCACCTGCCACGAAAGCCAGTGAAACGACCTAATAACCCAGATGGACGCTATTAGGCAGACGTAAACCTGGCTACTCGATAATGATTGTGTTCAGATGGCAAGTTACGCCTGGAACAAGATGTTCTGGAACAACTTGTGCCACCCCGGAAAGTAGAGTAAGTTGTGCCACACGGGCACCTTGTTCCAAGAGCTTCTGAGGTTCTCAATGATTCCATCCACGTTTCTGCTGGAGTGTGATGCCACCACCACCGTGCTTTACCATCCTCTTGGGGTTTACTGCTCCAAAAGTACTGTACATCTGGTCCTTGTGGCCAAACTTTACTTCAGAAGGGGTTTCATCCTCCAGCTCAAGTCATGTTGGTTGAAGGTGTGAATTTTGGAGCAGGTTCTCCAAAGGTTCCTAGACGCTGGTCTCTGAGTAATGTAGAATGCTCCTGACTAGACTTTGATGCTGGTCAAGGTAGGTCTGCGTCTTGGTGGTTCCTGCTCATTGTGACCAATTTCTTTTCATCAGAGAGGGACAGTCTGGGTCCTCTTCCAGACCTCATTAAAGTTTCTCCACGTTCTTATTGCCTGTATTTGAACTGAAGATGTTGGAGTCAGTAGATGTTTAGAAATGCATCCAGGAGACCTTCCTGATGTGCATATGGTCATCTTTCCCAGATCTGCAGTGAGCTCCTCAGACTTTATTACTGCACCGTGTGTTGGTGAGATCAGTGAGCGCCGATAAACCCCCTTTTTTTGTTGCCCTGAGATGATCTAGACTTCTAAAGCCTTTAGATTATTAAAGACATTTTCGGAGCATTTTGCGTCACTGATTTATTTATCTGGAGACAATTCACTTCCGTCGCTTGTTAGCTGTTTAGCCTGGATACTTACGCATCCCTACGTCCTGTTCCTATGTGCTGTCTCTATCCACTGTAGACATTTTAATGTTGAGTGGAGTAGCTGGATTAAAAGCGGTTTTATGAGTCTGCTTTGGTGTTCGACCTCAACCTGCGTTTATTTTATGCTAGATTTAGATAAACGGTGCCTGAAAGAATTTTTTATATCTTTTGATTTTGCAATTTTTAATAGTTTAGTTTTACAATTAGTTTTCAAAAAAGTCTTCAAAACCCAGATGTTACGTGATCTAAGTCTTAATTATTATTAATATTATTATTATTTTTAAACAAACCGTACTTTGGAGGCAGTCAGCATATATAACATTACTGTACTGGTGGTGCCGCGATACGATTCATCACGGCTAGTCGTCTACGTTCCCTTAAGAAACAAGACGGCATGAAAGCTGCATTTCTCTTCCTGTTCCCTGCTCCACTTCCTTTCAGATCTGTCCTCATGGAACAGTTGCAATAATACCTTACTCTGGTTTGTGGAGGTTTTTCAGATTTTGTACGCTAATTGTACGCTAACAATGTATTGATGGTCTCTACAGCGACAATCCCCTCAACCTGGCCGGTATTACATGTGAAACCCTACATGGTGTGATTAGCTACAAATCTTTACCTCTAGTCTGTATAGTGACCACCAGAAACTAAGCTCCGCCCCCTGTGATGAAGTGGTCAAGTAGCTGCCAGTCAGGACTGAGAGTTCTTGAGGTTTTACTTTCTTTCCGTGGCGAACAGCATAACGCCTTAATTTAATGAGCAATAACAGCATCCCCCGTGATGTCACAGCGTCACTCCATCGCTAACTTTTCTTCTTGTAAAAGTTTTGTCATTTTGCAAAACCACAGGCTCCGCCCCCTTTTCTTTTCCCCCCATGTCCCTTCCTGTGCTTTGTAGCTGTTTAGGTTTTAGGTGTGTAATTTATTCCTCCTGACAATTAGTTTAGTTAGGGGGTGGAGCTATAGTTTCATGGGTGGAGCCAGTCTAAAAGGCCCTGACTGTATAGGCAGATTTGTGTAGCAAATATACACAGATACCTGGTCAGGTAGGTGGTTCTGTCGCTAGATTTAGTGGATATTCTCGATAAGTGTTACCAAGCACCTCAGCGATTTGTGTACAGCGACATGGAAAAGTGTGAAAGTGTAATGTGGCAAATTCAAGGCTTAAACTTGGCCTGTTAGCTACTCATTGCTAACCTGTACACGGTCACCACCAGGCATGCTACCTTCTGGGTCTGTTCCCTTTTTTTCCAGCAGGATGTTTTTTCTCTCTCTCTCTCTCTCTCTCTCTCTCTCTCTCTCTCTCTCTCTCTATCTCTATCTCTATCTCTCTCTCTATCTCTCTCTCTCCAAGGAACTACATCTCAGTTTTTCTTTAACGTTTATTACTGTTTACGCGCGCTCTTATGTCTGGCTCATCATTATTAAAACTTAGCATTTAGTATTTTTTTTTTTTACAAAACAATAGACACTTGTATAATACAAACATAAAGTTTGTCTAAAAGTGAACTGTAGGAAAGTAAACAAGCTGGAAAATAATCAACATGTAGGCTGATGAAGTGTTAACACCATTTAAGTTGATTATTTTCAATCCCCAAGTGCTTTATTCCTCTTATACCACAACAACCTGCAGATTTTTTAAATAATATACAGTATTCAATAAAGAACTTTATATCTTTATATTTTTGTTTAAGGTTTTGGTACGCTGGCAAAACTTTGGCCGAAATACTTCAATAATAATAAGCGAGTCATGTGGTAGCTGTGACACCCCTGACTTTTCTTTATCTCCATTTTTTAAACATTTATTTTTCTGAAAAAAGGCTGGAGATATACTTGCTTTTTACCTACACGGTTTCGTAGATAAAAACGATCCTGATCGTAATCGTACATGTTCTGCACGTTACTGAAGGATTCCACTAGGGGGCGAACTTCACACAACTTGATATTTTATTTGGTGCTGCATGCACTCATTCATTTAGGGCTCCCTCTGCTTTTTCTGTGGTTGTTCAGGGTTGTTGAACAGGTTATTGTATTCAACTAAACCAGGAAGTAGGGCATTATAATACCGAGAAACAATATGGCGGCCACTTGGGGAACCCATGACGATAACAGAAACAGCAGATGGAGTAGGAGCGGACACTGCTGGAAACAGCTGAGGGAGTCCCGATTGACCCGCCCCTGATATAAAGCAGTATTGCCTCCAAAGTACCCATGATGCAATGCCCAACCCCAACCCCCCCTCCCCCATTCCATGTTTTGACAGAAATCGTCAAGGGTTTCCCGAGTGGCACCTATGGACAGGGTCACGTCACATCCTGATACTGCTCCGTACTCTCCTACTGATCATGTGTGTGTCACATCTTATGGTCACGCCCCTTTCATTTCTATGGACGTGAACAACAGAGTCACTAAACGGATACGCAAGGCCGCTTTCATTGGCACATAAACCTGTGGGTAAAAGCAAGATATTTCCTCTCGCTCTGACCCCCCACCCCCCACCCCCTCCAATGTGCCATGCTGTAAATGTTACCTGTAATATTTGTGGTGCTCTAAATAACACTCCATGCTTCGCTTTATTTCGTATCAGATGTCCGATCTAGATGATGATGTATTGAACCTGCTCTTCTGGTGACGGTGTTAAATGTTAATAAATTAAAATGGTGTCTCGTGTTTTTGATGCTACTGTTGACTTGAACAGATCAGTGATGCTTTTTTTCCCACCCTGACGCACAATCACCTCGCTGGGCCTTTAGAAATATTTTATTTTAAGAAGGTTAATAAAATGTTCCAGTGGCGACACTTCATTAAACCATCAGTCAGTCTGAGTCACGGTTTACTCCAGACCCACATGGATGTCAGGTCCTGTCTGGATTGTGATTGGTCAGAAAGATTTGATAACCGCAGCGTTTTCATAGTAACAGCTCATTCAGAGGAAGGAGTGTTCCACATAACCATTCCTTCATTCTCTGAACCGCTGTAAGATTACTAATGTTGCGGGAAGGCTGGAGCCTATCTTAGCCGACTAGCTGAATTCGGGGTACACCCCGAACAGGGCAGCAATCCACATTCTTACCGACTACCGTTTGACAATATATAAATATTAAACATGACCTAATGACCTTGAAGAAGTCAAGAAGACCCATATACATTCCCACGCTATTCGCCCCTAACCGGGACCCATACACCAAATTTGGTGATCCTATCACATTTCCTTCCAATGTTATCACACTAGCTATCGGACGGACAGACAGAGGGACAACTGGAACCCGTTTCTATAGTTCCCACTCCGCCCACCATCGGGGATGTCCTCAGCTAATGAAATCATGCACTGGAAATGCTCTTCTGGTAAAATTGTTGATAAATGGTAATAAATAAATTAAAAGTGTCCAATATCACAGCAGGAATTGTTCAATAAAAACACACTTCACCACAAAACAAAATTGGTATAGATAGATAGATAGATAGGCAGATAGATAGATATAAAGGTAAGAGTTGCTTTATTTCAGAAGTTGAACCTACATATGAAATTTAACAGTTTAAAAGACACCTTAAAAAGTAATAAACCAAGGGGTTTGATATGGAGGGATGAATGAGAGAGTCGTAGAGATGAGTAGAAATAGATTAGTATGCAAAGCAATGAAGTATTGTACTTTTACAGTTGAATCCATTCACCGAGTTTCACGACTCTACCTTTAAAAACGTCACTTAAGCAGCAGTGATAATATATTAATTTAACTGCCTAATTAACCAACACTGCCTAAAGCCGGAGCTCCCCATATGGTCTTCGTGAGTTGTGTTTATTTATGATGTTATGCATAGACAGGTTTTAGCATCCTTGAAAATCGTTGTCATGGAACTTATAACATAGCCGTAACAGATACATAACAGCCAATCAGCATCAACTCTGTGACGTGCGGACACGAGACAAGCATCCAGAATGAAGTCGCTTGGTTAATTCTACATACAGCGATGCCTAAATCAATATATTCTAAAACCGAAAAAGTGCTGGAATTTTTTATTTAGTGTAAGGCGTGCGTGAGCAGAATCCTCAGATACCCAGTGCTCCCAATCCCTGAATACGGAGTACAGCTCAAGTAGGAAACGGTGACACTGGGTTTTTATTTTTCACCCCCTTTCACTAGCTGATTTCTGTGTACATTCGGCGCAGAGCACCATTCGCGTGGGAAATAACATGGATGGATATCACCTGTCTTATCAGTTTGCAATTAGCCTAATGTGCATGTCTTTGGACTGTGGGAGAAAACTGGAGTACCTGGAGGAAACCCACAAAAGCACGGGGTGAACACTGCATACTGGTTTCATACCCAAGTTTATAAGATCGAAGGTCCACAGATTGGCTCGCATACACTTGCTGAAAAGTCCTGGTACCATTAAACGGAATGTGATTTTTTAAAGGGGGTATAAATATATTTACTCCACCAGTGCAGCTAACTGGGTTATCAAAGGCTGGCCATGTCTCTCAGTGTGTGCGGAGAGAGGCATGTAAAAGAAACATTGCTGTCATTCATAAAGAGTAGCTGCAAAGCCGTTAGCGTGTTTCTTCCCTGTGATGGCCTGGCGAGCTGTCCAGGGTGTGCTCTGCCCTCACCCATAGTTGGCTGGGATGGGCACCAGCCTCCGTGCGACCCTAATTAGGATTAAGCGGTTCAGAAAATGAATGAATGAATGAACAATTGAGGGTTAAGTGCCTTGTTCAAGGGCCCAACAGTGGTGATAGTGGGGTCTGAACCACTGACCTTCAGATCACTAACCGATCGCCTTAACCACTAAGCCACCACTGCCCTACTTTTATTGTTCTATTATGTCTAGACAGAAAAGTGTGAAAGAAGATGATGATGATGGTGATGTACAATATCTTTTCTTGGTGTGTTTTTTCTCGGTTTAGTATCTATTTAAAGAAAATTAAAATAAAAATTTTAAATAAAGTAAACAATCTCATATGGAAGTACAATACACTAGAGGAGCCTTTTATGAAGTGAGACATATTTAAATAGTTATATATGGATGTATGCTTGGCGAGTGATGGAATGCACAGAACAGAATTACAAGACGAGGACCAAAACAAGGCAACTGCATTTTGTTTAAAAATACAGTTTTAAAATTCATCTACAACAAGTAACTGACAAATTAATAAAAAATTGATGCTAAAATATCTGGCGAGTCATGTGCACAGTGACTGCACAGTGTCTGTTTGGTTCTACTGTGAGATTTCTAATTTGGAATATTAGGGGTTTGGGGAGTCCTTTAAAGAGATCACATGTGCTTACACACTTGAAACAACTTAGGGTTGTCCTGATATTTTTACACGAAACACACAGGTGTATTAAGGTTTGGTTAAAATGCCCATGCATATCTGAGGTGTATCATTCAAATTTCAATTCTAAAGCCAGAGGTAGCTATTCTAATTGGTAAAACAATTAACTTTTCTGTTTCCCTTAATTTCGATGACCCACAGTACATGAACATGAAACCTTTTGAACAGCTTCCTCCTTTTAACGATTCCTTAGTTGTATTACTCATATATATATATATATATTCATTCATTCATTCATCTTCTTCCGCTTGTTCCGGGGTTGGGACGCCGGGCGCAGCAGCCTAAACAGTGAACTGCAGATGTCCCTCTCCCCAGCCAATTCCTCCAGCTCTTCCGTGGGGGACACCAAGGAGTTCCCTTGTTTTATATATATATATATATATATATATATATATATATATATGTGTGTGTGTGTAAATATGGCCTGTTGGTTTTCTTATCTTTAATTTCTCTGTGCATTTTAGGTTGCTCCTACTCTTTATGTGCCATATTTGTCTAATAAATTAATGTATATTAATAGTTAAAAAAAGGACACACTGTGGGGAGAAACATTGATAAGGAAGCATAAATTGGGTGAGTTTGCCCTCATTTCAGTGGTGCAGGGATCAGTGATGGAACCACTGCAGGTCACTTTTGGCAGCAGCTACTTCTGGCAGGTGTCCTTGAGCTGCTGTGCAATGCTGCATAGCTGGCCAGCTTCCGTCAGTGCCAGTTCCCTGACTGGGAAGTTACCAAATTGCTGGAGAACAGCCAGCTTCAATTCTGGATAGTGCAGCCAGGAGGTAGGAAAAACTGCATAGGCATAAGCTGGGCCTCACCAATCAGGAGTAAGAGCAGGTGCACGGCTCACGAATCTTCTGACTAACCCCATAACACTGTCGTCTGTGAGGGCGTGTAGAGGAAGCTGTGAGATGGTGTTGGTGCCTGTATGTTGGATAGCATCCCACAGCACTTTGCGAGCTCGTAGGAGCTCCTGCTCCTCCTATTGGAGGAACTACATAAAAAGCTGCTGCTGATTGTCGTGCTGGGAGGCAAATGCCAGGTGCTGGTTCATCACACTTTCATCGACAGCTCATAAAACGTTGCTGGGCAGTGTGGAATCAATCCTGGTGACTTTCTCCCGTATACTGTAATCCCCAGTTCTGGCACCAGTATAACAGTTCAGGATACTAAAGACACAAAGACTCTGTTTATTCACACTAACATGTAAACCAGGCACTTTTCAGATGCCTTTTAATCTTCACACTAAGTTGTTTTATTGCACCAAACCACACACACACACATAGACACATGACTTCTCTTTATCTGCCAGCTTAACCCGATTCCCTCTCTGCCTGCAAAGGGTGCTCGATCATGCCCTTACTGTCTCAATGAGTTATAATGTTTTATCATGATTCTTAAGGAGACATACAGTATACCACACAAGCTACTTGAAATGTCTGTAACAAATGCATGCATTAATATTTTAACAGTAAATGCACAACAAAAAATTTCAGGCCAACCACTAACAAACAAGGTTTCAGTAACACCTAATGCGTAAAAATGACCATATACAAATATTTCTCGTCATGATTATGCCAACCAAAATGTAACATAGCTACATTTAACTAGCTACATAAATAGATTTAACACATGATACACTCCAGCCTTTTCAAAATAAAATATTACCACGAGTAATGTACCTGGTGTTGTTGTTGTACTGGAACAATAATCTATGAGAGAGATGATGTATAGAGCACAATCTTATTGTGTATTTTATGTTCTTATTTGTGATACACATTATACAGTATTTTATTAGTTCCATGTATTTTCATTTTTATATATTAATAATTATAATTTAGAATACTCATATGTTTATTGCATTTGTTAAACAACTGAAATAAGATGTTTAAAGAAATTTGTCTGATAATACATTCTGTAAACTATATTGAATTAATATGAATTATGTGAATACTTTAATGTAGTTAAGCGCATCTGCTGCATAGTATGACTTTTTGCTTTTATCTTTATTTTTTAAACATTTTATCTCCTTACCATTATAATCAGGGCAGCAGTCTTCATTTTCCTGACAGTCACTGGTGCAGTAACACGCACTAAGATTGTAGCCACAGTTACACCTCCAGGATGGATTGTCTACTCAAAAAAAATAACAAAATAAAATTTCAGAGCAAATATTTAAAAAAATTAATTATCCAAAAGAGAAATATCCACAAGCTCATTTCCTCATTTTTAATTTTAGATGATCTTCCGAGTCTTCTCAGTCTGTGAGGTTTTAAAAAGAAAGCAGTGATATTATAACCTGCAGTTTGTGCCATACTGATAGTTTATTCTTCTTCTTGATATTGATCATTTTTGTTCTTCTTCAAATATAGGACAGTCGTAACAAGCATTTCAGTACATTTTGTACTGTGTATGATTTTGTATATGACAAGTAACATTTTAATTCGAATTTGAATATTCAATGTCACAATTAAAATGTATGTAAAATAATGGCTTATCTGTTTTTGCAAACGAATTCTTCATTTAACATTTTACATTCAGTAATTAAACTTTTTTTTTTAAGAGTACCAGTATTGGTCATCCTTACAGCATAACTTGTGCATAATGTAATACGTTTAAGCAATACAGTCACTTATTTTAACATAAACGACCATAAAAACTACAAAACTGGGCAATTTTATCCTCTGGATTACTAGTCAGATCCTGAATCAAAGTGGGGCAGTTGTTTTCCCCTGGAAGTGACGTCAACATGTAGACAAGTGACATTTTAGGTGAAAAAACATGTTTAAGCAGTAACTATGGACAGCAATTTCAAGAAAATGGGTGTAAATGGTGACCCATTTGAACCAATATTGAGTGAGACGTCACATTCTAGTGACTCTGATGGGGAGAATGCTGCCGGGGATAGGAACCGGTTTAGGAACAAAAAGAAATGTTTTGTACGATTTCTGCGCTTGTTGTTTGGGCCTATAATGTGTAATGCTGCACAGGTCCATACCATAGCCCAGCCAATCCAATGAAGTCGCGTCACTACCAGTCTGGAACAGCCAATGAAAAAGGCAACATGTCTCTGAGCATATCTTGTGTTAGCATTCGTACACATTTTAAAAACAGGCATGGACTGCTGTTGCCAGAAGGAACCGCTGATGTTTTACGTGATTGTACAGCAAATAGTAACTTCAAAAAAGTTAAATTATTTATTAATCACAATATGACACTTCTTTTTCTTCTTCTTCTTCTTCTTCTTCTTCGTATTATTATTATTATTATTATTATTATTATTATTATTATTATAATAACCCCATCTGATCGTCTCCCATCATCCAATCAGCTAGCACCTTCACCTGAATACTAACCAATGGACTTTGCCACCTCATCATTCAATCATTGCCCACACCTGGCACAAGCTCGTCATTCCCGGTCACCTGATCCATCTGCACCTCCATAGAAACCTGGACTCTGTATCTCACCTTTGTGAAATCTTGTTGTGTTTTTCCCGTGTCTGAATGGGTATTTTGTGACCTTTTTGCTTACCAAACCCTTTGTTGCAGCTCTGCAAGCTCATCTTTTCTTATTTTGTTAATTTTTGTTACTTTGTTTCTTACTTTGGCTTATCTTTCACATATGTGTTCAGTATTTCTACAAAGATGTTACATTTACATGTGAAGCTAACTGAAAATATGCAATTAGCCTTTTGACCGAGTCAAGTCTTATTCACAGAACTGAAAAACAGAATAGTTCAAGCATGAAGAAAAATTAAAATAATTGTTTTAAAAGACTTTCATCACAGCTGCTGTGGCCGTGTTATTTCCTTTCAGTGAGTAGATGAGGAGCCGGGGACACGTCCTGTAGTGACTGGGGTTTTTATTTTTTTTCCCACTGATTTCTGTATGCACCTTAAATATTTTCTACAGTAAACCAGTTTTCATAAAAATAAAATTACGCAATAACAAGCTTTAATTATTTAGACAGATTAAATTTGCCCATATTTATACTGGGAAAGTTTGCCATATTCATTAATTTGCTGAACCTCTTAGTATTACTAGGGTCATGGAGAGGCTGGAGCCTATCTCAGCTGACTCTGGGCAACTGCGGAGTACACGCTGAATAGCTCACCAGTCCATTGTAGAGCCAGCGCACCCACAAAACCACTCATACTCACAGCTAGGGGCAATTTGGAACAAACAGCCTAATAGTCTTTGGACTGTGGGAGAAAACATGTGAACCTGGAGTAAACCCACACAAGCATGTGGAGAACATGCAAACTCCACACAGGACCTTCTTGTTGTGAAGTGTACATGCTAACCACTATGGTGGGAGTGTAGACCATACTTAAGAAACCTTTACTTGAATTTTCATGTTTA
>JAOUQZ010000002.1:25482930-25497961 GCA_028564935.1 Neosilurus hyrtlii
TCAGTGTAAAGTGGTGTAAAGTGAATGTGTTCAAAGTGGATCGGTATTAAGTGAATCAATGTTAGATGAATCAGTGTAAAGTGGTGTAAAGTGAATGTGTTCAAAGTGGATCGGTATTAAGTGAATCAATGTTAGATGAATCAGTGTTAAGTGGTGTAAAGTGAATGTGTACAAAGTGGATCAGTATTAAGTGAATCAATATTAGATGAATCAGTGTAAAGTGGTGTAAAGTGAATGTGTTCAAAGTGAATCGGTATTAAGTGAATCAATGTTAGATGAATCAGTGTTAAGTGGTGTAAAGTGAATGTGTACAAAGTGGATCAGTATTAAGTGAATCAATATTAGATGAATCAGTATTAAGTGGTATAAAGTGAATGTGTACAAAGTGAATTAGTATTAAGTGAATCAATGTTAGATGAATCAGTGTAAAGTGGTGTAAAGTGAATGTGTTCAAAGTGGATCGGTATTAAGTGAATCAATGTTAGATGAATCAGTGTTAAGTGGTATAAAGTGAGTTTAACGTCAGTCGATATGGAGTGTTTCAGTATAATGTGTCATGTTATAAATGTGGATCAGCAGAAATGAAATCTAACCCTTAAACCAGCACAAGTGGAAAACAAATTGTAAAAAGTAATTGAATGGTATCATTCTTCTATTTAAGATCCAAGTAAACCATTCTCATTAGTATTTTTTTAATTTCTTGTATATTTTTTATTTTATGAATTGAATCTCTCAGTATACCTCGCCTTACTAAGGTAACAAACAGTGAAAATCTGTAGTATTTCCTGTGCACGTTGCCTGTTCAAAGGCTAAGATACATGAATCACTATAAGTGAAATGAGAATTAAGTGTAATATGAATCAGTGTTAAAGAATCAGTGTAAGGAGCATCAGTGTTTGAGTATAACTTTAGTCATTATAAATTTTGCCTTTATAAAGTGAATCAATACAAAGCATAGGGTGAATCAGAAAATGTAAATTATTAAGAAATAAAAACTAGAGTGATATAAAGTCAATATAAAGTGATTCAATATAATGTGAATTGAGATACCATGTACCTATAGATGAGTCAGAATGAGGGGTAATGTGAATCAGTATAGGGTGAATAAGTGTCATGGGAATCTGTATGAGGTGAATCGGTGTCATGTGAATCTGTATGGGGTGAATCGGTGTCATGTGAATCAGTATGAGGTGAATCAGTGTCATGTGAATTGGAATGGGGTGAATCGGTGTCATGGGAAGCGGTATGGGGTGAATCAGTGTCTTGTGAATCTGTATGGGGTGAATCAGTGTCTTGTGAATCTGTATGGGGTGAATCGGTGTCTGGTGAATCTGTATGGGGTGAATCGGTGTCTGGTGAATCTGTATGGGGTGAATCGGTGTCTTGTGAATCTGTATGGGGCGAATCAGTGTAATGGAAAGTCTATGGGGTGAATCGGTGTCATGGGAAGCAGTATGGGGTGAATTGGTGTCTTGTGAATCTGTATGGGGTGAATTGGTGTCATGTGAATCGGTGTAAAGTAAATCGGTGTCATGAGAATCGTTTTAAGTTGAACCGGTCTCATGCAAATCGGTATGAGGTGAATCAGTGTCATGTGAACTGGTATAAAGTAAATCGGTGTCATGTGAATCTGTATATTTTGATTAAGTTTAAATCTAAATAAGTATAAGTCGAGTAAGCACGAAGTGAGTCGGTATAAACTGAATCACTACCAGGTGCATCAGTATAATGAGAAGTGAATCAGTGTACGAAATGTATTTAACTCCAATCTGTAAAACACATTTAACTTTAGCGTTTATTAATCTAAAAATGCTTTCATTAAATAAATATTTGCTCTATCAAAACACACTTACACACCTACATGAAATGTTTCAGGTTACTGGTGTTAAAGCTGCTCTTATTCAGTGCTAAATGGATGAACAGAAGTGTTGATATTAAGTGCTCTTCCTGCATGGCGCAAATTTATTTACTAGCAGTGAAACGACATATTAGCCAGATGCTATACAATGATAATAGGTCTGTGGTTATGGTAAATACTAGCAGGGTTCATGTAGATCAGTGCTCGCGGCGTGTGAGCTAGCGGTGACACTCCATGATTTAATTTGTCTTCATGATTTAATTTGTCGGCTGTAAGTAAATGAGCGCTATGTGAATTAGCCATGAGGGAATTTCTCAAGGTTAAATTACAGCACGGAGCCCAGCTGGTGGAGTTAAGGTTCATCGCAGAACAGCAGAGCACAGCGCCCACACCCCATCACCCCGACACCCACACACCCACATCTCCTCCATCCAGTATAAATAAGAGTGAATATAGAGGAGACGACCCCAGGCTAGGCTCCTGAGAGCAGCTGTAATCTGTTCAGCTGAGGTTTCAGACGGGGAAAAAACAGTCTGAGAAAGATGAACGACATCTTGGGTTTCTGATTCTCCTCACCCAAACCAGATATGGGGAAAATATTACAGCAACAGTGCGGGTGAATTAATACAAAAAAAAAATACTGAGAGTAAAATAAACCAAAATAAAATATTATAATAGGTGAATAATAGCTTAGACTCACAACAACCTCTGATTATTAAAAGCCTTGATTCATGCAATAAACAATTCACGAAAATGTCAGATGACATCATAATAAGTGGAGATGAATCAGCTTCAGCTGTGTGGGAAAAAAGCCCATAACGCCTTGTATTTACATCTTATATGCATACAGCCTATAATGCATACAGCCATCTTTATCTTCATACACATCTCAAACTTTATTTTATACAGGTTTGGTTTTGCGAAATTAAGCCAATACGAGGACAGGACAGTGTTCTGCAGAACTTCACAGGAAGCAGTGAACAGAAAAGAGTTTCCTTCTTTTAAATATGCTGCAAAAAATATTAGTTTTTTGCAAAGCTTGTAAAAATGTATTTTTTTTAAAAAAAGGAGCACATGACAATGATGATGGTGATGATGATGATGTTGATGATCATGAGGAAATGAAGGTGACGATCATGATGATGAATGATGGTGATAATGATGATGATGAAATTATTGATAAAGGTGATGATGATGGTGATTATGATGTTTATGAGAATGAAATTAATGGTGATGATGAGGATGAAAGTGATGATGATGATGGTGGTGGTGAAAAGGATTATTAACGGGATGATGATGATGAAGGGAATGATGATGAACGTGATCATGATGGTGAAGTTAATGATGAGGGTGATGATGATGATGATGATGATGATATTGGTAATGATGATGATTATGAAGGCGATGATGATGATGGTGGTGGTGGTGATGAAGGTAATGGTGATGAAAGTGATGTTGATGAAGGTGATGATCATGATGATTGTGATTATGATGATTATGAGGGTGATGATGATGAATATAACAGTATTGATGAAGGTGACGATGATGGTAATGATGATGATTATGAAGGTATGATGAAGATGATAATGATGATGATGATTATGAAGGTAATGATGAAGGTGATGATGATGGTAATGATGATGATTATAAAGATGGTGATGAAGGTGATGATGACGGTAATGATGATTATGATTATAATGGTAATGATGAAGGTGACGATGATGGTAATGATGATGATTATGAAGGTGATCACGAAGGTGATGATGATGATTATGAAGGTAATGATGAAGGTGATGAAGGTGATGATAATGACGATGATGATTATGATGGTGATGACGAAGGTGACGATGATGGTAATGATGATGATTATGAAGGTGATGACGAAGGTGATGATGATGGTATTGATGATGATGATTATGTATTATTAAGAAATAACTGTATTTACATGCCAGTTCTTTTTATTTATTTTTTCGATTATGATTTATTTATCGATCATTTTGTATAATGTGCTCGCTACACCTTTCTATTTAACCATGAAGTTCAAAGATAAATATATATATATAAACATGTGTGAATGTCACAAAGTGTAAACTCCACCTCCAGGTCAACATTTCCCCAAAATAAGCCCATAAATTCCAGTCCTTACACCTTATCTACACAGTAAATGTAAAACACTATAATGCGTATTTTATTAAAAGCTTTCTGATTATGCGCATATTTATATAAAACTGTAAAAGCATACACCTTATTTTATATTTATTTCCGGTGATGTCTCAGTAAGACGGGATCACTAGTGTGTGGATTTAAAAAATGATATTACAGAATGTGTGTTAATGGGCCTAATGAGATAATTAGACAGTAAAAGCAGATTTTTCGGGTCGTGCTGCACGTGCACTCGTGTAACGAGATGTAGTTTAATGCCAGTGATCAACTCGAGCCTGAGTTTGGAGGAGATTACATAACATTGGTCGTGATCCAAATCTCTCCATCAGCCTCATTACACTCGTATAGTTTAACACCGCTACGCCAAGATCCATCCATCCAGCCACCTCCCTCATCCTTTGTGCTTTCCTCTGGTTGGACGCGTGGCAGCTGTGTTCAGGCCGCTCGCTGTTCCTCCTGTAATTACGGTCCTCGAGCTCGAGAGGGAGGATGAAACTGATGAAGCGCGCGCTACAATGAGTGCTGCTCGTTTTCATCACAGAGCCGTGACTCCAGTTCAGATTAATCACATAAAAACATTAAAAAACGGTTTACTGTGAAGAGACAGACATGCTGAATGGGACCGGGAGAGAAACAGGGAGCAGATAGCATTTATATTTTATTCTCTCTCTCTCTCTCTCTCTCTCTCTCTCTCTCTCTCTCTCTCTCTCTCTCTCTCTCTCTCTTTCGCTCAGGCCACATGGGCCACGAGCCTTCGTTTAATTTCATTTGTCCGGTGAACATTTCTGCTCACACTTAATATAGCAGTTAACCACCACTACATTCCAAAGTGGTGTTAAACTCACTGTAGTGTGTGTGTGTGTGTGTGTGTGTGTGTGTGTGTGTGTGTGTGTGTGTGTGTGTGTGTGTGTGTGCGTGTGTGTGTGTGAGTGTGTGCGTGCACCTGTGGTTTTACAAAAATTCTGTATTAAAAAAAAGAAAAGAAGTCAATGTAGAAGTGCTTGCTCTGAATACGTGAAGCTCAAATAAAGTGGAAATAGATGCCGCGATGCTTTTGGTGTTCTAGAGCAGAGGTTCTCAACCCCTTGTTCCCAGCACGCTTGTTTGAACTCATCTGCTCCAGAGTTACAGACTCTGGATTGACTCCGTGCACTATACTCAACACTACTTGAACTCCGGACGAAGATTCTCTATTCTAGATTCCGGCTCAAGAGGTCTCTGCCTTCAAACGGAGTGAAGGCTCTACTTTTAACACTGGTTGTAGAAAATAAAAACTTTGCGTTCAGACTAGCCTTTAAAGCTTGAGAGTCTGGATCTGTACTCTAGTATAATCAGACTGGACTCTAGGGGAGAGATTGGACATTTGATTCAGGGTCTGGAGTTTGAGAGACTCTGTAGTCACCTCAGTCTCCAAGACCTACTGACTCTGTCCGTTCGAGACTTAGACTCTAGAACTAGAGACTCAATAAAGAGTTTAGGGCAAAATACTCAGAACTTATCTTCGGCTCTAATGCCAGACATTTGACTCAGACTCATTTCGAGCAAGAGACTGTATACTCAACTCAAACTTTATACTCAACTCAGACTGTTTACTCAAATCAGGCTCTAAAGGAACAGACTCTACCTAAAGCTGGGGTCTCAAACTCAATTTACCTGGGGGCCGCTGGAGGCAGAGTCTGGGTGAGGCTGGGCCGCATCAGGTTTTTCAAAGAAAAGCTTTGTTTTGAAATTTTCAATCTTCTCAAATCTCTTTATTTTTATTTTTTCACACAAAATAGGATGAAAAAAGTAAACAAATTAAGAAATAATAAGAAAATTAATAAATCAATCTGTAATAAATAAATTAAATAATAACAAATAAAATAATAATGGAAACAATAATAATCTTAATAATAATAATTAGATTTCTCTGATAGGCGTTTAACGTCTTTTCCGCTTCCTTTTTCTTGTACCCGCAGCACGGCGGTCGGCGTATAAAAGGCCTAGAGCAGTCTCCTTTGTTTTTATGCTTGATGTTCGTGTCTTCCATGATGACGTGAAGACCATGGCATTTGTAGATGGTAGAAGGTACCGGGATAGTGAGTGCTTGTGCTCAATAGAAACAAGGCAGCCAGCCAGGCATGGAAGAAAACACTCCATGGCAACGCTGCTGTAGCTTTCACTCATTGAGAAATGTTTCTCTGCTTGCATCAAACCTGGCTGATGTCCCGCCCCCGAGAGCCAAATACCCCACCGTGATTGGTAGGTTTATTCAGCCCCACCCACAACACTGTAAAGTGCCATACATATCAAACTGGCGGGCCGCACTAACATTAAAATTTCATATTAAGGCGGGGGCCACAAACTATCGATAAAATTTGAGACCCCTTACCTAAAGTGATGTGACTCTGCATTTGACATGTGACTCTACTCTCAATCCAGACTCTAGAGCTACAGACTCCACTTTTGACACTGGGACACAACTGCAGAGTGGACCCTTGACTCAAGCTCTAGAGCTACAGACTCAGCATTTGACTTGTTCTCTAGAGCTACAGACTCCCAGTTCTTAGGCTCTATAGCTAAATACCCTCAACCTCAACTAAGTCTAGAACAAGACGCTCTGCTTTAAACAAAGGATCTAGATATTAAGGCTCTGCATTCAACCCAGGCTTTAGAGGTTGAGCCTGTGCCTTGACTCAATCCAACGATATTCAATATCTCCCTCCTTAAAATATATACTCTGGCTTCCTTACCTTTTCCAAAAACAATAGTTGACTGGTAATAATTTCATTTTACTGAAATGAGGCTTGGAATGTAAAGCTAGATTCGATTTGTATTTTAGAGCTAGACTCCTTGCTTTTAACTTGGGTTCTAGAGCAAAAGAACCTGGACTCTAATCAGCTCACCAAACATTTATTTATTCATTCATTTGCCAACCGCTTGCTCCAACTAGGGTTGCGGGGAGGGTGGAGCCTACCTCAGCGGTCTTTGGGCAAAGCAGCTCACCAATTCATCGCAGAGCCAACGCACACATTCAACCATTCACACTCAGGCTCACCATTAGGTGCAAGTTGGAACAGCCAGTTAGCCTAATATGCATGTGGGAGGAAACTGGAGTACCTGGAGGAAACCCACGCTAGCATGGGGAGCCCATGTAAACGCCACACAGAAGTGTCCTTGCCAAGCCTGGGACTCGAACCCAAGGCCTTCTTGCTGTGAGGTGGATGCGCTTCTGCATGATAAACTGTTTAAATCCAGATCGTTCGCAGTAATGTGCTGATTATCCTCTCGAAATGGAGCAGAAAATAAAAAATAAATAAAACGTATGTCACTGCAGAGTCCTTCAGCACCACAATGCTGCTTTTCTGTGACAGATGAGAACACAAACACACTTTTATTATCACACAGTCAACAAAATCATAAAAGCCATATTGCATCTTCTTTCCTCCGCCTCCCAGCGGAAACAATAACACAGATCACACATGGAGGAAGTGAAACAACGCCATTTTAGCTCCTCTTAAGTCTTTTTCTGTACCGCATGAGGAACAAGAGTGAGAAAAGCACATCCAATATGCATGAGGTTCTCAGCAAACAAGGCCCAATAGTCTTATTGCTCTTAAATAAAACTCCTTCCACCCTTGCGCTGAGAGCTTTAATATTGCCTTAAATATTAAACGAGCCAGAACCGCGCGCCTCATCTATTTTTCATTTATTGGCTACAAATGTAAGAAGTCATCCATCTTAAATAAATTACTGACATTTTCATCTCAAATATAAAAAGGCTACACTTTATTCAGAAAGAGGGGGAAATAGATGGATTGCCCATCGAGCACAGTTTTTTTTTTCCCGAGTGCACAGGAGAGGTTTATTTCCAAACAGCACATTTAAGAGCGAGTGAGAAAATGCTGAAAATAGGCCATAAAATAACCGAGGCTTCAGTGATGATTTGAGGGAAAGCTCAGGAAATGGATAAATATGCACTGAGTGAGAGGCTCTGTCAAAAAAGAAGAAAGAAATAGAAAATAAAGAAAGAAAAAAGTAAGAAAATCACAGCATTGCCCCTCACTCGGGTGTCCATAAATAAATAATAGTAAATATATAAATAAAATTAAGAATGAAGCGCAGAAATTCAGCGGTATTGCAAGAGCCGTTGCTGGCTAAAGCTGAAATCGATTTCTTCAACTTGCTAGCGGGGGGAATAAATGTGAAGAGAATTAGCGCCGAAATATTTACAAATGGCGCCTGGGAATGGAAATCGTGGGGCGCAGAAGGGGCGACTTCATTACTCATTTAACACACAGCCGTAATTATATTGTGTTTGAATCGTATATTTCTGAAAGGTGAAATCGGTCACTGTATGCCCCAGGGCTCGCGCCGTGTAATTACCGCCTCGTATACAAATGGCCTCACTAATGGGTGAGCAGCAGCCTTAGCGCAGGCTCTAGCAGCTAGCACGCTAAAACCTGGTGTGACCCCGGCACAGGATTACTGTACGCTACATAACAGAAAATCCCCTTTCACTCTCGGGGTCCAGCTTCACGCCGCTAATCTAGCATCATGTAGCCAGCAGATATTTAAGAAATATACAGGATGTAGCACAAGAATTTTACCAACATACTGAATGCTAGAGACCATGAATGATGCAGCTAGCTTTAATTCTTCCCCTCAAAGCAAGTTATCATGTTGTAGTTATGCCATCACCCAAAGTTACTAAGCTAGTACATGAGGGCTAGTCTGGGAGGGGGCACAGTGGTGTAGTGGTTAGCACCTCCACACCACAGCGAGAAGTTTTCTGGTTTTCGAGTCATGAGCTCGGCAAGGACTTTTCTGTGTGGAGTTCTCGCTGTGCTTACATGGGTTTCTTCTGGGTTATCCAGTTTCCTTCTACAATCCAAAAACGTGCACATTAGGTGAATTGCCCCCAAGTGTGAGTGTGAATGGTTGTGTGTGCCTTGGCCATGTAATAGGGTCAGGGTGGCAGGGTCAGGGTGTACCCCGCCTTTGCCCCCAGAGTTGGTTGTGATAGGCTCCTCCCTGCACGCTTCGTAGGATTAAGCAATTTGGCAAATGAATGAATGAACGAATCAGTGTAGCCTAACATTGATAAAAAGGTTGTCAGCTAACATTAACGGTTTTTTTAGAGTCACAACCCGAGCAGACTTGAAACAAAACTTTTATTATGTTGTAGATTCCTCACATTAGAAATTTAGCTCAATAGCATCTGGCAGCTAGATTTGCTGCGTGTTTGAGATGATTGTTCAAACTTTCAATATTCTGGTGCGAACCCAGACTTGTGGTGTGTTTGGAAAGCTGCTCAGAATGGGGTCTGTTTGTTCTGAGTTCTGGTGAGAACCGTTCACAGTATTTGGGGTGATTCTTTCAATGAGCTTTTTGAGATGTTTAAAGTCTGAAGCATTTCTTAAGAATTTCATGACTTGGCAAGAACTCTTCGCTGCATCTGGGATATTTCTTAAACCAGTCAGCGTTTCTGCAGGAACTCTAATTTGTGGTGACTTCTTTCAACACCTGATATTCTTGCCTTGAGTTTGAGGAGCCTTTCTTCAAGCTCTCTTCATTTTGCGAAATCCCTGACCAGCAGTGTGTTTGGGATTTTTATTTTTTTAACAGATAATGTTCTGGAAACAACCCTTTGGTCCATCTAAGACATTTGTTCAAATGTTCTAGCTGTGGGTTTGTGATGGTTCTTCAGATAGTTTATGTTCTAGTAAGGACCCTGACTTGCAGAGTGGCTGGGACGTTCCTTTAATGCACAATGTTCCAGCCAGGGGTGTGAGATAATCTTCAAACAGCCATGTTCTAGTAGGAACCCTGACTTGCTTTGCTTTGGGTAGAAACGCCAATTCTTCATTCATGATACCTGACATTCTGGTGAGAACCTTGACTTGTGATGGATCTGGGATGCCTCTTTCAAATGTTCTGATGAGGACCCTTTAAAGTATTTTAGACTATTTTCAGGTACATTTTGGACGTTTCTTTAAAAAGATCATGCTCCAGTGAGAACCTTGGTGTTCTAGTGAGAGCCTGTAGCAGTCCTGCGAGTCGTGAGTCGTATCTTAAGCGTGTAAAGTTTCTCATTAATCTCGGCTCGGCTCGCACTCGGACAGTTAATTATACAGGCGAAGAGACTCGCCTCCAATTCAGCTGTCTGTAGTTTCCAATCTCATTCCAGTTCTGTCGCCTTTCTTCGTCTCTGTCTGTCCCTTCTGCACTACGTCTTCTTCACCCCATCTCTCTCTCTCTCTCTCTATTTTGTGTGAAACAAACCCTATTTTAAAATTTTACTGATGTGAGGTACTGATGTAAAGATGTTAGTACACTATAGCCAGGTTTTAAAAGTCTACAAAGCGTGCATGGTGCATGATTTGAGACACAATCTAAAGTAAGTGAGATTAGCATGTTCGCTAGTTAATGCTAACAAGAAGAAATTTCAGGAATTAGTATAGATGTGAAAGTCGTCTCAATAAGACCACAACTCTCTCTCTCTCTCTCTCTTTTCTTTCTCACATCATTTGCTCTCATTGTCTCGCTTGCTCTCTTGCTCACCCGTGCTCCTTGGGTTCATAACTTCGATCTCAACTGGATTGCTAACTCGCCTACTCAGTGGTGGTCTTTAGAGAGAGAGAGAGAGAAAGAGAGAGAGAGAGAGAGAGGGTTAGCAGCTCATTATTCGGCTCTGATTGGGGCGAATGAGCGAGCTGGGCGATAATAAAGCTTGAATTTTTCAATATGGTTAAAAATGGGGGCCATGACAGCTCACGTTGGCCACCGAATTAGCAATATCATACATCATAAAATCTAATTAAACCGAACCAAATGAGCTCTCGCTCGCCGGCTCTCTCCATTAAACGAGGCGGAGCGGCCCGACTGAATTATTCACGCTGAAGGATTTTGCATTTATACAAAAATTGTGCACTTAATTGTCCATGCTATATTACAGATTTGGCCTTATGTTAACAATGAGCCCTAAGCACAGTTAGCGACGAGGTACACGGACCCGCACGACCACAGACGCTCACGGCCGGAAAAGTGCGCCATCCGTCTCTTCACACTCGGAAAGGAACTGAGGAAAATAAAGTGCACTCTTTAGTCACACTTATTTAAGGCTCAAAATTGGCTGTTTCATTGCTGACCTTTGACTTTTCTTGAATAAATATGGGCACCGAAGAACCCTGCTGATACACACTGAGTCCCAAACGCTTGGATTCCTCACTACTTACTAGAACATCAGCCGTTTAAAGGGTAGAACATCACTGTAATGCTAGAAAACTTGTTTTTTTATTAAGTACGAGAGAGAGAGAAATACAAGAGGCTTGTAAGGAAACGACTGTTTATAGGTATTATAAGTATATTATAATTAGGTGTTACATCTCCTCCATGTCACGTGTGCATTATTTTATTATATTATCCTGTAGTAAGAAATTCCTTACTTTATTCAAGACCAATCAGGATACAGGACTCCAGAACAGTGGTTTAAAATACTGATTCCTGCTGGATGTAAATGTGAAGCAGGAAGATTTTACCACACATACGTTCTAGAAGTTACAAACCTGCAGGAGACCATGGAAACAGAGACTGGTTTGTGGTGAAGATGGGAACGCGGAAACGGGTTTGTGATAAAGACAGAAACACAGAGAAGGGTTTCTGGTGAAAACGGGAACAAGGAGACAAGTTTGTGGTGAAGAAGGGAATATGGAAACGGGGTTGTGGTGAAGATGGGAACGTGGAGATGGGTTTGTGGTAAAGATGTGAACACGGAGACGGGTTTGTGGTGAAGATGGGAATCCCGAGACTGGTTTGTGGTAAAGATGTGAACGCAGAGACGGGTTTGTGGTGAAGATGGGAACTCGGAGACGGGTTTGTGGTCAAGATGGGAACGTGGAGAGACAGGTTTATGGTGAAGATGGGAACGCGGAGGCGGGTTTGTGGTGAAGATGGGAACGCGGAGACGGGTTTGTGGTGAAGATGGGAACGCGGACACGAGTTTGCGGTGAAGATGGGAACACGGAGACTGGTTGTTGTGATGATGGGAATGGTTTGTCGTGAAGATGGTAACTTGGAGGCAGGTTTGTGGTGAAGATAGGATGCGGAGACGAGTATGTGGTGAAGATGGGAACGTGGAGACAGGTATGTGGTGAAGATGGGAATGCAGATATGGCTTTATGGTGAAGATGGGAACACGGTGACGGGTTTGTGGTGAAGATGGGAACGCGGAGACAGGTATGTGGTGAAGATGGGAATGCAGATACGGGTTTATGGTGAAGATGGGAACACGGTGACGGGTTTGCGGTGAAGATGGGAATGGAGAGACGGGTTTATGGTAAAGATGTGAACGCAGAGACGGGTTTGTGGTGAAGATGGGAACGCGGAGACGGGTTTGTGGTGAAGATGGGAACGCGGAGACAGGTATGTGGTGAAGATGGGAATGCAGATACGGGTTTATGGTGAAGATGGGAACACGGTGACGGGTTTGTGGTGAAGATGGGAATGGAGAGACGGGTTTATGGTGAAGATGGGAACGCGGAGGCGGGTTTGTGATGAAGATGGGAACGCGGACACGAGTTTGCGGTGAAGATGGGAACACGGAGACTGGTTGTTGTGATGAGGGGAATGGTTTGTGGTGAAGATGGTAACTTGGAGGCAGGTTTGTGGTAAAGATGGGATGCGGAGACGAGTATGTGGTGAAGATGGGAACGTGGCGATGAGTTTGTGGTGAAGATGGGAACATGGAGACACTTTTGTGGTAAAGAGGGGATTGCGGAGACTGCTTGTGGTGAAGATGGGACCGGTTTGTGGTGAAGATGGTAACACGGAGGCTGATTTGTGGTGAGGACGGAAACATGGAGAAGGGTTTTTTGATGAAGACAGGAACACAGATCTGTCTTTGTGGTGCTCTGTACCATAACTGTTTATATTGATGATCAGTGGGATGGTGATGAGACATATTTGGAGATTTTTAAAATAAATGATTGCTATAAAATCTAAAGAGACAGCCTGGGGGCTCACAGGGGCATGCGGGGGGACACAAACCTCGGCTGAAGCAAGTGAAATCAGCAGCCTTGATCATTATCCATCACCATCACCATGCGGCCTTCACCGGCCAACAACAACATGACAAATGACGTGGTGCGTGATTGAAATCTGACAGAATAACGCCGTGTTTTTTTATAATAATATCCCGCAGCGGAGGCGCGTGCTTCACCATAAACACACATCCATCACGGGACATAATGGCTGATCAGCGGGTTTAAGCCTGGGAAAAAAAATAAATAATAATGTCAACACGGATGACAAATACTGAGGCTGACAGAGTCACAAATCACCGCGCTGAAGAGTTTTAAAACTCAATATCGCAGTTGCACAAGCATCTGCGCCGCTCTCGTTAAAGAGTGTAATGTGATGGAGCGTGGACGCAAACGTGGACTCACCCAAGCTCTCTCTCTCTCTCTCACTCTCTCGCCTCACACACTCACGTCTCCTTTTTGATCAGTGTACTGACTGTAACTATAATAAAGTTGTGTGTGTGTGTTTGTAATTACCAAGACATTAAATTATTTCAATTTAGATTCAATTTATTCATTCATTTACTTGCCAAACCGCTATCCTAAGTCAAAGAGAGGCTGGAGCCTATCTTAGCCAACTCTGGGCGAAGGCAAGATACACCCTGAACAGCTCACTAGAGCATAGCAGGGCCAGCACACACACAACCATTTACACTCACATTCACACCTAGGGGTAATTTGGAACAGCCAATTAGCCGAATGTGAAACATATGGAGAAATGCCCTTGTACGCCAGGGACTTGAACCCAGGACCTTCTTGCTTTGAGGCATATGTGCTAACCCCTACATCACTGATGTACTGATTTAGCCTCAGGTTAAATAGTTTATGTAAAAATAATACAAAGCTAATAAGCTAAATCAACACCCTAAAACAATGTTACATGTCTAAAGCACTTGTAGACAATAATTTAGTAAGAATGTATAATTTAATTTTATATTAATATAGTTATGTATTATTAGTAGTAGTGTTATTGCAGTGTATTTTGGTGGTAGACGGTGGTACTTTGACTTAAAATGACTGGATTGTTGTGGGACACCGTCACATATCATATCACATCACATGACACAAGATGCGTCAAAAGGCTCATTCCATAGGTATAAACACATGTGGTGTGTTGTAGGCTTGCTCCCAACTCGCACCATCTTAAGATGGCGGATTGTGCGTTTCCGTTTGACGTGCCGAAATGAACCAATTGCGTATCTATGTGTGTATATATGTGTATGGTTTATATCACACAGGTCTCCGAAGGCAGCCATTTTTTTAGTGGGTTAACAATATGCTATGCTTTATAAGTAAGCTAAATAACTGCTGTCTTGTCCTTATATTTTTACACTTTATTCCTGTTTAGCACACACTAGGTAAGGCCCTCGGACCAACAAATACACACTGCATCCATTTTTAACTTTGTTTACTCTTTTAGTGGAACTCTGAGAGATTAGCGACGCAGGAAAGCTAACAACACACTATTTTACAGAGTATAATAGAGTCTCTCTATCTCTCTCTCTCAAACACACACACACACACACACACACACACACACACACACACACACACACACACACCCACACCTGTTAGCATTAGCATACATTACAGCTTGTCTGCTTCGTTTTAGTGCGGAAATTTCCATAATGTACATAGCTGGTGTTAAATTCTGTAACACTGGTTTAAAAAGATCTCGAACTGACCCTCATGATGGCTCAGTCCACACACACACACACACACACACACACACACACACACACACACACACACAGTAGTTAGCACTGTAATAGGCTTTTAGCCATGATTAGCCACTAGCCACATCAGCACATGTTTTTAAAAGTGTTGTTATTAATATTAATGTGTAGCTTGGACTAAAAGGCACCATTACAATCTGTGTGTGTGTGTGTGTGTGTGTGTGAGTGTGTGTGTGTGTGTGTGTGTGTGTGTGTGTGTGTGTGTGTGTGTGTGT
>JAOUQZ010000002.1:25540338-25553464 GCA_028564935.1 Neosilurus hyrtlii
TATTTCCAGCTGTGTGTGCTGATGTGTTAGGGTCAGTGTGTGTGTGACTCACCTGGTCGGACTGAGAGATTAACACGCGTGTAGTTCTGTCTTGATTGTGTTTGATCTCTTGGTACGTTTCACTATCTGGTAGCTCGTGTAGACCGCTGCATCAGTTAGTGTCAGATTGTTCAGCACCAGGGAACAGTTCCCTTTACGCAGCTCGTCCTCAGGAACATCTACACAACCCTCATATCCCTCACCCGCATATCTTTCTTTACCCGCTCGCTCAAACACAACCTCAGAGTCGATGAGCCACCGAATATACAGTGTTTCACTGTTTACTCTCTTCAGTTCACACGGCAGCATAACAGTAGACCCCACATGACCAGATACAGGAATCTCATGTTGTGCAGAGACAAGGCCTGAGAAGAGAAAATTAAAAATAGATTAACCTGGACACTGCACTAATTTTAACAACCTTATATTACTGTACATCCACTGAACCTTATGAACAAGTTGACTTACCCACACAGACAGTGATCCAAACAGCACAGATGTAAGAAAATAGGGTCATGAAGCCCACTGTAAGCAGTGTGTACAGATTTTCTATAAGAAACAGAGTGAGTGGCAAAAGTAAGTGAACCTCTGTTTTCTGACCCCCATACAATAATCTCAACTAATGTGTGTAATAACTATTATGCAGTCCTGCATGTGGACCTCGAAGAGTTTCATTTCATTCCTCTGTACAGAACAGCTTCAACTCTGCACTGATCATGAAGCATTTCTTCTGGATTAAGATCAGAACTTTGACTTGTGGTTAGGGTTGCTGTCATTCTGCATGACACGTTTTCTCTTGAGATTCAGTCTATGAACAGATGTTCTGATTATTACCTCAAACAGGAAGTTATTTGTGTGTGTGTGTGTGTGTGTGTGTGTGTGTGTGTAGGATAACTCAAAATGTTATGCAGATCTGGATATATATATATATATATTTTTTTTTTTATAGAGTTAGGTGTGGTTCAAGTAATAACCACTACATTTTGAAGGTGATCCATACATGGGGTCATGTTGAAAAAAATTCCTGTCCATCTTATAATTAATGAATTAATTTATTTTCTATGCCACTGAATCCTAATTATGGTGCCTATCTCAGCCGATTCTGGGTGAGGGCGGGGTACACCCTGAGCAGCTTGCCAGACCATTGCAGGGCCAACACATACAAACAATCACACTCACACTCACTTTTTGTACTCTGGGAGGACACCGGAGTACCCGGAGGAAACCCAGGCAAACCCACACAGAAACAGCCGAGCCCGGAAATCGAACGGAGGCCTTCTTGCTATGAGGTGAATGTACAAACCACTTCGCCACCATACTGCCCCCATTTTTTAAAATGCACAGAAAATGTTCATTAGAAGACATTTCATCGTAACTATGCTATGTTAAAATAATCCCTTATTGCCTTGCGGAGGTACCTTACACTCTGAGTGGGTCAGTTCAGGATCAGACAACGCTAGGGTTTAAAAATGTTCCCAAACTTAATATAAATTATTATTCAGATTTGGTGTCAGTATGCACTTCACACGAGACCAGTCTATCTACAGCAATAAATAAATCATACGAAGAACAGAAGGTCTCTAAAAATGCATCAATTTGTCGTTCTGAAAAGTACTGCATTCACTTCACAGCTACTGAAAACTGGGTTCAAGTCAGGAATTAGAAACACAAAACAAAACCAAAATAAACTCTCACAACCCAACGCCATCTCAGGAATACAGACTTCTCAGGAAATCTACGTAAACAATCAGTTCTCTTCTGTCTTCTTTCCTCGGAAAAGAACAGCTACTGAGGGAAAGACATAAGAACATGAACCAACCTGCCTCAAGCAGCCCGGATCTTTCATTACCACACACACACACACACACACACACACACACACACACACACACACACATTATGTGGAATAAATGAAATTTTGTACATGGATGAAGAGAATGAAGAAAATTCTGTTAAAGACTTCAACTCAGGAGTTCTGGGTCCTTCTCTAAGACTACAAAGGAAGATCTGCTTCCTATAAAAGGTCACAGAAGGTTTTGTCAACTATGTACTGATGTATTTACAGTAATATTATAAAGAAGGTGCTACAACGTGTTCAACATCCTGGTTAGATCATTCAGAATCATGACTGCATTCAGAATAATACTTTCTCACAGGGATTTTTCCTCACATATTCCTGTGGAAGTGTGATTCATTAAAACGCATTTAAACCTTTTACATTATGTCATGTCATGTCATTTTCTGAAGCGCTTAATCCTAATTAGGGTCGCGGAGAGGCTGGCACCCATCTCAGCCGACTCTGGGCGAGGGCAGAGTACACCCCGGACAGCTCGCCAGGTCATCGCAGGTCACACCACTGTATTAAGGTTAATATTTTATACAACCTACTGCGTATATTTATATGTTCAGTGAATACGTTAATTAATTCTTTCGCTGAACCACTTAACCATATTAGGGTCACCGGGATCTCAGCAGACTCTGGGCGAAGGAGGGGTACACCCTGAACAGCTCGCCAATCCATCACAGAGAAACACACACAGCTACTCACACTCACACCTAGGGGCAACTTAGAACAACCTATTAGCTTAATGTGCTTGTCTTTGTCCGGTGGGAGAAAACCGTAGAGCCTGGAGAAAACCCACGAAAGCAGGAGGAGACCATGCAACCTCCACACAGAACCCAGTACCTGCTTGCTCTGAGGCAGATGTGCTAATCACTACACCACCATACTGCCCTCATTCAGTAAACCTGTTTATACACCCTGAGCTGTTCATTACAGTTCCACACAAAGAGTCTCCCTCCAGTGGGCAAAAATCTTACTGCATAAAAATACCCTTATTTTTATTATTGTTGATGATGATGATGATGATGATGATTGTAGTAGAGCACAGAGGTCCAGATTTAATATAAATCCTCGTCCCTAAACAGCGCGTGACCGGCCATAGCTTCGCACCTGTAACACAAGGGGAAGTATTGGGATAACAGATAAACAATTCCAAACCGTATACCTGCTCTCTTCATTTTTTTTATGGCTGTATATATGATGAAATATTATTAATAATGTGTGAAATGTGGCTAAAACAACTGAATGAAGAACTGAGTAAAAGAATCAGGAAATTTAAGACCGGCAGTGGTGACTTAGTGGTTAAGGCGATGGGTTACTGATCTGAAGGTCAATGGTTCTAATCTCACCATAACCACTGTTGGGCCCTTAACCCTCAATTTCCCTTTTTTTTTTTTTTAAATAAAAATTATAATTGTAAGTCGCTCTGGATAAGAGCGTCTGCCAAATACTATAAATGTAAATATAAGAAGAAAAAAATTAAGCTGTATGTATGGAGAAAAAAAACCCCAACAAAAAAAAAAAGCAGTATTAAAATTATCCCAAATTTTATTGCAAGTCAGTGATACATAAATTAAGACAAATTATATAAAATTGTCTAAATATAAACATAAACTAATCAAATATCATAAAAAGTTTAAATAAAAATTAAAAAATCATTGAATTATAATTAAATTTTATAAAAATGTAATTATGTATTAAATTGAAACTGATCTTATAATTTTTAATAAAATATAAACTGAAAACAATCAATACAAAACAGCCACAAAAATAGAGAATAAAAGATTTTATTTAAACTCCGCCCCTAAATCCTTCATACAATCATTTATTAACACGCAAACAGATTAACATGGAATAAACATCAAAATAATTACATGACTTTTATTCACATGAAACATGTTAAAAAAAATCATAATAATAATAATAAATGAACACTTACAGTAGAGTGCAGTGAAGATTATACCCCTCCACTTTTGTCTAAAAGGGCTAATAAAAAGAAGTAAAAAATAACTTCTCTGTAATTTTCTTTTTGGTGAAAATATATTGAACAATGCTATTATAGGCAACGAGAACCAAAAAGGTCATTCCAACAAGTATATTGAGGTAAAAGTACGGCTAATAAACAATGATTTTTTAATTTTTTTTCTCATTGCCTACAATAGCATTGTTCAATTTCAACAAAAAGAAAATTACAGAGAAGAAATTTTTTACTTCTTTTTATTAGGAGCCCTTTTAGACAAAAGTGGTTGTGTGTAATCTTCACTGCTTTTCATCTAACAAAAAACAATATAAATCAGTAAGCGTGATTGGCACCTATAACAGATTAGATTTCAAATTCTTGATAATTTTGTGACAAAACATAGAAACGCGTTTCAGATTTAAAGTTTTATAAATAAACAGATCAAACGGTGTCAAATGTGGAGGGCAGAGAAGGGTTCAGAACGTTAAAGTGAAGAATACGGTCTGAAGCTGAAATTTAAATGTTACAGTCAGTTTTGTTTAAACCGGTTCAGTCCATCGCTCCCTCCGTCCATCACTCCCTGACGCTAACGCTTTGTTGCTTCTTCATTCGCTCACACCATCCCTCCACATGGTACGTTAGTGTTCAGATTAAAATATAACAATGTCAAACGCTGTGATGTTTTTATATTCCAGATTATCAGCGCACACCTTACATGGTCACGTTGCCATAGGAACTGAACTTTAAGCCCATACTCACAGCATGCTAGCCACAGGACTACCATTACAGAAGATTGAAATAACGTGCTGTTATGCAATAAAGTGTTTGAGCTGATCCAGATTTGTTCAAAAGTTACTTCAGATCAGCCAATCAGAACACACCATACTGCTCTCAGCCAATCAAAACACAGTAAGACACTGCACTGCTCTGCTCTCAGTCATACAGAACAAGCCACATGGGTAGAGAAATACAATCATAGTTGTGTAAATGCTAATTTATGTTTTTAATTAATCGCATTGGAGTCCATTCTGTTCACCTTTTTATAAACATTTCTGCAAATTTGAATCATCAGTTACTGGAGTCTTATAGCCTCATTAACCAGAAATGGCAAGCAACGTCACATCACATCTTGATACTCGGTCATGTTTTTATGTTGAGATTTAGTTTTGCTTTAACAAACACAAATAATAAACAAGGAAAAGCCATCGATGATTTAAGTACTGACACTCGCTACAATACTCTGGGAAACGTTTTACGGTGATAACGAACTTCATAACATCATTAAAATCAAACAGTCGTATCATTCATCTACGGTGGCCTGTAAGCACAGAACACGTTAACAAACCAAATCTACCAATCAGAAACACTTCAACATTAAAACTAGACTGAAGGGGCGGTCCGTACTGGACATCACACGCGCCTTTCCTCGTGTTGTACATGAATTCATTCAGCAACAAGTCTGCCCATGTTGTTACTAAAGACTGCATTAACACAGTTGTGTTTTTGTTTTGTGTGGCACTTCCAGGCCACCATACTCTTCTCTAATACACTACACGATTATTAACACCGAGCAAAAAAAACAAAAAACAAAAAAAAACCCTGTTCCTGAAATATCTCAAATCTCTTTGGATGATCAGGTGAAGAAAACTTCAGCTTGAACTCACATTCAGACAATTCAGTCGCAACGAGACTAATAAACATTCAAAGCTCAAAGTGAATTTTACAGACACGCTAAGAAGCGAATCACCGTGTGAGACGGCGGGGTGTAGAATCGCTCAGGAGGAAGGCACTGGGGGGGGGGAATTAATAAAAATCGCAGATCTCCCATTAAGAAATATACAAATCTAAAAAACATCTAATACTTTTTTTAATTTGGGAAAATAAATCTGGCAAAGTCTTTAGAAAAAATTTCTACACAACGATGAACATGAATACAATGTCCTTATAAAAAATATCAAAATCTTCTGATACTATTTGGTGATGAATTTATTCGTATTTTTATTGATATTTATCTTCGTGTGTATTTAGATCAGAAATCTCGGCAGCGGTGTATATATTAAAATCGATTTCTTGGCGCTACGTCGTCTTTTCAGGGACGTTTTAATGTTTATTTAAAAAAAAACAAATCTGGAAAAAAGAAAATCCACGTCACAGTGTTGAGCCCAGGCTGCAGAGGATGATGGGAAACAAGTCTCTGTCACTTTCTTCCTCGTCTCTGAAGTTAGAGCGAGTCCACACGGCTGTACTTCACCCGGTGCCCCGGAGACAGTCGGCATGGTAACGGAAGCCACGACATCTGGTAGTGGCGCGGGACGACCCCTTGGACGTTTTGCTCGAAGTAGCTGAAGAGACGAAACCACCAGACGCGAGAAAACGCGTTCATCTGTGAATTCTGTTTCAGACACTGAGAAACAATACAGATATTTATTTATTGGTTTGTTTATAAGTAGATTCTATACACAAGAACTTACGAATTTTTTTTATTTCGGACCAAGACTCCTAAATTCATGTACTTATTACTTATTAGAACGAGTCATTTGTTATGTGCTGTTCCGTCTTTGTGACTGGTTCGTAGGGGTGTTCCCCCATGGTTGCTCAGGTTCCAGGTGATTGTTGCTAGGTGGATGATGTGGTATTCAACATGGTTGTCGGATGTTGCTAGGTAGTGGTTGCCACAATGTTCCCTCATTGTATTTTACGTAGGTGCTAATGTGTTTCTAGGTAAATGCTATGTTACCTCTATGTTGTATGTTTGCTGGATGTTGCTATGCTACTGCCATGATGTTTATAGTTGCTTTAGTGTTGCTATGGTGTCCCCATGTAGATGCAACATTAAATTAGTTAGTTGCAAGGTTGTTACTTGGGTGTTGCTCGGTAGATGCTGTGCTATGCCTATGGTGTCCATGGTTGTTACAGTGTTGTGACAATGTTCCAGGTGGTTGCTAACTGTTGTTACACAGTCCCTGTGTTATCTTATGTGGCTGC
This sequence comes from Neosilurus hyrtlii, assembly GCA_028564935.1. Taxonomy (NCBI): domain Eukaryota; kingdom Metazoa; phylum Chordata; class Actinopteri; order Siluriformes; family Plotosidae; genus Neosilurus; species Neosilurus hyrtlii. The sequence goes on from JAOUQZ010000002.1 coordinate 25,547,166, forward strand.
TAGATTGTTCTGATGTACTTGCTATGTTTTTGCTAGGGTGTTTGTTATGATGTAAACGTCTGCTCGGGAGTTGCAAGGTGGTTGCTGTGAGGTTCCAGGTGGTTGCTATGGTGTTCCGAGGTAGATTCAATGCTATTTTAGCTGGTTACTAGGGTGTTGCTGTTATTGCTGAGGTACATGGTTGCTACAGTGCTGTTAGGTGATTGCTATGTTGTTACATAGCTCCTGTGTTATCTAATGTAGTTGCTAGTGTTCCTGTGTAGTTGCTACGTGTTCTAAGTCATTGCTTTTTGGTGGTTGCTATGGTGTTTAATGCGGTTGCTAGAATGTCGCTAGGTGATAAACCATGAGATGCAAACAAAGGGAAAAGTGGAGTAGTACATGAAGAACAGGATTATACAAGCTTCTGTGTTTTAGCAGTGTGTTTACCTATCATCACTAATCCTGCCCTCACTTTCTCGCTCTCGCTTATTGGGAAAGAAATTCACTGTCACTCAGGCTTCACCCACCTGCTGATTGGCCAGCGTGTGGTACCACCAGAAGAGGCGTGTGGTGATGAAGTACGCCACCACCACATCCACTGTGTAGTGATCATGAGCCAAAAGGATGCAGAAAATCCCACTGACACTCAAAGAGAGACACACCCAGTGATAGAGCCAGAACCTTCGTGTAGAATCTACACACACACACACACACACACACACACACACACACATTTTAGAACAGAACAGAACTAAAAATCAGTGTGGCTGCAATGACATGAACTGCCACCAGATGGCAGGATTAGGACACCTCTGTGTGTGTGTGTGTGTGTGTGTGTGTGTGTGTGTGTGTGTGTGTGTGTGTGTGTGTGTGTGTTTATACTCACACTCTTTGATAAACAGGTACGTTAGCGTTAGCATGACTGTGTGCCCACTGTACAGATAATCACCACACATTGAGTGAGAGCCTGTGATGGACAAACCGCCGCCCGAGATCATCTTCATTATACGCCGACACTGAGCCTCCCAGGCACCGAACAACTGGAACACACAAACACTGATGTTGCACATTTTATTGCAAACATAACACTGGTGTTGTTCCAATACCAGAATAAAGGTATGATGAGATTTTAAATGTAGAGAAAGAAAAAGATGTAACCTTTTTTATATATATATATATATATATATAAATATATATATATATATATATATATATATAAAAAGTTGAACAACAAAAAAAATGATTTAATGACAAGTAATACAAAAGTCGACCTTTTGAATCGGCTCACACATAACAGCCGATTAATGAACCGAAACACATGATATGATTCACCGGATGGATGTGTGATTCTCAGCACTGTGACCGAACAGATTACACACTTCACATTTACAAAGTCACAACACTCAATTATTTACACATTCACATTCCTATACAATCCAAAAATTTAAAAAATGTGTGTGTGTGTGTGTATATACACATATACATACATATATACACACGCAAGGTTGAGTCTTAGGTAGGACATAAGTTTGCCTAAATGTGTTAAATCTGACCTGCTAGGCATGTTGTAATCAGAACAAGAAAGTATGTACAAAAAGAAATAATCCCAGTTTTTTTGAGCGAATAGCATCAGCCCTCCTAAACGCAACAAATTGATCATGGCATGGTCACATGATCTGATAAGTCAGAAATGGGTCACGTAGGTTTGTTCACAACATGCAAGCATGTGAGCCTCGGAGTCCTCGTCAGTTTCCAGTCAATTTGACGACATTTGTAGCGCTGTCAGTGAACCTGACATTGATGAACATGATTTAGGGAATGTTTTATTTGCATATGAACCCATGGGGGAAGATTTGGGGTCATCTTCCAGTGAAGAGGATGAAGATGACAAGGGAGAGCGACTCGGTAACACTGCGTGGTGAGCATCGTCTGGGATCAGATTTCAACCCCATGTTCATTCATTCATTTTCTAAACCGCTTAATCCTAATTAGGGTCGCGGGAAGGCTGACGCCCATCTCAGCCGACTCTGGGCGAGAGCGGGGTACACCCTGGACAGCTTTCAACCCCATATTGTGTAACTTAATTATACACAAACCAACATATGTAAATATATCACGTAGCACCAATGTGTATAAATATACAGCGTATTTAAATCTACTCTATCCATGAAATATTAACCTTAAAGAATCCTTATTAATGTAAAAGACACATTAAAATCTGGCACGAGTCGTTACGTCAAACGGGGCGGAATCAACTCTGAAGCCTTTATATACACTGTATGTATATCTGAATCAGTGAATCGAGTCTTCTCGGAGTCCCCACCCGCCCGAACGCTGTGGTTGTTATTCAGGAAACAAGTGTCTCACAGGGATCCAGTCCCCTCACGAGAACCTCACGCAGGTTTACTCCATCTTTGGTTTACTTGCTACATGATGCCATCGAGCATATGTCTCCAGTTTTCCCTTTTTTTGAGAGCTTTCAGTCATACTGGACATGTTTACACTTCCGCGCGAGTCCACCTGTGGCCTGACTTTACCTAATGAGTCTGTTTGGCAGCTGTAGGCATTAAGGAGCCGGGAAACACAAAATTGAACTGAAATATCACTACACACATCAGTGATAAATGTTCGGTTGAAATCAAAGATTTGATTTATTTTGTTATTAGCAACAAAAACACGGCTAAATATTTTATGTAAGACTCGACCTTTAAATAGAGCTAAAAGCAGCAATGTGGGGACCAAGCATCCCAGCAGGACAGAGTCACCACGGGACCTTTAGGATCACATTAAAGAGTAATTAAGAGCCACAATCAGAGAAACATCCTGTTTTACAAAATTAATCAAGAGCCACTCGTTATGTAATAAAAGTTCTATAAACAGTTTTTTAACCCACACATACCGAAACTGAATCTGCAAACGCACACGAGATCATAAACCAAAATATGAAGCCATCTGAAGCCACTTCCTTTTCGAAACTCAGTTACTTATTTTAAACACTCTGGCTTCACATCTAAAAAACATCTGGCTTACAGCAAGAAGGTCCCAGGTTTGAGTCCCGCGCTCGGCGTTTCTATGTGTGGGGTTTGCATATTGTCCCTGTGCTTGCATGGGTTTTCCAAGGACATGCAGGCTAATTGGCTCCTTCGACCTGCACCTAGGTGTGAGTGTCAATGATTTTGTGTGTGTATGTTGTCCTGCGATGGTCTGGCGAGCAGTTCAGGGTGTACCCTGCCTTCATCTAGTGTTGGCTGACATCTAGGGCTCAGCCTCCCCACAACCATAATAGGATTAAGTGGTTTGGAAACGATTGAGTAAGTGAATGTGTCTAAGGGTTGTGTATATGTGTGGTGTGTGTGCACTGGTATGTGTGTAAGGGTTGCGTATGTGTGATGAGTGTGGTAATAGGCTATCTAGGTAGTGTGAGGGGGGGTGTATGGTGTGTGTGGGCTTTGCATATGTGGTGTGTATAAGTGTGGGGTGGTATGGTGGTTAGAGCATCTGCCTCACAGCAAGAAAGTCCTAGGTTTGAGGCTCGGTGAGGGCGTTTCTGTGTGGAGTCTGTATGTTCTCCCTGTGATTACATGGGTTTTCTCCACTTACTCCAGTTTCCTCCCACAGACTAAAGACATGCAAGCTAATTTGCTGTTTCAAATTACTGTTAGGTTTGAGTAGGAATGATTGTGTGTGTTGCCCTGCGATGGTCTGGAAAATTGTTCAGGGTGTACCCCACCTTCACCTAGTGTCAGCTGACAAAAGCTCAGCCTCCTCACAACCATAACAGTAGGAGTAAGTGGTTCTGCAAATGAGTGAGTGAATGTGTGTGTGTAGGGGTTGTGTACGCATGTGTGTGTGTGTGTTCTGTGTGTTTATAGGCTATGTAGGTTGTGTGTGGGGGGGTGGAGGGTGTGGGTTGTATGGGGGGTGGGTATGTGTGTCTTACCTTTGGTGCACATTTAAAGTGCATGCCTGGTACAGGTAAGGTGGTGACATACATGGTCACACACCGGTACAGGTACAGCGTTCCAACGATAAAAAAGAAACGACGACCAACAATGGACCTGACACACACACACACACACACACACACACACACACACACACACACACACACACACACACACACACACACAGAGAGAGAGAGAGAGAGAGAGAGACAGGATGTAAAATTAGAGCATGGTTTCCTCACTGTATCTGAAAGTTCTGTTTTGACAAAACCACTACAACAATAAACAGACCAGCAGGACTGACCTCGTTGACCTCGTTGACCTCATAGTTCACCTGATACACACACTCAGTGTTTAAACTACAGATCTAATCTTCATTTATTTTTTTCCGAAATCTCTGGCTTAAAAACTTTGATTAGCATGTTTTTTAATTTTGTTTTTAAGAAATGGAAAATGTGGGCGGAGCCATAACTTAGACACCACCTCCTGACTGACATACCTTTGTATGTCAAATACTTTGTGCCCGGACAATGTGTGTTTAAAATTTACATGGCGTGTTGTGTCCATCCTTCTGGACACACGTTAGGAATTAGATGTTAAAAAGTAAATAAAAAAAAAAGTAAAAGATCACAGTAAATTATTGTTATGATTTCTGTTGTTCTTGATGCTCTGTTACACTCAGTACAGTGTGTTTCTAGTACTGTACACACCTTGTCTTGTAACGGTTTGATGTTACACACTGACCTGTGTTTGAGGTGGATCCACTGGATGACCCACAAGGCGACAAGGAGCATGCCATTGATTTCACAGATAGAAAACGCCCACTGCACACGGTCAAACAAATCAAAGAACTTATCCGGCAGGGGTGGAGACTCCTCTTTGGATGGCACTCGTTCGTGCACAATTGAAATTACAACCGACGTCGTGACAAAGCAGCACAATGCATAGCAAAAGGCCACGCCCGTTTTGTTCCACTCTGCTGGAAACGATGTGCGTTCGTGCTCAGATGGAAGCGGAATATGTATCTGAATCGCATCGGATCGTAATCCGTTCTTTGGCGCCCCGTTGTGAACCTTCCCATTTCCGACATGCCCGTTGACATGGTGATTGTTTCCATGGTTTCCCATGTGGGTGGCGACACGCAGCGTCTCCAGGCGCTCCAAAAGACGCCTCCCGTTGTCCCCCGTGATCAGACACAGAGGAGGTTTTTGAAAATCAGACTCGGACAGTTGTAAAAGAGCCGCGCCGTCGACATTCCTGAGGGCGTCGGAATATTCCGGCATCCCCTCCTCGGCCAGCCAATCAGAAACCTCTGCTGCTGACCAGCGCCCCACCTCCTTCATGGCCGAGTCAGAGAAGGGGCGGCGTCAATGTAACATCACAGTACACGCTAAAGAATCTAGGAGTCATGATGTTGCCGAGACATTGTGGGACATCTGAAGTGAAGCTCAGAAGGCTGGATCACTTTTACAGCGCCTCCCTCTTTACATATAAAAAAGAAACAGTCCAGAAATCAGAGATTATTCACCTGAAAAATTTAAACAAATATACAGTTAATTGATTCATTCATTATTTAAACTAAACAGAGTGTAATATTAATGAGCTCACGTAAAATTCGCAAATGAATTACGGTGTTTACTGGAAAATAAAAAATTTAAATCTGCTTATTCAAAAAACTTAAACATTCAGATAATAATCTGTGTTAAAATTCTAATGTTATATGTTTACATTAAATAACAATTAAAGCCTTATAGTAAAAAAAAAAATTCAGGGAAGAAAAACTAGATTTAATTTAGTTTTATTTAATAAAACTTCCTTTATTTCTTTCTGTAATCAGTTAAATGTGATGATTTGTTTTACAATATTTAATGAAATATAAATTTTTCCCCCCAGTGAAATAGAAATTAATCAATTTTGTTTTTTTATGGGAAAAAGTGAGTAAGAATTCATTAGAAAAATGATTATAAAATATTTTTAAAAGTTCTTTATTATTGTTTAAAAGTTTTAATTGTTCACTATAACAAACAATCAGAATCCATTTATATTTAGCATTTAAAATAATAAATATTAAATAATAAAAATAAACATTAAACATGAAGCTTGTGTTGGATTTTACTGGGATTTCTAGACATTAAAAATATTTACTAAAACATTTAACATAACACAATTCTTTTGTAAATAAATTATTAGAATAAATGTAATTATTATTATTTCAGTGTATGTTTATGATGACCTCAAACTTTTGGACCTGAACATGTACATTTTTACTGTGTTTAACAACATGATAGTGAGGACAGAGTGAGTGAGTGAGTGAGTGAGTGAGTGAGTGTGTGTGTGTGTGTGTGTGTGTGTGTGTGTGTGTGTGTGTGTGTG
>JAOUQZ010000002.1:25553564-25563730 GCA_028564935.1 Neosilurus hyrtlii
ATATATATATATATATATATATATATATATATATATATATATATATATATATATATATATATACATACACATATATATGTGTAACTTTATAATACCTAATCTCCTTCTGTTGGTGATTTTGTTGTGTTTAAGTCATTTATGGTCCTTTAAATTTTTTTTTTTTTTTTTTTTACAGATGTATTATTTTGAAATGAAACAAGAAAGTTTAATTATTTCATTATTTTTTTTTATTTTTTTAGCCATGTAATATTTTAATACCTTTTTTAAGTTGCAGTTTTGGGTCAAATTCCAAAAGTCTAATGCAGGAGCAGCCTCCTCCCAGAAAAACAGAAAAGAAGAACAAATCCGACTGATCACAAAGGAGCACAAAAGAAATGACGTCATATTTATTAATATCGGGCTTTTTTTGTACTGCGCACTGCTGCCACCTGCTGGACCCGTCTGTCAATATCAGTACATTTCTCTCTCTCTCTCTCTCTCTCTCTCTCTCTCTCTCTCTCTCTCTCACACACACACACACACCTTAACACTCTGTCACAGAGCAACAACACAACCAACCCACTTTGTTACATTTTTAACACACTACAATACACACTTTTGTTCTTACCTTTCATTCATTTATTCATTCATTCCTTCCGAACCTCTTAATCCTTCCAGGGTCGCCGGGAAGCTGGAGCTGATCTCAGCCGACTCTGAACAACTCGCCAGTCCATCACAGGGCCAATACACGCAACCATATATTTACAGTTACTGCGTTTGGCAGACACCCTTATCCAAGAGCGACTTGTTTTTTTAGCTTATTCATACAAATGAGCAGTTGAGGGTTAAGGGCCTTGCTCAAGGGCCCATCAGAAGTGGCTTGTTGGTACAGAATCCCAACACTAATCACTGAGCCACCACTGCCATTCACACTCACACCTCGGGGCAATTTACAAAAGACAATTAACCTTATGTGCATTTCTTTGGACTGTGGGAGGAAACTGGAGTACTCGGAGGAAACCCACACAAGCACAGGCTGAACATGGCTGTGTACCCACACAGAGACGCCCTTGTCGGACCCAGGACCTGTGAGAATGCTGTGCTAACCACTACACCACTATGGCAGTTAACACAATGTCTTAAACCTCTAACACACACTTAAGCTGTCCTGACAGACGCCCTTCTTCAGAGCCACTAACATTTTTATTTCCTTTATACAACTGAGGTTACGGGTTTTACTCATGGGCCCATCGGTGGCAGTGTGGTGGTACTAGGGCTTGAACCCCAACCTTCTGATCAGTAACCCAAAACCGTAACCACTAAGCCACCAGTGTCCCTGTAACATGTCCTTAAAATACTATAACAGTGGGGTTTCGATTTCAGCCAAGTTCTGTTCTGTGTTGAGTGTTCTCGGTGTCCCCGTGTTTACATGGGTTTCCTCTGGGTACTCTGGTTTTCTCACTCAGTCCGAAGACATGCACATTACATGAACGGTCTACTCTAAATACCTCATAGATGTGAATGTGAGTGTAAATGGATATTTATATCTGAGTAAGTCCTGTAATAGACTGTATGGTCTGGAGGTGACCTGTTCAAGGTGTAACCCCGCCCCTCACCTAAAAACACCTGGGATTGGTTCCAGCTTCAACGAGACCCTGATAGATAAATACTACAGATGATGGATGGATGTATGGCTGGATGGATATATAACTGGGGGGGGGGGGGGGGGGGGTTAACTTATTTATAATGACATAATGATGGCTGAGGTAAAATTATAATTGTAATTATAGCTCTTATTCTACCTGATTTATCATTCGTACTGAATTGGCTTCAATTGGGTCACGCGCAACTGTAATAAGAACAGGATGACAAGTCAGCATATGGATGGATAATAATAATAATAATAATAATAATAATAATAATAATACAGGGTAGTGCTGGCCCGGTGGTAGGGTGCTGGATCCAAAGGTTGGCGGTTCAAGCCCCACTATCACTAGGTTGTCACTGCTGTCCCCCCAGTGCTGCTAACTGGGTCATCAAAGGCCCGGTCATGTCTCTGTCTCTGGTGAGAGTCACGTACAAGAACCATCGCTGTCGTTCGAAACTAATAGGCCACTGGATTGCCATCGCGTGTTTCTGCCCTGCTGTCCAGGGTGTAACTCCGCCCTCGCCCAGAGTCGGCTGACATGGGCACACGACCTCCCTGCGGCCCTAATTAGGATTAAACGGATCGGAAAATGAACGAACGAACGGATATCAATAATAACAAAGGAAAGGGTCATCACATCAAATATCAGCTGAGTTTATTTTTCATCACGCTCCGACACTCTTTATTAAAAATGTACAAAGATTTGATTGCATTATTTTCAAAAGCATATTTGCTCATCAGCATTTCTTTAAACGTGTCTGAACCTTTTATTATTAATATGAATAAAATTTATTATTATTATTATCATTATTATTATTATTATCATCATCATCATTATTATTATTATTATTATTATTATTATCATCAGCAGCATTATTATTATAATTATCATTATTATTATTTATTATTATTATTATCATCATCATTATTATTATTATTTTATTATTATTATTATTATTATTATCATTATTATTATTATTATCATGTATATAAACATCTGAAGTGACATATGAACTTATAAATAGCATAAAAAATTTTAAAAACATAAAGAGTGTGTGTGTGTGTGTGTGTGTGTGTGTGTGTGTGTGTGTGTGTGTGTGTGTGTGTGTGAGTACATTTGGCTGTAACGTGCAGTACAGAAACTTCCCCAATGAGCTGATCACGTGACCACTTTGACAGGGTCGAAGCTCCGCCACCTTTTCGGCCTCGGTGTTCTTCCGCCGAACAGTTACAGCGAACAGACGTTCTTTCGATCCAACCCTGCCTTTTTTCAATCGTTTTTCAGGCCGGCCATGCTGGTTGTTTATTTTCAACCGAGTCTGCTTTGTGCTCCGCAGGAAATCGGCGAACGGAACGCATCACCTGAGGCGTTTCTCGAGCTTCACGGGCGCTATGTGTCGTTACGGCGGAGGAGTTGACTCGCGCCGGATCTAGCTTCTTTTTTCCTCAGCTGGAAGCCATGATGGAAGTTTGAGAGTTCATCTGGAGAGAGTGTGTGAAGAGAGACCGAGAGAGGGCTACTGACAGGCAAACGGCGAGAATGAGATGATTCCCTTGGATAAATCTGCGGTATGAGGGTCGTTACGAAGTCGTGGCGCTTGGTTGTGGGTGTGTGAGGGCGAGGAAAGCGGACACAAGGCCGAGTTTTTGTGCGTTTTGCTGTCGGAAATCGCGTCGACCTTTTGAACGGTGGAGATGAGCCGAGCTCTCGGTAGGACGACTCGGGCTTTTTAAAGGTGGACGAGACGCACGGAGAGACGCAGAGACCCGAAATGCCTCCTACGGATTGATCGAGAGTTCACCCGGGAGTGTGAGAGACGTTTTCGGGGCTCCTTTAACCCCCAGAGGAGAGGCGATGGAGAGGTTTTGTTGCCCGGTTCTGAGGTAAATCACGGCGGATCTGATGCTCTGCGTTTGGGCTCCTGGAGGATCGGAGAGCCCTTTTCTCTCCTGGAGGATTGGGACACTCAGGATTTCTGCTTTTGTTTTACTCTCTACGAGCATCCTGATCAGCTTCAGGACACATTTATAAGCCCTGCTCGGACGGTGTGGTGAATTTGTGCTATGTCTGAGACTGAGACAGTCTGCTTCAGGCCTGCTGTAGTCTGGACTGGAGTCCTGCTTGGGCCCTTACAGCTTTAGGACACTTCCAAATCTCATTAAACACCTCGTTTATAAGCTCATCTTCATCATCTTCATTTTTACGACCTGCAGCCCGCTCGGTTATCCGAAGCCTTCCGTACTTACCGTTCGGGAGGAAAGGTTCGGGCCTGCTTGGTGTTCAGATCAATCTCAGACACTTAAAAGCTTCAGCCGTCCTAATTTTAATCTCAGAACCTCGAGGACGACACGGTGTAATCCGAGTCCCGATCCCGTCCACACGTCCTGAAAGATCTGAATAATCCTGGATTGTTGTTATTATTATTATTATTATTATTGTTATTATTATTATTTGCAAGCTCTTCCTGCGTTGTAAAACAGCTCTTCATTAACATCTAATCGTTTTACTCTCCATCCCATCAGAACCTTTGGGAGAGGAGAGATACGACGTAATCAGAGAACCGGTCCATCGTTATCACAGACCGGAGTATCATACATAAATAGGAATAAACGTAGAGTCCTGCTTTTCTGTCCTGCTGTAGTTTGGTGGAGTGGATCCTCCATCATCGTCGTCGTCGTCTTTGAGTTTAAACGGTTCTGAGGAGATCTGAAGAACCCAAGGAACACCCAAAGCAAACCCCCGGTGACACCACCCCAAGCATCGCAGGATTCCGAAAGCTCTCCGAGTCCTGCGTTTGACTTTAGTATCTAAAAATAATCTGGATTCTCAGGTCCACGACCCTGAACGACACCTTTATGTCTGTGTTAAGCAGATTTAAGAACTTTTCGGACACCGGCGTACACATAACCTGATCAGTGGAGGTGTCTCTACCTGGATCGGAAAGCTCGGATTGTTGTACGCACGTGTAAATATTATAAATCTGCTCCAAGGCGGTGCACACGGGGGCAAACGTCTTTTTTCGACAGTTTGTGAGTGAACTTGGGAACTGCGATGGCGTTCATCAAGCAGATTGTGAGCCGAGAAAAGAGGCGTTACCAAGAGGACGGATTCGATCTGGACCTTACTTGTATCCTTAACCTGCAAACTGAGCTTTTTATAATTTTATATATATAGATAGATAGATATAAATAAAATAAAATGTGTGGTTTCTGGGTCCAGCAATTTTCCAAGTGGTCAGTAACAACATTGGTGGCAGAGCGATATGATATTGAATTAATAATTCATCTCAAATATACTTTTTTCTCCATGTTTCTGCTAATAACAATTTCCACGTGTTCGGACCTTGGTAGGCATGTCGTGGTGTTCTAGCTGTGTCTTGTACAGGACCTGTGTGATGTATGGTGGATGGTGATCATTGTAAGAAATATGACGTAGAGTTGGTGCTGAAGTAGACTTTGCTGGCTATGAGTCCTAATGGAGCTTTTGAAGGAGTCATCAGGAGGAACTACAAGTTTTGTGGGTAGTTTTTCGTAGCATGACCGAGCTTACCTATGTGTACCAAGTGTGTCTGAAATTTCTTACTACTGCTTGCAAATTGTCATTTGATTTTAGGAAATCTTGAAGGTTTCTACAGTTTTTGCAAAAGGATTTAATATATCGCCTGAAAAGAATATTTTACTAATTACTTTGATCCAGAATTTGATGTTGGATGATTGTGACAAGACTTGTCCAGCCTAGGATGAATATGTTCGTCTTTTATTAGCTGTAAAAAGTGTAAATAAATGTACAGTTTTCTGTCGCTTTCACGAAACAGCCTGTACTTGTAGGATTAATGTAAGACAGAGTTGATGAAAATCGGTGAGATATTGGCTTTTATATATAGGTCTCCGTGTGCAACAAGACTTTTGTATATATACTTTTTGGATAATGGATATTTGGATAATGTTTTTCTTGACACTATCGATACACCAAGGACAGATTGCTTTTACTGTAACTCGAGTTGCCTTAAGACTTTCATTATCCATTCAGTGTACTATATAAACAGTGCAATAATTCTCTGAATATTAAAGTTAGACACCGTATCTATTTATGTAGTAAACGTTTTGTCTGTACCTCGTGATACCATATAGGATGTTACTTTTGAATATGAATATTTAATTAAGTAATATGATATAAAGTAGAGTAACTGACGTAACATCTTTGGTAAGTGACGTAACCTGTGCAAAATTATGATGTCAATATAAACTATAGAGAATATAAATAGAATGCAAGAATTTTTTTATTTAAACAACAACAGGCTAAATCATTTGGGGGGGGCGGCATAGTATTGGCCTCAGCGCCAACAAAAAGCGTATAAATACTTTCTTTAATATTATCGTATTTAAAAACAGGTGTAGAAAAAAAAACTACAAAAAAGGTAACTGATGCTACAAGATAAAAACTCGATTTGTTTAATTTTCAAGAAATCTAAACTCTTCCAGCTTCTGTTATTTGAAATGTTTTTTTTACACCTGTAGATCAGAAAAGCACACCTACCTGATTTATATCGCAAAAATCAAAATGTCCGCCAGTCACATGACATCAGTCTGACAGCTAATTTTTTTATCGAAAGTTGGTTGGAGGGTTATTGGGGAATTATTCGAACAGCAAAATGAAAGTGTTTTGAAGAAAATGTTTGAGATACAGAGTAACATTTTTTCGTGGAATTGCCTGTTGTATAATGTTGGCTGAGATAGGCTTCAATCTTCCCACAGCCCAAATAGGATTAAATGATTGGATGGATGGCTAGATGGATGGGTTTAGTATGTACAGTACAGTGAGGGATGAATCCGGTCCAAAAATTTCTGAAAACCCCATAGTGCTGTTTGGACCCGAACCCCAATCTACAGTTTCCTCATCCCTTGTTTCATTCTCTTCTTCCTGCTTTTACTTTGTTTTATTTCCATCCCCCTTTTCTCTTCATTTGTTTAATTTGATTTTATTTTCATTCCATTCGTTTCTGTTTAGCTTCTTACGGTTTCATGCCTTTCGCTTACTTTTTCTATCTTTCTCCATTCATCCTTTAGTTTTTTTCTGTTGTATCCTCCTTTTGATTTTTATTTATTCATCTTTTTTTATTTTAATTTTTTGCTCCTCTCTATCTGGGGCACTCTCTACTTTAATTGTTAAATTTATTTATTTAATTTTTTATTTTATTTTTTTTTTTTTTAAAGATGCACTTTTATGTTAGTTGAATAATTAATTATTTTATGAGGTCTCATGGTGGTGTGGGGGTAAGAACGATCACCTCGCAACAAGAAGGTCCTGCTTTGGGATGTTGAGTTGGCATGTTCTCCCCGTGCTTGTGTAGGTTTTCTCCAGGTACTCCAGTTTCCTCTCACAGTCGAAAGACATGCACATTACGCTCTTCGGCTGTTCCAAATCGCCCCTAGGAGTGAGTGAGATTGTGTGTGTGTGTATGTTGGCCCTATGGTGGACTGGTAAGCTGTTCAGGGTGTCCCCTGCCTTTGTCCAGAGTTGGCTGAGGTGGGCTCCGGCCTCCCTGTGACCATAGTAAGATTAAGTGATTTGGTGAATGAAGTGAGTGTCCACTTAACCAGATGCTTTTGGGTGGGCTCCCGACGGGTGCGTCGACAAGGTGCGTGACTATCAACCCGGAGACCGCAAGTTTGAATCCAGGTTGATGCCTCAGCGGTCCGCGACCGGGGGTCCATGAGAGCTACCTGGCTGAGCTCTCACGGGATGGTGGGATGGCATACGCTCACTTCCCTGTCAGTCACATCGATCAACAGCCAATCATCTGTTTGTCATGAATGGGCGTCTGTGAGCACATTCGTACGAGGGGGCGGATAGCACTTTCCCTCCGAGTGTATGGGCCGCCCCCAAATGCGCATGCACAGCAGTTTATAAAGAGGCAGGTGGCAGCATCACATGTCACGGAGGGGGCAGGTGCATGCTTACACCCCTCCCTGTCTGGCGGTGGTCGTGTGATAGGGAAGGCAATACTTGACGGGTGGGAATTGGATATGACTAAATCAGGGAGAAAAATGGGGGGGGGGGGGTTGGGGGACATGATGCTTTTGGTCACCATCATGAAGCTTGTGTCAGGATTCTGGTTGGACGTTCCTCGGCTCCCCTTCACCGGGTTTAAATACATATTTTTTGACCTTTGTACACGGTGCACATATTTTTGGTAAGGTTGAAGTCCGGACTTATTTTAATTTGAATGTTAGCTGCTGTATCTGTTTCACAGACGTCTCCGGTGTGTGTGCGGAGTTGTTGTCTCTGAGTATGGTCCCTGAGGTTCTGAAGAATTCAGAGCTTCTTGATGATTCCATTCACAGTTCTACTGGCGTCTGATGCTTCAGCTTTACCGTGTTCTCGGGTTTGAACCTTTACTCCTCCTGACGTGCATCTTTCTCGGACGGCGGTTTCTCCTGACTGGAGACCAGGATGCTGGTGTTCCAGTATCATCGAGGCCATGGCAGGTCCGTGTTTTTGGTGGTTCCTGGATGGTTCCTGTTCATCTGAACCAACTTCCTCTCATCAAAGGGGGACTGATTGGGTTTTCTGCCAGATCTCAGTGATGTGGCTTTGCCTCGTAACAGCTTATGTTGGTGTGGTATCGTTTCAAAATGGTTCCAGGAGAAGTCTCCGATCATCTTTCTTAGATCTGCACTGAGCTCCTCAGACTCACACAGTCTAGTGTGTGTGTGTGTGTGTGTGTGTGTGTGTGTGTGTGTGTGTGTGTGTGTGTGTGTGTGTGTGTGGTAGGACTGGACTTGGAGTGGTTCTGGAGTAAATGTATGTGGGAGTTAGTGACAGCACCTGGTCTTCACCGTTATATTTTTTAGGGAACTAGATGAAAGCCCAGCTGTCCATTTACCACCAAACCACAGAGTAACTGTCTCGTGTGTGTATGTGTGTGTGTTAATGATGAGTGTAAACTGTGTGAAATGGGATTGGATAGATGTGGGTTCCTTAACGTGTGTGTTAGATATTTACCCCAACATCATCGCTATGGGGTTTCCAGCCGAGAGACTGGAGGGAGTTTACCGCAACAACATAGATGACGTTGTACGGTTAGTCTCGTGCGCACACACACACACACACACACACACACACACACACACACACACAGTTTCTGTTGGTCTTTGTGAAATTATATGAAGTAAAGGGAAGAAAATTTTATACTTTATAAACTTTTTTTTCCTTTTTTCGCAGGTTTTTGGATTCCAAACACAGAAACCATTACAAAATATATAACCTGTAAGTACATACACACACACCTGTGTATACACATACACACACACTTGTATTCACACACATAAACACACATGTATATACACACACACACACACACACACTTATGTATATACACACGTGTATACACACACACCTCTGTAAACACGTACACACACGCACCTATATACACGTACACACACCTGTATTCACACACACAAACACCTCTGTATACACGTACACCTGTATACACACACAAACACCTGTGTATATACACACACCTGTATTCACACGCATAAACACCTCTGTATACACATACACAAACACCTCTGTAACCATGTACACACACCTGTATACACACACCTGTGTGTGTGTGTGTGTGTATGTGTGTATATATATATATATATATATATATATATATATATGCGCACACACATCTGTAATTATACATACATACACTCACCCACATGCTCACCTACTTAAATACACGCTTCTCACTTCACTCCTGTACGCACACACACCTATCCACACTAGTACAGACATTTGTTCATACCTATTTACACACACTTGTACACATACACTCCTGTACACACCTGTACACAGACACACCTTTACACATCTGCATGCATACACACACTTATACCTGTACACATACACACATGTGCCCACACACAGAAACCCCTGTATACGTGCGTGTGCACACACACACACTACTCCACACAACAGTTATTAGTAAGTAGCAGATTCGCAGGTTGTTCATGATGTCTGTTCTGTGCAGGACATAAATAATTTTTCCAGCAACAGTTCTTTACAGATTATTTCACTTTTGATTAAATCATAATATAATACAGAATTCCAGTAGAGAAGAAAAAAAGCTCAGAACATTCTAGAAAACGATGTCTTACGGGGTTTTGCCAGTTAGTCTGACTAGAGGTTTACCTGTGGAGGTATTTGGAATAATATCAGAAAGGTTTGTGTTTGTACTCCAGAGCACTTGATTGGATAATTCCTGCAGCATTTCCTTTAACCCTGACTTATGCAGTGAGTAGCCTCTCCTTTTGTAAACAGTAGTGGATAGGTTGTTAAATAGACGTCTGAAATGATTGGAAATGGGACAAAAATCATCTGGATGCCTTTTTAAACCCTGTGAACACACACACGTAATGCTGAACCATGTAAAATTAGACATTTTATATAGACATGTACACACCTTTGTGTATGTGTGTATATATATATATATATATATATATATATATATATATATATATATACACACACACACACACACACACACAC
>JAOUQZ010000002.1:25574501-25585160 GCA_028564935.1 Neosilurus hyrtlii
CCGAGCTGGGAATCGAACCCAGGACCTTCTTGCTGTGAGGCGGACGTGCTAACCACTACGCCACCGTGCCGCCTTCTAATGAAACATAATTACAAAAAAAGACATGTTTTGTTTTTGCTCGACTAAATCCTTACATTGGTGGTATGGTGGTACGGTGGTGTAGTGGTTAGCACATTCGCCTCAGAGCAAGAAGGTCGTGGGTTCAAGTCCCAGGCCCATAACTGTTTCTGTGCAGAGTATGCATGTTCTTTCTGTGCTTGTGGGGGGTTCCCTCGGGGTACTGTGGTTTCCTCCCACTGGTCAAAGACATGTACGTTAGGCTACCTGGCTGTTCCAAATTGAGCCCGAGGTGTGAGTGTGTGTTTGTGAATGGTTGTGTGTGCGAGCTGTTCAAATAAGCTCCAGCCTCCCATGAACTCTAAAAAAAGATAAATTGGTTTAGCAAATGAATAAATGACTGAATGAATGACTAATCTGAGAGGTAACGCATTCAGCCGCTAGGAGGCTCTGGTGTGACTTTGATATTCTTCGTGTTCTTTGCTTTTTTTTTTTTGGAAAATATGTTCTGTATGTTTAAGATTATGGACAGAAACATAATGTACTTTTATATCTTTATTTTATTTAACCACAAGAAAGTCAGCTATTAAAAAACTCTGGGTTACAGCAAACAGAGCAATCTTCAAAAAAAGAATTGTGATGGAAAAGAGATAAAAATACTCCTTAAATCCTTAAATACCCTTACACACATATACACATGCAGTGTGTGCCTGCATAAATAAATCCATTTATAAATGACTGGTGGAGCGAACACATGCGTTCTCCGACCTTTCACGTGACACCGACTGGCATATAATGTCAGATGCCTTGTTGTTGTATGATCAGCCCTAACGTTAGCTTACGTTACCTGAATGACGTGTTTACGCTAATACTACTAATAACATTACTACTGTAATGACATCAGCTACTACGTTATTAGTGGAGAAATTCGAATTTGAGTCTTCAGACACACGCATGCTCTGTCTAACTTGAAGAAAAAGTTGAACTTCTAATGATCTGATTAGATCCCAGTGTTAGACCTATCGGAAAGTTCCTGTCTGCGTAAATTAAATGACTATCGTAATTTTACTTAACTTTAGTACAATTATCATAAGTTCTCAAATGTCTCTTAATAATAACATGAACAAGTTATAGCTCACGCAAAAGGTAATAACTTACTCAGACTGAGCATGCACTCGTTTAACAAAAATCTTAACTTCCTGTTGAACAAAAATTGGCGCGTCACAGAACCTTCCGCGTAGCTAATGCGAAAGGAAATGAAGATGTTTTGTATGCTTAGTCATATGTAGTAACATATTTATACATGTTTCTTATTTGTTCATATTATTTATATTTTACTGTGTATTTTTATTTCTTAATTAGTGAAATACACAGATATCACACTGTTTATGGAGAATAGTTTTAGTTGCTAATATCTTGATGGTATAACAGCTAAGCTAACAGAGTAAGTGAAGCCAGAGGGCATGTGATAAATACTCATTTATTAGTTTATTAATTACTTTTGGAAACATATTCCACTCAAATCATATCTGTCTAAACTGCTAGAACTGCTCACAATGTTACTTCTTGATATTTCAGCACCAGTGCCAGCGAACATCGCTCACAAACATTTACATTCCACTAGCATTGCCCTAGTGATCCACTTCCTGTAATGTCACTTCATCAATCCTTACTCTATTTTTCACAAAACAGACCAGTGAGAGCACGTTTGGTAATTCGGTTATATACAAATATTATAAATACCATTTTATGTTTTTCGTTTCTGAGTGAACACTTCTTGCTTTGATCATCTTAAAGTCAAAGTAATACTCATTTTTTATTTTTCATTCATTTTTTCTTTAATTTGCAGAACTGCTTTATCCAACTAGAGTCGTGGGAGGGCTGGAGCCTATCTCAGCCAACTCTGGCAGAGTACACCCGGTCCACCACAGGACAACACACAACTATTCACACTCACAGCTAGGAGCAATTCAGAACAGCCAATTAGCCTAATGTGCTTGCCTTTGGACTGTGGGAGGAAACAGGAATAACCAGAGGAAACCCAAGCAAGCATCCAAACTCCACACAGAAATGCCCTCACCGAGCCTCAGCCGGAAAACTCAGCATTCATTACATTTACTCAATACTTAGTAAAAACATCTGTACTAAACCTTGTAGATATTGTTAATGATGGTAATGATGATGGTAATGATGATGATGATGATGGTGATGATGATGGTGGTGATGATGCTGATGATGGTGCTGATGATGATGATGGTAATGATGGGGATGATGGTAATGATGATGATGATGGTAATGATGATGATGCTGATGGTAATGATGAAGATGATGAAGATGATGATGATGGTAATGATGGTGATGATGGTAATGAAGATGGTGGTGATGATGCTGATGATGGATGATGCTGATGGTAATAATGAAGATGGTGATGATGATGGTGATGATGGCAATGATGATGGTGATGGTAATGATGAAGATGATGATGATGATGGTAATGATGGTGATGATAATGGTGATGATGGTAATAATGCTGATGGTAATGATGAAGATGATGATGATGATGGTAATGATAATGGTGATGATGGTAATGATGATGCTGATGGTAATTATGACGAATATGATGATAATGTTGATGGTGATGTGATGACGATGATGATGGTAATGAGGATGATGATTGTAATGATGAAGATGATGATAATGATAAAGAAGATGATGATTGTGATGTGATGGTGGTGATGATGGTGATGATTTGATGTGATGATGGTGATGATGGTGACTATAATGGTGACGATGATGATGGTAATGATGATGATGGTGATGGTAATGAAGATGATAATTGTGATGTGATGATGGTGGTAGTGGTGGTGATGATGATTATGATGTGATGATGGTGATGATGATCATGATGTGATGATGGTGATGATGATTATAATGTGATGATGGTGATGATGGTGATGATGATTATAATGTGATGATGATGATGATGGTGATGATGATTATGATGTGATGATGGTGATGATGATTATAATGTGATAATGGTGATGATGGTGATGATGATTATAATGTGATGATGGTGGTGATGATTATGATGTGATGATGGTGATGATGATTATAATGTGATGATGGTGATGATGGTGATAATTATGATGTGATGATGGTGATGATGATTGTGATGTGATGATGGTGATGATGATTGTGATGTGATGATGGTGATGATGATTATAATGTGATGATGGTGATGATGGTGATGATTATGATGTGATGGTGATGATGATTATAATGTGATGATGGTGATGATGGTGATGATTATGATATGATGATGGTGATGATGATGAAACTGTACTTTCATATCTTGAATATTTTGTTTTACATAAAAGAAGCATCTTGCATGGCATTTATTCAGCACTCCTGTTGACTTTTGGATTGTGATTGGTCAGAAGGTGTTGATTGCTTTTCTATTATTATTATTATTATTATTATTATTATTATTATTATTATTATTATTATTATTATTGTTGCAATTACAGTATATTAATATAATTAAGTTCATGCTTAAAATTCACTTCGTGCTTTTTCTGACACCCCCCCCCCACACTTCCTTCTGCTCCTATAATAACTCCCGGTTAAAACATAACGTGGCACGTGCTCTATAATATTGTAAAGAACGCGATCTTCCCACACGCGCATGCGCAGTGGCATCCCGTGAAGCTCGCGGATAAAAGGCGCGCTGGATGTTGAAGGGACAGAGAGCCGCGCGCGAGCGGAGACACGGGACACAGCACCGGGTTCACACACAAGGTTTTCTGCTTCTTCCTCTAAATGATTCGGATTTAATCTTCGACATTCAGGCGGTCCCGACTCACAGCTTTTATTCAAATTTACCTTCGATTCGTTTTTAGTCTCCTTCAAATTTGGGATAATTACGTTTCAATAATTTAAAACTATAACACGTTTTGTTTATTATTGTTGTTTTATTATAGTAGAGATCAGATTTACAGCTTATGCATCATCAGACAGTTAAAAGTACTTTTAAAATAAATATACTGTAGTATTTTAATCAGGGAATAAATTACATTTTGATGATTTTTTAAATTTTATGTCCATATTTTATTTTGTTGGCGAATTTTTAGAACTGTAATTAATTCATAATTTTCTCTCTCCTTGTTTAAAACATTTTCTAGTCATTAAAATATAATAACTGCATAAATAGGGTTTGTTTTTACACTTAATATTAAGATCAGTTTGCGGTTTGATTTTAACTGAATGCGTTTTTATCCCCGGAGGTTTTTTCCTTTATCAGTTTTCCGTCTCCTTTGATGTGATGGTTGCGGCGCGCGCGGCGGGGGTGGACACCGGTGCCCCGTTGCTGCTCGCGCGGCTCTTCCCCTTTGCGCGTGACACGGGAGACACGGAAGACACGGGAGACACGGGCGTGGCAGGGTCGGGGTCCGAGTCCTGGGCGATGATGATGATGATGATGACCCAGCCGCCGCCACCGCCGTCCACTGTGCCGCGGGTTCATCCCGAGGCGGGGAACCGGACGCGCTGTGCCGCGCACGTGCAAAGCTACGGCGGTGTGGAGCGCGCGCTGGTCGGCGGCGTCCTGACGGCTCTGACGCTCGTCACGGCGTGCGGGAACCTGCTGGTCGTGGTGTCCGTGTGCTCGGTGAAGAAGCTGCGGCAGCCCTCCAACTACCTGATCGTGTCGCTCGCGCTGGCCGACCTGTCCGTGGCGCTCGCCGTCATGCCGTTCGTCAGTGTCACTGATCTGATCGGCGGCCGCTGGATCTTCGGCCAGTTCTTTTGCAACGTCTTCATCGCCATGGACGTGATGTGCTGCACAGCGTCAATCATGACCCTCTGCGTCATCAGCATTGACAGGTGAGCTCGCGAGAGTGTGTGTCCCAAAGTGCTCCTTGGTCACCGATGGTTAGTGCACACGCAAAAAGTCTCTAAAAGTGCTCTCCATCGTCATCATCATCATCACCATCATCATCACCATCACTACCACCATCATCACCATCATCATCCCCACCACTATCATCATCCCCACCATCATCATCAGCATCATCATCACCATCACTACCACCATCATCACCATCATCATCACCACCATCATCATCCCCACCATCATCATCAGCATCGTTATTATCATCATCACCACCACTACCACCATCATCACCATCATCATCACCATCATCATCATCATCACCATCATTATCATCATTATTATCATCATCACCATCACTACCACCATCATCACCATCATCATCCCCACCACTATCATCATCCCCACCATCATCACCATCACTACCACCATCATCACCATCATCACCATTATCATCCCCACCATCATCATCAGCATCATCATCACCATCACTACCACCATCATCACCATCATCATCACCACCATCATCATCCCCACCATCATCATCAGCATCGTTATTATCATCATCACCACCACTACCACCATCATCACCATCATCATCACCATCATCATCATCATCACCATCATTATCATCATTATTATCATCATCACCATCACTACCACCATCATCACCATCATCATCCCCACCACCATCATGCCCACCATCATCATCAGCATCATCATCACCACCACTTCCACCATCATCACCACCATCATCCCCACCACCATCATCACCATCATTATCATCCCCACCACCATCATCATAATTGCCACCATCATCATCCCCACCACCATCATCATTATCACCATCATCATCACCACCATCATAACTATCACCATCATCATTATCACCATCACCATCATCATCATCCCCACCACCATCATCATCACCATCATCATCATCATCATCATCCCCACCACCATCATCATAATTGCCATCATCACCATCCCCACCACCATCATCATAACCGACACCATCATCACCATCATCATCCCCACCACCATCATCACCATCACCATCATCATCATCCCCACCACCATCATCATAACCATCATCATCATCACCATCCCCACCACCATCATTATTATCACTATCATCATCATCATCATTTAACAAGGTGAGCACACACATGTAAACAGTGAGCAGACACTTTCGGAGCAGTGGGCTGCCAAACACATTAGGGTGCCCAGAGAGCAGATGGGGATTAGGTGCCTTCATCATCCATCTTCACCATCATTATTATTCCCACCACCACCATTTTCATCACCATATTCACCATCACCATCAGCACCACAATGGTTTTCAAGCCATGTTAGATGAAGAAGTGTTTTATCAGAAGAAGGAAAAAACACATTAATTGGATTGTTAATATAGAGAAGTGAAGACACCAAAAACTTCTTACATATTTACAAATTTCTATAATTTCTACCTAAAACACATATGGAATAAATCAGTAACAGCAGTGACGACTCAAGGAATCTGAAATCAAGAAAACAGTTTCTGAAAAATTCACTTTATACTGTAATTATCACCAAGACCAAAAAAAAAAAAAAAACCTGATTGGTTGTTAGGAGCAATGTGTTTTTAAAAATGCAGTATTGAGGATTCCTGTACTATTTCAAGGTCAATAATTAAATAAACACAAACATGTCATATATATCATGTTGTCTTTAAAAAAATATATATATTCTTCGAGTTTCATCCTTTCCACGGAAGCTTGTGTTCCAGATGACACTTTTAAGTAATCAAATTAAAAGGGGTACATTCTGATAATACTAAACTTTGAAATACAACTAAATATTTTAAAGATTCTACATCTCACACACATTATTAGTGTTAATGAAAATGTTAAGGAAACATTTGGTACTAAGTTAGAAAAGAATATCAAGTAAAAGCCAGACTTTTGGACTTTTGGACGCAGTGTGTTAAATGCGACCTTTAAACAGTTTCCTGTACATCTGAGATTAAAAACACTGCAGGTACTAAACGTGAAGAGTAGAAATAAAGGAAATTATAAATAAATCCTCTTTTTATCTTTTACATCAGAGTATCCCAGTCTGTCCAAACATCACTCTTTATGAACGTCCTCTCAGGATCTCACTCCTAATGACTTGTTCTTCATTTATTTATTTCTCATTAATGAGATAATTTCAGTTCCTTGTAGAGAAAAGATTTTTGACTAACACACCGTAATCCTGCATTAACACTCACAAAGCAACATGCGGCCGTGTCATTTCCTGTGAAACTTCCTGACTCAGAGCTGCCATCGTGGTGATGTGGTGAGGCAAGGCTCAGGCTGTGATTTTCTCTTTTTCTCAGAAAATAAATGAAGAGTTAAAGTGACAAGCTTCAGTAAATCACTTGATACAAAGTCCTTGTTTTTACTGTTAGTGTTAAAAACAAAACAAAACCATGATTTCATTTCCACTGTTAGTTTTATAAAGAATAAACCTTTTCTGGGAAGAAAATAACTAACAGGAACTCGTTATTAATTATAATTAGTAAGTGATTTATTCCTGCTATATTGCAGGAATTTACCCACAATTACAACTTTTGATTCATTAAAAATGTTTTTTAGAGTATATTGTAGTTTCATGATAATGGAACAGTTTCTGTTGTCACTGAAGGTTATAGTAGCTATAAACATTCATAACTTCACCCATCTCTTAACTGATCTCACTTGAAGGCTCCGGCTCATACAAAGCACTGACACCGGAGACTCCTTCCACGTTACATGAACATCTCCTTACAGAAACTTTCACCATATCGATAATCATTAAAATATTCAGCATGTCAGGTCCTGGAAATTTACTGAACCAAATCTAACCATCAGTATAATGTTATATTTCAGATACCTGGGCATCACGAGGCCTTTAACGTACCCAGTGCGTCAGAACGGATGGTGCATGGCCCGGATGGTTCTGTCGGTGTGGTTACTGTCAGCCTCCATCACGTTGCCGCCACTGTTTGGTTGGGCGCAGAATGTTAACGATGATAACCTATGTCTGATCAGCCAGGATTTTGGCTACACCATCTACTCCACTGCCGTCGCCTTCTACATCCCCATGAGTGTCATGCTGGTCATGTACCGCCGTATTTACCGCGCTGCCAAGCTCAGTGCTGCCAAACATGCCATCTCAGGCTTTCCACGGCCAAGGGATGAAGGCAATGGTGAGGAAGATGATGATGATGACAGAAACAGCCGAGACAATGACAGTGACTGCATGACAGCGGTTATGAGGATGCACCGGTTCCGAGAAGCAAAGTGGAATAAAGCCGATCGCAAAAGCGCCTCTATCTTCAAGCGAGAGCAGAAGGCGGCAGCAACACTAGGTGTGGTGCTGGGTGCGTTTACTTTCTGCTGGCTGCCGTTCTTTGTGTTGTCGACACTGCGTCCGTTTGTGTGTGGCGTGCGCTGCAGCTGCGTGCCACTGTGGATTGAAAGAACGCTGCTGTGGCTCGGCTACGCCAACTCACTCATCAACCCATTTATCTACGCCTTCTCCAACCGGGACCTGCGCACCGCATACCGCAGCCTGCTTGCCTGCCGATACCGCAACATCAGCCGCAGGCTCTCCGCCACCGGCGTCCACGAGGCGCTGAGACTCGGTCCGAGGTCAGAGGTCACACAGTCCGTGTGAAGAACGGTGTTTAAAGCGCTTTATGCTCTACTCATGAATTCACAGGTCATTCTATCTTAGTGTAAAGGGTAAAGAGATGAATCGCACCCTATCACCACACCTCCTGTGTCCCTGCCAGATGCCAACGGTCATGAGAGGTCTTGTAAAATTCTAAATGCTGGCACCAAGGTACCCCAACTGGACCATCAGAATAACTCCAGACTAGTCATGTGACTTCATATCTGAACAACGATAAAAGTCAACCTTTAAATATGTCATGTTCAACATGTCAAACAGGTCAAAGGTCACCACACCAGGCTGACTTTCAAAATGGAGGACAAGGAGCATTCAAAAATTTAAATCTTCAGCATTTTATAAAACTCAAACTGGACGTTTCAGTATCTTATACAGCAGAAAATAGTTTAAACATAAACCTCTGTATTGTGTTTCTTTTATTGTTGTGGGGGAAAATGTTAAAATAAGTGTTTCATAAAAACTGAAAGTAAACGTTAAAATGCTCAAACGGCTGTGGGATGCACTGATCACACAGTCCTAGTGGGTGTGGCTTAATGGTTGTATAATTAAATGAATGACAGCTCTCTACTTGAGACTCCATCTGTTACTAAAGCAATAAAACATTTGATTTCTCTCTAGATCAGCTTTCTTTTTTCAAGATCAGCTATCTTTCTTTTTTCTAAACTAGATCAGCATTTTTTTGTGAGGTTTGATTTGTTAGCCGTTGCTATGCTAGCTTCCAGTCACTAGTTTTTGTCCACTAGGTTTGTTCAGATTTAAAGAGACTGTATAATTTGGAATATATAATTTTAAGGAAATTTGTGTGGGCAGGACTTCTGGCATCTGATTTACCCAACACACACAGAAAGAGAAGAAATTTGTGATTTTAAAATTTTTTATTTACAGATAGATTTATTAACTAGAGTCTGAACATCAGGATTTTTTAGCTTCAGCAGGAATAAAAGTGGTCCGAACAGAGTGTGGGGTAGTACAGAGTGTGGGGTAGTATAGAGTGTGGGGTAGTATAGAGTGTGTGGTTGAACAGTGTGTGGTAGAACAGAGTGTGTGGTAGTACAAAGTGTGGGGTAGAACAGAGTGTGGTATTACAGAGTGTGTGGTAGAACAATGTGGTAGTACAGAGTGTGTGGTAGTAAAGAGTGTGGGGTAGAACAGAGTGTGTGGTAGTAAAGAGTGTGGGGTAGAACAGAGTGTGTGGTAGAATAGTGTATGGTAGTACAAAGTGTGAGGTAGTACAGAGTGTGTAATAGCACAGAATGTGAGGTAGCACAGAGTGTGAGGTAGTATAGAGTGTGGGGTAGAACAGATTGTGTGGTTGTACAGATTAAGGGGTAGAACAGAGTGTGGGGTAGTAAAGAGTGTGGGGTAGAACAGAGTGTGGGGTAGTACAGAGTGTGGGGTAGTACAGAGTGTGTGGTAGAACAGAGTGTGTGGTAGAACAGAGTGTGGGGTAGTACAGAGTGTGGGGTAGAACAGTATGTGTGGTAGCACAGAGTGTGGGGTAGTACAGAGTGTGGGGTAGAACAGTATGTGTGGTAGCACAGAGTGTGGGGTAGTACAGAGTGTGGAGTAGTACAGAGTGTGTGGTAGAACAGAGTGTGTTCTACCCCAGTGTTCTACCCCACAATCTGTACCCACACAGATTGTGTGGTAGAACAGAGTGTGAGGTAGTACAGATTGAGGGGTAGAACAGAGTGTGGGGTAGTAAAGAGTGTGGGGTAGAACAGAGTGTGGGGTAGTACAGAGTGTGTGGTAGAACAGAGTGTGTGGTAGAACAGAGTGTGGGGTAGAACAGATTGTGTGGTTGTACAGATTGTGTGGTAGAACAGAGTGTGAGGTAGTACAGATTGAGGGGTAGAACAGAGTGTGGGGTAGAACAGAGTGTGGGGTAGTACAGAGTGTGGGGTAGTACAGAGTGTGTGGTAGAACAGAGTGTGTGGTAGAACAGAGTGTGGGGTAGTACAGAGTGTGTGGTAGAACAGAGTGTGTGGTAGAACAGAGTGTGGGGTAGTACAGAGTGT
>JAOUQZ010000002.1:25592614-25613987 GCA_028564935.1 Neosilurus hyrtlii
CTTACTATATTCACACACTCACTATCATCACACACTATAATCATACACTTATTATAATCACACACTCACTATAATTACACGCCCACTATAATCATACACCAACTATAATTACATGTTAACTATAATCACAAGCTAACTATAATCACACACTCACTATCATCACACACTATAATCATACACTTATTATAACCACACACTCACTATAATTGCACGCTCACTATAATTACATGTTAACTATAATCACAAGCTAACTATAATCACACACTCACTATAATCACACATTCACTATAATCATACACTTATTATAATTACATGCTCACTATAACCACGCCCACTATAATCACACACTAACTATAATTACATGTTAACTACAATCACACGCTTACTATATTCACACACTCACTATCATCACACACTATAATCATACACTTATTATAATCACACACTCACTATAATTATACACCTGCTATAATCACACACTCATTATTATCACATACTTACTATAGTCACATGCACTATAATCACTTACTCATTATAATCACACTTTTTTACACTTTTCATTGAGGTTGTTTTCTTTTTTGATTGTTTTTCATCTTCTCCTTCTGTCCTATCTGTCCTTTATCTTGTCCCCTTTATCCCTTTCTTCTCCAGTTCTTTTATTTCTCTGTTTTATAGGAATGATGATGGCTGCTATGGCACTGACAGCTTTATTAAAGTATTAAACAAACCAGCTTCAAAACTGCAACAATAAAGAGGACAGACGTCTGTGATGGAGAGATATGAAATGCTACAGAGTGGAAGAGGTGAAGAAAAACTTTTTTTTTTTAAGTTTCCAGTCACTTTGTTACAACTGCTTAAATTTTTGGGATGAGCAGAAAGACAATGAGCTAAAAGATGAGGAGTACTTTTCTTTGGTCTTAATTAAAAGAAAATTAGCTTAAATCAAGAAAACACTTGTGACGTTTGAGTGCTCATGGAAACGACCTGTTAATGAACTAAAGTCACTAAAGAGAGAGCAGCGTGAGCGAGAGTAAAAGAAAGAGCGAAAGTTCAGAATAAAATCTGAAATAAGTGAGTAGTCATTATAAAACAATGTTCAATGATTGGTCGTTATAAACAATTATAACAGTTATAAACAATAGTGATCACGATTGGTCATTATGAAAAATAGCAATCAGTGATTGGTTGTTATGAACAATAGAGATTTGTGATTAGAGGTTAGTATGCAAATAATTGTCAGTGCTTAGTCGTTGTAAACAATGGTGGTCAGCGATTAGACATTATGGCAGTAGTGATTCATTGTTATGAGCAATAGAGAAAAGTGATTGGTTATCATCAGCAATTATAATAAGTGATTGTTCATTACAACCAATGGATTTCAGCAGTTGGTCATTATAAACAATTGTGAACAATGATGGGTCATTATGAACAATAATGATTAGTGATTGGTCGGCATGCACAATAGTAATCAGTAATTGGTGGTTATGAACAAAAGTGGTCAGCTATTGATAGTTATAAATAATAGTGGTTTGCACAATAGTGTAGAAATCCATGTATGCATGTTTGTGTGTGTCTCTGTGTGTGTGTGTGTGTGTGTGTGTGTGTGTGGTTATGATTTTTTGGGGGGATTTTTCAGAGAAAAACAAGCCCTAAAGATCAGAACAGAGGTTTATGATGGCGTTTGTGATTAGTAAAGCGTGTTTATAAAACATGACTACAAGCTTTAAATACAAATCTACAATAACACTATGATGAGAAAGAAAACCATCAAACCACTAACGAAGGAAGAGTAAAACGAGGGATTACGGCCGTAACAATAAGTCCACATTCACAATAACAGAAAATAAAATGTGCAAGAATGATTACTGTCTGGAAAGAAAAGGTCGCAGGGATGATTTATAAACATCTCACAGACGAAAGGTTTGAAGCTGAGGAGAGAATCTGTCACTTCCATTAACATACTCATTACACACACACACACACACACACACACACACACACACACACACACACACACACACACACACACACACACGGCTTGTTTTAATAGTTCACAGGGCTAAAGAGTGTTTGTGTTGATGCTCAGCCAAATAAGCTTTTAAAAAAACTGTAAAACCTCAGACTACGTTTTTGCGGTGAGAGAATAAAATAGAAATAAAATAACAATAAATATATTAATGACTTAATTATAAAACAGCAGGTTTGACAGAGTGACTTTAAGAAGTGAACTTTCACAAAACTTTTTTCCACCACAGGAACATTTTTAAGAGCCCCCAAACATCAACGTCAAAAAATCAGGACAGAGATTATAATAAAATTATTTTTAAATCAGTTAAAAAAAAAAACCCAAAAATCCAAACGTGTTCGAATTGGGGCGATACGGTGGTTTCATGGTTAGCACGTCCTCCTCACAGCAAGTCCCGGGTTCAACAAGAGTGCTTCTGTGTGGAGTTTGCATGTTCTCCCTGTGACCATGTGGGTTTCCTCCGGGTACTCCGGTTTCCTTCCACAGTCCAAAGACATGCACATTAGGCTAAGTGGCTGTTCCAAATTGCCCCTAGGTGAACAATTGACTGGCGAGTTGTGTGTACTCTACCTTCACCTAGATTCGGCTGAGATAGGCTCCGGCCTCCCTGTGACCCAAGTAGGATTAATCAGTTTGCCGGTTTATTGATTGAATGGATGACTAGGTTATGTGACGACTTACCCGCAAGCGATCTTGTCCAAAAGTACATGCGAATTTCATTTAGAAGGAAATTGAATAAATTCGAACTGGAATTCGTAGTTTTTGCGATCTTGGTGAAAAATTTTGGACCTGCGCAAAATTTTGGTGCGAAATTACAAATAATAGATATTATTATTAAATATTTGGAGATTGACAGTTTTCAAAAGAACGCATTTCAAGTATAATGGAGGTATTTTCGGCTGAAACCAACCAAAAACGACGTCGCACTATTTTACGGCTACTACTTTGCTATATTGCTTATGTGAGTCAGCCCTGCCACCCCTCTGGTGGACACCAAACTTACCAGATTACTTATGGATCTACCAGGTCTGTAGTTAAGTTATCCCACCACACATAACTACAGTAATGTACTTCCACATGCTACTCATCCACTTCAGCTCGAACTTCAATACAACCAAACCGTCAATCTTTTCAATAATTTGTCCAACATCAACAATTACAACGCGTTAAGATGAACAGCTTTTCATCTCACCCTCTGACCTTCGGCACCGCTGCTCCCCAGGGCCGTGTCCTCTCACCCTGGATCTTATCCCTTTACACAAACCACTTCAAATCCCACCAAAGGTCAGTCGGCATTACAACCATAATTCAACTTATCACCAACATCAGTGGCTACTCCTTCATTTCAGCATACATGTACACACTTCATCCGTTACAGTCTAATACGGCAGCTCGGACAGTCGCGCACTCAATAAACCGCAGCACGCAGTCAATCAATCACCCAGTAATATTAGCACCCAGATGATGATGAAATAGAACGCTCATCTGTTCCACCACCTAGGAGCCCTGCAGATAAGATTCCTTTCGGTGCTTCCTGTGGAATCTGTCTTGGTGCACTTCTAAAAAATGATAAAAGAGAATTTCCTGTGCACGTGAATGAATTTTCCAGACAGGATGTAATGATAAAAGCGCCGTAACAGGTTTGTTATTTTCCCATCAAGAAAATGATTTGGATAAAAGAGCAGCGGCGAGGCGAAATAATTTGTTTTTATTTTTAGAGTTAATAGGAAGGGGAGTCTTCAAGGACAGCGGATTTTAAAGTGTGTGTGTCTGTGTGTGTTGTAACGTCCACACCTCACACTCTTCACACACTCGGTCTGAGAGTGGCCTTGTGTATAATAGGCACGATAATGAGACGCATTCTCATCCTTCAGCGTGAGACAGCACCGAATATTAATCTCCACTTCCACCCGTCCTCACCTTCGTCACGTCCTTCTTTGTCTATCGCTCACAGGCTGCTTTTACACAGAACTCCAGAACAAGTTGTCCTGGCCGTGTAAAAACAATATGTCCCAGGACACCTTCCCACCAGTGGGTGCAACTTGCTCCGCTTTTCCTTAACATTTTCAGGTACAACTTGCTGTCTGAACACAATCAGCGTCAAGTACAAGGTGACCATGTAAACATGTAAGGAAGTGGCTGCAAATTGTTCCGAGGGCGACCTTTATTTACTTCATTAATTAATATTAAAAGAGGGTGGAGCTCCAGTCAGGCAAAAAAATGTCCAGAAGCCTCCTAGAGTAAGAAGCCGATCATGTTATAAAGAAGATATACAGACTCAATTGAAATGCATTTAATCTGTATTTGGGAAAAAGGAGGCATGTTCTCCCTGTGCTGTCCTGGGTTTTCTCCAGGTACTCATTGGCCTATTGGGCTGTTCCAAATTGTCCCTAGGTGTGTGTGTGTCACCTTGTGATAGACCGGCGAGCAGAGTAGGCTGATAGGCTCCGCCTTCACCCATGACCCAAGTAGGATTAATGAATATATTAATGTTTTATTGAATACATCAACACATAAAAATAAAAACTCCAAAAGAAATAAAAAAAAAACTCCATCATTCATTCACTCCATCCAATCATCCATCCTTCTATCTCTGTGTGCGTGTGTTTGATGAAGAGAGGAGGTGTGTGTGTGTGTGTGTGTGTGTGTGTGTGTGTGTGTGTGTGTGTGTGTGTGTGTGTGTGAGTTGCTTGGCTTTAGTGACTCGATGCTTGGAGAGGAGGTGTGATGAAGAGATAAAGAAAAACAAACTGGGGGACAAAGAGGAGCGATCTGTTGGGACATTAATCTACAGGATATTACCTTTCAAACGCACACACACTCACACACACACACACAGGTTAGTCCAGTTTATATACCTGTGCATGTATGTTTTCTTTTCTTTGTTTTTCCAACTCGACAGCGGTCCCTCATCCTCTTCTCTCTCTCTCAGAAATCTCACGCCTCCATTTTGTCCTCGTCGCCCGACCCCGCACTTCTGGCACACTTCAGACATTGTGAATCATCTCAGCTCACTATCTGTCATCCGACATCACAAACAAACACTCACTTTCTTACGTTCTGAATTTGTCCATCTGAACCGTGTGTGGAAGACAAACAGCTGCATCGAGACCGAACATCTGTACAAGTGGAAATTTTACTAACACTTTTCTCTCACACAGTGGAAAAAATACTGGCACATCAAATATTAATTATTTTTTCTTTTCATTATTAAACAAACTTGACTCAGATACAGTAAGTCGTTACTATAGAGACGATAATTCATCTGCAGCTGCACTTCTCTCAAAAAAATAGATCACCATGCTCTAAACCAATCAGAATGCAGACTTAGATCTGTGTGTTATTTACATTTATTTATTCAGACAGACTGAATAAACATCGTCAGCGATTAAACACAACACTAAATAATAATAATAATAACAATGATCTCCTCTATAACTCCATATATTCATTAGTGTTTCTAGCTACTAATCCAAGATGTAAAATAAAAATACCAGCCCGAAAGCCAGACTCAAATATCATTCAGAATAAAACCGCGATGAAAGAAACGTGTACAATAAAAACAGGAAGTAAAAGTGCTGGTGTGAGGAGACGAGGTATCAGTGACACTTCCACGAGGAACGATGGAAATAAATCAGCGGTAGTGATGATGTCATGGCGATGAGGAGGCAGAGGGGGGAACTTCTACTTTGGCGTTTTGGGACGAAGTCGTTTCTTGATGTTCAGCTGATCCTCTCTTTCCTCCACATCGTGAGTGATGATCTGGAATAAACGATTCACTACATTTCATCTGCACTGAGAGAACGCCGCATCTATAACGCACTCTGTGTGTGTGTGTGCGTGCGAGTGTGTGTACCTGATTAGCGGAGATGTTCATAGGGGACGAGATGTTGATCTTTCGTTTGGAGCGTTTTAGACTGAGAGAAGAACCGCTTTCATCTGGAGACCTTCCACTCATCAATCCCATAATCCTCTTAGCTACAGAGAGAGAGCGAGAGAGAGAGAGAGAAAGAGAGAGAGAGATAAGTAGAGACAGTAAGATGTCTGATGTATCAAGTAAGTCTCTCTCTCTCGCTCTCACCTTTACTGCCCAGGAACGTCGGAGAGCTGTTCAGGAAATCTCCGATCTTCTGCAACCTTCCCTCTTTCTTCCCTCGCAGACTTGACACGGAATCATGGGAACTCTTCCCAACGAACACTGGAGACATCTGAGAGGGAATATAACAAATAAAATCAGTAAAAAAAAAAAGAAAGTAAGAATAAAAACAGCCTGAAGTCGATCACTGCTCTCTCTGACGCTCTCTCGGAGGATCTGATAGATCTGAGAGGAGATTTTTATCAGGGTTTCGCTTCCGTAAGGCTAAAACACAGTACTGGTGCTGAAAAGAGTCACCTAGGTATAAAAATTGAGTTTTCAGATAGGATTATATAACACGTCTAATGAGTGATAAAACATTCCATCATCCAAACTTGAAGAGTAACTGTAGAGCAGGGGTCACCAAACTTTTTGAAACTGAGAGCTACTTCATGGGTACTGAGTCATACGAAGGGCTACCAGTTTGATAGGCTCTCCTGAAATTACACATTTGCTCAGTTTTCCTTTAGTTATTCATTATCAATAATGATTAATGATACTCATCTGTGTGAAGACACTGATCACGTTAATTATTTCTCACAATAATTATCAACAATAAAAATCAAAAATTTATTTTAGACGCAGCTCACTAGTGAGTTGTACTATTTTTAGAACAGGCCTGCGGGCAACTTATGTGGTCCTTGGGGGCGACCTGGTGCCTGCGGGCACCGTGTTGGTGACCCCTGCTGTAGAGAATCACACGGTATTACTGAGATGAACAGAAACACAACTTGTTAAAAAAATTTCATTGAATGTAATTTTGACATTTGAATTTTTTTAAGGATCTTAAGTGTCATACAAATGAAGCTTGGCTGATTAAGATTACACATAAAACAGAAAAGGTATTCTGAGATGCATCATTTTTAAGATATTGTAACATGAATCTGACATGGTTACGGACACTACATCGCTTTAACTGAAACACTGTAATTAGTAATTCTGGGATAAAATCCGTAATTTTAAACATTTCTTCAATTCAACAAACATTTTTTACAGGTTATGTGTCTCTATAATATTACGGCAGTTTCAGGATCAACACTGTTGATGAAATATGAATAAATTTCATTAAAAAAAAAAAAATTTTTCCCAAGCGAGACTGTATAACACTGGAAAACTGCCATTTTAGTGCAACAAATAAAACTTTTCAGGGAAACAAGATCGTCATCTTCCACACTGGAAAAACTTCAGAATATTTTTATGGCAAACTAATTCCCGGCATTAGGAGCATAACATGGAAAATTTTTAATTAGCACCAATACTGTGTTTTGCCTTTTAGTAATTATAACAAAAAAAAAATGTAAAACTAAAGAATTGAGGCATTTAGGATTCAAATATTCATGTAAAATAAAGTAAAAAAAAATAACTCAAATGGAACAGTTTAATGTTTACGTGAATGTTAATAGTTTCATATTTATTTGATTATAATTATTATGGATTTCTCACACACTGTACTGATTTTTCTCTCTGCTGTTTTTATATACACTGAATTGAGTGGAAAGTCTGTCTCACCTCCTCCTCCTGGTGTGCAGGAAGACGGGGAGATTTCTTACACCTCATATTCCTCCTGTTCTCACTCGCCACCCCATCCTGAGAGAGACAGAGAAAGAGAGAGAAACAAGAGAGAAAGACATAAAAACGATTGAGAGAGACAGACAAAGAGAGACAGACAGAGAAAGAGAGAAAACGACATAGAAAATGAGAGAAAAAGAGAGAGATGAGAAAGAGATAGAAACACAGAAAAGGAGAGACACAGTAAGAGAGAAAGACAGAGGGAGAGAAAGAGAGAGGCAGAGAGAAAGAAAGAAAAAAGAAAGAGAAACAGTGAAAGAGATGAGAGCGACAGAGCGATAGAAAGACAACGGGGGAGGGGGGGGTTTATCGATCAGTGATTAAATGATTATTATGTGGGGTCCAACTTCCTAAATAACTTCATATTAGAAAACCCCACAGTTCCCAGTAACCAAGTGAGAAACCAGGTGATAAAAACTAAGTACCAGCCAGGAGTTCCTAATAAAACCCATAAGATCAGTTCATCATCAGAAGTGTAGTCCCAATCAGCCATGAGCTCAGAGAAACAAGTAGTACTGCTCATCAATCAGGGAGAGGTCATGAGGTCATCTCTCATCTCCGATTCCCCATTCTACAGTCAGGACTGCTAACTAATAAAGAGCCTTCAGAGAGGGGTTCCAGTCTTCCTCTAAGTGAGCAACCCGAGCCGATTCAGTCCAAGATCACAGATATAAAGAAAAACCCAGAGCTACATCATGTGACCTCCATGCCTCTGTATACACGTTAAATCTTAATGAGATAAAATCCACGAGGGCGCAAGAGCTGAGCAGCACAGGTCTGTGTGAGAGTGGCTATATGTCTTCATATACAGAAGGGAAAATAATAAGCAGGGTAGCACGGTGGTGTAGTGGTTACCACGACCGCCTCACAGCAACAAGGTCCTGGGTTTGAATCCCGGGCTCAGCGAGGACGTTTTTGTGTGAAGATTGCATGTTATCCCCATGCTTGCATGAGCTTCCTCTGGGTACTCCGGTTTCTTCCCACAGTCCGAAGACATGTACATAGGGCTAATTGGCTGTTGAAAATTGCCCCAGGAGTAAATGTGTTGCTCTGCAGTGGACTGGCAAGCTGTTCAGTGTGAACCCTGGCTTTGCCCAGAGTCGGCTAAGATAGGCTCCAGCCTCCCCGTGACCTTAGTTGGATTAAGCGGGTTCAGCAAATGAATGGATATAAAGGAGCAACTTGAAGCAGTGCGAAAAAGTGGGCGGGATCTCCCAGGGTAGCAATGAAACAATACCAAACAAAAAAACCGCAAGAACCTTCAAATAAACTAAACATCGTATTTTTATTACAAGTGGTTGTGGTACCATAGCAACCAAATTACATTTTTCCAAAAGCCTGTCCAAAGACCTTACATGTGAACCTAATATCAAGTCTCTGTGAGCGATGAAGATACAACATAACTACACAAAGAACATGGCGGGACTCAGGACAAAGAGCCAGAGGAACATGAAGCCCATCTGCTGAGTGCACCTCTAAATGATCTACCCATTACATGGTTTGAGTTGCCACTAGCAAATCAACATAAAAATGGATGACAAAGGAGAAAAATGGCCAAGTCAAAGTCCAGACAACAGTAAACTGAAGGAATGTTCTAAAGAAGTTTCCTCCACAAACATTCCTCCAAAAACATCATGAAGGGCTGATAAACTTTCATTTTTTGTTTTTAAAAGTGGGTCTATGTGTTACTGAATTTTAGGGTGTACTTATTTTCCTCTCACCTGGATTCTGTATGTTGGTTTACTGGAAAAAATGTGTTTGTTGTTTATGAAAGTTAGTGAGGATCATGTTATAATTATTTAGGTACTGATGATAAAAAGTGAACCGAAGGAGGGTGTACTTTTCTTCTCACGACCGAACATGTTGGTAATGTGTTAATGATGAATAACAGAGTGGATGATGGAAATGATTGTGTTTTACTTGTCAATTATTTCATTAATTTACCATCAAACCCACCATCCATCCTTCCTTCACACCCCACATCTATCCATCCATCCCTCTATCCATTCTTAAAACTCCCCCATCAAACCTATCATCCATCCATTCATCCACCCACCAATTCACAAAACCCACCATCCATCCATCTTTCAAAACCAACCATCATTTCCCAAAACCCGCCCACCATACATCCTTCAATCCACAAAACCCATATGATCCTTCAAACCAACCAACCAGTCATCCATAAAAACCTCCGTCCATCCTTCAAACATACAATAAAACCTCCATCCATGCAGCGAACCCTCCATCCAGCTACAGCACCAAACTCCTATTCACCCTTTAAACCTACTACCCATCCCTGGCCTTATCCATCCTTCAAACCACCCATCAAACCCACCATTCATCCATCTATCAATTCAAAAAACCCTCCATCCCTCCTTCAAACATAACATAAATCCTCCATTCATGCAGCAAACCCTCAATCCATCAACAGCGCTAAAGCTAACATTCACACATACATTCCATCCATCTACCTGTCCATCCAACCCACCAATTTATGAAACCAATCAAATTCCTCCATCCTCTCATCCACATAACCACCCATCCATCCTTCAAACATATTATAAACCCTTCATCCCCTACAGTAACCCATCAAACCCATCATCGTCCGTCAAACCTTCCATCCATTAAATACCCGACCCATCCTTCAAACCTACAATAAACTCTCCTTACACATCAAAATTCTCCATCCATCTACAGTACTAAAACCTTCATCAATTCATGAAACCATCCTTTCATCAAATTCCACCATATGCTACCCTCCATCTGTCCTTTAAACACTTCATTTATACATCAAATCTTCCATCCACACACCAAAACATTCAACTACAACCAACCCTTCCATCCATCCATCCATCCACCAAATAACAAAACCCTCCAGCCTGCCATCAAACACTCATTGATCAAATTTTCCATCTTGACCATTCGTAGAAAAAAGAGATTATGGGATGGAGTGTTCTGAGAGGAGTGATCACTCCAGAGTGCTTAGCAGTTTATTGTTTAATTAATATTTTGAATTATCCTTTTATAAACTGTCCTTTACAGCAGGGCGTTCTACTCAGAAAGGGACGCAATAAAGTGATGGATCCTCGGCATGCAGACAAGCCTTTCGGGGTTTGAAGTTGTCTCTAGGAATAAGACCTTAATGTGTGTGAGTGTGTTGTGTTTGTTTTGTGTAGGAGTCTCAAAGCTGCTGTACACTTTGGGATAAATCACTCCAGGAGGCGTTTAAAAGCTGAACAGATACCTGAGGAGACGTGCCGGGTCTCGCTGTGCTCTTTCTGTTGCTGAATCGCTTCTTAAAGATCACAAAGCATGCAAACACACACACACACACACACACACACTGAATCATCTTATCAGTTGCTGAGGCAAGCACAATGTGGAGGAGGTGCAAGAACTCGTGAAATCGTCAATAAACGCCTGCGACTCCCGAGAGAGAGAGAGAGTGCATGTGTGCATGTGATGTAACAGGGTCGGTACACTGATTGTGATCATATCGATAACATGCATTGTACACATAGTGTTATACTGTGTATCATTGCTGCGCTGTTATTGTGATTCTATGTTGAAATATTAGCCACACCCTAAACGTGCAGATTGGGTTATGTTTACTTCAATATGTAAAAATGTAAATGAGCTCACCAATCACGTTCCATTTTTATGTATTATGTAATATCCGAATGAGCTCTCGGACCAAAATATTTGATTGTATATTTTATTGTGTCTTATAATTATCCTCATAAATAATCTAATATTGTGTACTGAGATCATTCACATTGATAAACAAAGAGGGAACGTAGAAATGGGGGTGTATTCAGAGGTACAGAGGCTCCAGCCTCCCCGTAGGATTAAGCATGTTAGCAAGTGTGTGTGTGTGTGTGTGTGTGTGTGTGTGTGTGTGTGTGTGTGTCCTCACCCTGTCCATTTCATTGCTCTTCCTCTTGCGAGCGCTGTGTGTGCGTGACACGTTGACCGTGATCTCTCCGGTCTCTCCTGGGCGTCTCATTCGGAAGCGTTCGGGATGCAGGGAGCTGAATGAGATCTCTAGTTCAGGCCGTGGGAACCGAGAACACCGACCCGTTTCCGTGGAGATGACCGATGAGTCCAACACGGATGGACCACTGCTACAAGAGCCCTGAGAAAGATCGCCATCGTCATCATCAAAACTACATAACGTGCTTTACTTTCCTGACAGCAACGCGGCTTTAATGCTACAGATCCTATTAACGCATCATCACCACTGACGCTAGGCTCCGTTTCCTTGGTTACTGTTGCCAACAAACCTTAAAACTGAGCGCAACAAGAACAGTAAAACATTTTATTTCCTGGAATGCATTTCCATTTAAAACGCATCTCCGATGTGCATGCAAAGCCTCAACCCATGACATCACAACATTTCCAAAAATATACAAATGAGTAAAAACCCCCGGTACAGATTTACCTGGCTGGTGACAGACGCTCGATTTCGGCCCGGATGCTTTAGAGTGGTAATGTCCTCCACCAGCAGAGTCTAAAACACAAGACACACAACAAGTGTGTGTGAACAAACACACATACATACAAGATGGATTTACTAATACTCATTTATTTTTAAATTGAAATTTATTTAACAAAAATAAGTTAAGTAAGTAAGTAAGTAAATAAATAAATAAAAGGCTGGAGATAATATTTAACAAGTTGTTGCCATGGTGACAGTAGGTAGTGCAATAACAGGCAGTGTGTATGATGTGCTTTGTGCTTAGAAAGTGTAAAAGTGTGTGTGTGTGTGAGAGAGAGAGAGAAAGAGACCTGTGTAGATGACTCTGTAGTGGGACATGGGTGTGTCCTTTCTTCAAGTTGCTCTCTCAGTGCTTTAAGCTCCGCCTCCTTCTCCTTCAGCTGCTCCCTCACTCTGATGTCACACACCTGAAACATCATAAAAGTACAGTGAATGGGGTGTGGCCTATGAAAGAGTCATGGCCTCTGTGGCCATCAAGCTTAGTAAACAAGGCCACTTTACATCAGTCAGTGAAGGAGGCGTGGCCTGAGACTCTTCCAAGCATGACACACAGTACTGAGTCACAGTGCAACCACTTCAATACATTTAAACATCACTGTCTTCATATTTTAACTTTTTAAATACATCGTAAATGACAAAACTATTTCTTTCACAACATGATTACCGGTAATATAACAATCAGGGCAGATGGAAAGCAGAAGTACACAAGGACACATGAAGGGAATTGTATTAGGAAACAAATTATAATGTCTATATGTGCTATAGTGACCTCTGGTGGCTGAAGAGTGAAGCGTTTCAGCTCCCTGATCTGTTCGTCTTTCTCGGCGATGGTGGAAACGAGTTTCTTCAGCTGGACCTCCAGGGCAGAGACAAGTGTGTCTCTCTCCTTCCTCCACTCATCCATCTCCTGCTCGCACTCAACCAGACGGGTCTTCAGCGACTCCTGGCAAGCACACACACAAAACTATGTCTACTGGTAAAGAAACGAACACATACGGAGAGGAAATGGAAGTAACAAGCATGTACCATCTCAGTCTGTTGGCGGGCGTGTCTCTCTCTGTCCTCAGCGTATCGTTTCATGTCCTGGTTTCTCCTCTCCTCTGCGTCCTTCGCCTGAGCAATTAGGACCAGCTTCTCCTCTGTCCACTTCCTGCGCTCGGCCTGATGCTTCTCATTGGCCATCTACGCACATGATGTGGAACACATCCCACGGGCGACTGAGAACAGTGTTTATGTACCCTATAGTATACACTGAATATGGACACATATACTAAGGACACACTATACACTCATGATGGTATATGGTGAATAGGATGTGTGGTTCGGGACATGCCCACATGGTTGTGGTGGTGATGACATTTATGTGGTCCGTATAAAGAGCGGGGCATGTTGTTTAGGATACGCCCACAGCAGAAACAATAATATCGATGCAATGAATAAGAGAGTTTGAATTAGCAAACACTCACAGTAACAGATGACTGTACAGTGAATAGGGTGTGTGTGGTTTCGGATACAGCCACATTAGACTGATGATAGCATGTATATACACTATATAATGGATTGGGTGTGTGTAGTTTGGGACATACCCCCAGTGCACTGATGATGGTACATATGTGCACTATATAGTAAATAAGGTGTGTAGTACACTGCCACAGTCCTAATGATGGTATTTATGTGCACTGAACTGTGAATTAACAGTGTGGTTTGGGACACACCCACAGTGTATTGATAATGTAATTTATGGGCACTATACAGTGAATAATGAGTGCAGTTTGTGACACACCCCCAGTGGACTGATAAAGGTATTTATGTGTACGATATTAACAACTGTAAGAGTGGATTGGGACACGTCCACATTAGACTAATGATGGTATTTATGTGCAACATATAGTGAATAGGGTGTACATGGTTTGGGACACTCTCTCAGTGGACTGATGGTACATAGTAAATAGTGTGCACTAATAAACGCAGAGTCATTTGGGACACGTCATCTAATCTCACCTTCAGGTCATCCTGAGCCTGTGCTGCTTCTGCTTTGGCCTGTGTGATGTCATCACTGTGCGCCGGTTCATGGTGCGGTGAGTGTTTACTGTTCCTTTGTTTCAGGAGCAGCTCTTTCAGATTCTCCAGCTCTAAACACACAAACACACTTTTCATTAACAAACTATAGGACTGAATCTCTGTG
Organism: Neosilurus hyrtlii; assembly: GCA_028564935.1. NCBI lineage: Eukaryota > Metazoa > Chordata > Actinopteri > Siluriformes > Plotosidae > Neosilurus > Neosilurus hyrtlii. Next base: position 25,607,028 of record JAOUQZ010000002.1, read on the forward strand.
TGTGTGTGTGATTGTATTGAGTGTTTAGTGTGTTACCCTCTGTGAGTTGATGGATCTGAGTTTCTCGGTTCTCCAGCTCCAGGTCCATCTGGGTCTGAGTCTCTTCCTGCTCACTGAGAACCAAACGCATCTCCTCTATCACAGCCTGACGCTCCTGCACATCTACACACACAATGCCCTAAATGTACAACATGTTGCCATAGGAACTGCTGACTCTGATTAATATTATCATTATGAGGTGTGTATGGGTCATGTGTGAATAACGTACTGTACCTTTCAGGGCTTTTTCGTACAAACGGACGTGATCCTCTGTCTTAGAATCCGATGAACGGGACTGTCCGAAAAAAACACCACACACACATTAAGGCCATTTATTAACAGGGGTGTAATGTGTATCTTAGTGTCTAAACACTTCAGTAAACAAGACTGTATCCTTTTGTTTATATTCGTGTGATGAAGAAAAATCTCTGATCCATATTTACACTCCGTAGCTGCTGGATGGTTCGATCTCGGTTCGAGAGTTCGTTCTGTAGCTGAGATTTCATCTTCTCCACATCACTCAGTTTCTGTTTCAGAGACTTCTCTACATCCCGCATGGAGCAGATCTAAACACACACTCAGACATTACACAAACACTTCAAGGCTTCTGTTAAACCTGTAAAAATGACTCTGTAAACGACTCACCTCCCTCTGCACCTGCTGGATCTGTTTCTTTGAGTCGGCGAGTTTCTCCCTTAGATCAGACTTCTCGTCCTCTCTCCTCTCCAGGTCTAAGGAGAGACTGGACAACTTTCCACTACTGCACTTCATTTCTTCCTTCAGCCTTATAATAAATGGAAAGAAAATGACAAATCAGACTACAGGGCATGATGAAATACTCAAAGAGGAGAGTAACAACTATCCTGCGACCTCAGGCAAGACCTGCCCCATAGCACTCACCCTCAGGCAAGACCCCTCCAGGGAACACTCATCCTCAGGCAAGACCTGCCCCTAATACACTTTAGGCAAGACCTGTCCATGGAACACTCATCCTCAGGCATGGCCTGCTCCGGGTACACTCGTCCACAAGCATGACATGCCCAAGGTACACTCACCTTCAGGCAAGACCACTCCAGTAAACACTCACCCTCAGACGAGCCCTGACGTGGGTACACTCACCCTCAGGCAAGACCTGTTCTGAAAATGCTCGCCCTCAGGAAAGACCTGTCCCGGGTACACTCACCCTCACGCAAAACCTCACCCAGGGACACTCACCGTCTGGCAAGACCTGTCCCAATAACATTCACCCTCAGGCAAGACCTGACCCGGGTCCACTCACCCTCAGGCAAGACCTCTCCTGATAACATTCACCCTCAGGCAAGACCTGACCCGGGTACACTCATCCTCAGGCAAGAACTGACCCGGGTACACTCATCCTCAGGCAAGACCTCTCCAGGGAACCATCACCCTCAGGCAAGACCTGACTTCATGACATTCACTCTAAGGAAAGACCTAACCCGGTTACATTTACCCTTATTTTTTTTTGCAGCCATAAGACTTTTGTTTACTTATGTTTTACTCCAGGTATTTTCTACACTCAGGTACATCGCATCACATCACCTTTACTCTCATCCTACAGTAATGTTTACTCTCTGGTATCTTTATTGTCAGGTGCTTTAGTAATCATTTACTCAAACCATCGGCTAAGAAATAATCCCAGATAAAACTCACCTGGTTATCTCTGCCTCTCGCTTTTGAAGTTCTGTATCTTTTTGAGCAATGGCCTCCTCAGCTACAGCCAGCAGTTCTCTCCTCCTTTCAACCTCTCTTTTTCGTGCCTCCTGTGATTCCTGTTGTACCGCAGCAAGCTCGGCCTCCTTGGACGCAAGCTCTGCCTCCCTCTTAGCTAGCCGGGTCTCTTTATCAGACAGCTCAGTATCTGTTTTCTCGTTTAACTTTAGTGTGCTGTCCTTTACTAGAAGTCCTGTCTTCCCCTCTAACTCCATGATGACACCTTTCAGGTTTGTGACCTCAGCCTGTAGGTCAAAGTTCACTCTCTGGAGGTTGTCCTGAGTATTTTTGTTTTCTAGCAGCTGTTGTTCCAGGTTTTTCAATCTCTCACTTTTACTCTCGTTCTCCTTCTGTAACCTGGAAACTTTGTCACTCGTTTCTTTCACATCGCCAATATTCCCCGCTTCCTGTTTCAGCTGAGTCACTTCCTGTTCTAAATTTTCATAGACTGTGTTTTTATGGTTGAACCCAGCTCCCTGCTCCTTCATCTTAGATGTTAAGACGGCAAAGTTTTCCTCTGCAGTGCCGAGTTTCTCGTCCATCTCATTTATCCTCGCGGTGAAAGAGTGAAACTTTAGCTGCTGCTCCTCCACGATCTTCTGCTCCATTTCTTGTAAAATTCCGACACGGAATCCCTTCTCTTCTTCCAATGCTGATTTCAACTCCTGGATGCAGAACTCCAGAGTCTGGTGTTTCCGTTCCAGATCTGCGATCTGCTCATCTTTCTGTTGCAATTCGGTTTGAAGAAGATCGACTTGACCTTTAAGCTTGGTCATCGATGAGTCATTATCGCAGCTGCTGAAGATGCCTGGAGACCCTAGAGATGGAATATCGGAGATGCTCAACGTGGGCAACGATTTAAATCATCAGTATTTTATTTTAGAAATCAATAGCAGAAGAACAAAGCCAAGCATTTCAGACAGAGCATGTTCATGATCTGACCTTTGACCTCAGCTAATGGTGGGCCTTCAGCATCTTCATCCATAGGATCATTAGAGGTAGTCATGTCTTTAGAAGACCCTACAGTGGAAACGGTATTAGGTCAGCTATACTGCATGTATGTAGACAATACTCGCGTACATAGACATTGATTTAGATGACCTTTGACCTAGCTAGTTCACTATGCATACATACATTTATTATTGTGATCTTTTATTCAGTCCTGATGATAAAAGTTGATATATTTGAGGTAATTTATTGGTGAAAACGTTTAAACTCTTCCCTAATTTGGGGAAGCTCATTATAACAATAATTAAAAAAAAACTTCATAATTATTATAATAACTATTAGAAAAAAAATATTAAACCTATGATTCGTATATAAAAGTACTGAAAGTTTATAGTGGAAAAGTGGGGAAAAAAAAAAAGCCCACTCACCGAAATCTCAGATTATTTCTATTAAAACTATGAACACTACTAGCAGTAATAATAATAATAATAATAATAAATTTGGCATTATGGGATGCCAGGCTGACATAAACCCCAAAATTCAGCTTTAATGATTTTAAAAATGTTATAAAACATTATTTTGTGAAAAGTTCCAGCAACATAAATATTTCTTTATTCACACACCCATCAAGACACAAAATTATAAAACAAAAGCATAAATAAAAAGCAAACGTGCTGTGTGGAAGTTGGGAAGGCGTGGCTTCACTACATCACTACTTTTTTACAGATGAAAGTCGTTTTCTGCCTTGCAGGAAGCGTCGACCTTTGACCCGATTCGTCTCTTTTCCCGCCCCTCTGGTCGAGACGAAAGCCGGTACGATCGTTTCGGCAGAGCTCGTACCTTTCTTTGAAGGGGGCTGTTCGTGCATAATGTCATGTCCTGCCCCTTCCTGCCTGCGCTTCCTGGTTTGGGGGTGCGTCCGTCCTTCTGTGCATGTGCAGTGGCGTTTGAGCTGAAGGAGTTCCTTAAAAGGGGAAAAAAATAAAAAATAAAAAAACAACTTGAGTCTGAAGCTTTATCTTTTTCTTTCAATTTATTTATAGATTTCTTTTGTTTTATGTGCAAACCATCAATTACTTCAATAGGCAAAAAAAAAATCTAAATTAAATGTATTTAGGAAAATTTATCATTTTAATTTGACTTTTGGTAGAATTACCAATTTGGTAAATTACCAATTTTATTTATTAAAAAAAAAATAAAAATGTAAGTTTTCGATTAATTCTTCAATGTTTGCCCCGAGTACTCAACAATTATAAATAAAAATAGTTTTTTTAAATAATGAATTATATAATATAATTATGGATTATAATAATTATCCAGGTGTTATATTTACTGTTTTATCTTTAAAGCTTGTTAATTGTTCGGTTTAACCCATTCACCTCCCCGAAAGACAAAAAGTACAAATGAATGAAGCCTCAAACGATAATATATTTGAAACTCCGCAGGGTTTGACTGACTCACTTTGAAGGGCGTGGCGCGCCGAAATCTGGTTGGAGTGCGTTAACAAATTTCATTACTTCTTTTATTTAATTTATGATATACTGTATTAATCTCACAAGGGAAATTGTCTATGCATTTAACCCATCCGAAGTGAGCACACACACTTGGAGCGCCCAGAGAGCGGTGGAGGAAGGGATGGAGCGGCACGCTCCCCCACCGCCACACATTTTCCCTGCTGGTTGGGGAATCAAACCAGCGACCCTTCGGTCCAAAACCCACTTCTCAAACCATTAGGCCCCCTTTCAAAGCCACTTAATCCTAATTAGGGTCGCAGAGAGGCTGGCTCCCATCTCAGCTGACTTACGGGGCGAAGGCAAGGTACACCCTGGACAGCTCAACATGCCATCGCAGGGCCAATACATACCAACCATTCACACCCATATCTAGGGGCAATTTGGAACCGCCAACTGTGTATGTTTTTGGACTGTGGGAGGAAATTGGAGTACCCGGAAGAAACCCACTCATGCACGGGGAGAACATGCAAACTCCACACAGAATCACCCGAGACCGGAAATCGAACCCAGGCCTTCTTGTTGTGAGGCGGACGTGGTAACACCGCCGTGTCGCCGCGTTAACAGTTTAGGCAAATAAATAAATAAATAGGTCTCATGGTGTAAAGAAGTAACAAACGGTCGAGTCTATATCAGCATAGTCTCTGATACAGTTCAGGGTTATTTTAACCAGCAGGTGGCGTATTAAGTAATTATTAACTTGTAATAAAACAGATTCATCTAAAAATATTAATTTTGTCAATTATTAAGTAAAGTTATAATATACAGTTTTTCACTTAAACACTCATTAATCCTGTAGGATCTCTTTAATAAACCTAGTATCTGAATAATTGGATTAAAAATGGGTATAGAGGGGATCTGGATAATTGTTTTTGGAGTTAAGAGTCGTGAATGGCTGCAAGAAATATACATTAATAGTAATAATAATAATAATAATAATCTCACCTTTTTGGTGGAGTCCAATGCTGCCTGGACTTCAGAAATCATATTATCTTTCTCCACACACATCACCATCAGATCACTCAGTCTCTGCTCACGACTCTGTAGTGTCTATACACACACACACACGATATTTGAAGGGCAGTTTGGTTTCAGTGTGTGTATCTAATTAAGCACTGCTAAAATACATTATAATGATCAAAAATATGTGCACCCTGACCATCACATCCATATTGAACTCCCCCTTGAGTTTCTATTATAATAAACTCCACCCTTCTGGCAAGACTTTCCACTGGAGTTTAGGACGTGGCTTGGTGTTTGTTCAGCTACAAAAGCATTAGTGAGGAGGTCAGACACTGATTTGAGGATGTGGAGCTGTTCAGTGGGGTTGCTAATGCATCCTAGCAGTTCAGCCAATAGGAAAATAAGCTGAGACTAACACAAATACAGCTGGCTACAGAGTCTCTCTAAAATCTGTTTGCGTTAGTCTGTTTAAAAAGAACGTTTTACTTTTGCAAACGCACGAAAGCGCTTCTTCAGTTCATATAAGGCAAGGTAACAGAAATAACAGTATACAGATATAAAACTAACAAGTCAAATATAAACTAGTGAACTTCTAAATTAATAAAGCTATGTACATCTACAATTCATACGCAATTCTGTATACACCAGCAGACAAACGGTTGGCTCGTTTATAGGAACAAAGAGAATGTCCCGCCATGTATTCATATGCACATTACTTCCTTATTTACTGCTGCTTACACGTGAATCACGTGTGATCTTTCGCAGTATAATGTCATCCCAATGTCTGGATTTATGACTTTTTTCCCCCTAAGAAAGCTTGAATAAAAATAACGCATTTTGATGTGCAAAGATGTATAATATACAGGCATGCTTTTATTAAGTTTGGGTTTAATTTCCCTTTAGGACAAACATTTTTTATGATGGGACACACAAAAAATTAATTTGTCTCGACTGCACTGATGATAAAGAACATCAATGACTTACCTTCCTCATGTGCTCCAGCTCCTCCACCAGGCTGCTCTGAGCTTGCAACTCTGACATCAAGAGAAAATAGATATTAACATATAATATTCATATGATCAGATCTTGTAATCTCCCTGGACAACTCTTTGACCTCTTCTTCGGTCACTGCACGAAGCCTTGGGGTAACCATGGACAATCACCCTCATTCATTTTCTGAACCGCTTAATCCTAATTAGGGTGGCAGGGAGGCTGGCGCCCATTTCAGCCAACTCTGGGCGAGGGTGGATAATTACCTGTCCTTTCCAATCTTTCTTGACCATGTCGATTTCCGATTTTTAACAATCAAAGGATTCATCCATTTCTTTTCTCTAAGGCCACTCAGACACATGTTCAGTCCCATGACTTCTCAAGGCTTAGACTACTGCAACTCAATCTTTGAAACCTGTTCAAACCTATTGTCACTCTGAAAAAGAGGGGCCATAAATATATTGAAAGGCCCACCTCCAACCGGATCTAGCGGCCTTTTGACCCACCCCGAAAAATTCCTATATCTAACCCTGCTGTTTTGTCATGCCTTTACTATATTTCCTCCGCCTCACACAGGTTTCTTTACTACATTGCCACGCCCCCACACAGGTTTCTTTACTACATTGCCACGCCCTCACACAGGTTTCTTTACGACATTGCCACGCCCCCACACAGGTTTCTTTACGACATTGCCACGCCCCCACACAGGTTTCTTTACGACATTGCCACGCCCCCACACAGGTTTCTTTACGACATTGCCACGCCCCCACACAGGTTT
>JAOUQZ010000002.1:25653942-25664368 GCA_028564935.1 Neosilurus hyrtlii
ACACACACGCACACACACACACACACACACACACACACACACACACACACACACACACACACACACACACACACACGGGCACAGGCATGGGCAGAGAAAGTGAGATAGATGAACAGAGACAGACAGACATTCAAACCATTCAGATTTCAGTATTAAAGCATTTTCAGATTTCAGTATTAAAAATATTGCTTTTACACCACCCACCAACAAAACCAACAACCACCATTAACACCAACAACTACAACAGCACCACCATCACCATCAAAACCATCACCACCAATAACAATACCACAACCACCAACAACAACACCACTAACAACATCAACATCAACTCCACCACCAATCTACCACTAGCATTGTTACCAACAACACCAACAACGACACCAAACCACCACTAACATCACCACCGACAGCAGCAACAGCACCACCATCACTGCCAAAACCACCACCACCACCACCACCAACAACAACAACACCACCATCACCACCAACACCAAATCACCAACAACAACACCAAACCACCAACACCACCAGCAACAATACCACAGCCACCAACACCTCCAACAACACGAACATACTAACTCTAACACCAAGACCACTACCACCAACAACACCATCACCAACACCAACACCAACACCACCAGCAACAACACCACAGCCACCAACAACACCAACACCAAATCACCAACAACACCAAACCACCAACACCACCAGCAACAACACCACAGCCACCAACAACACGAACATACTAACTCTAACATCAAGACCACTACCACCAACAACACCATCAAGAACAACAATATTAATAATAACCATAATATTAATAATGTCTGAATTAGTTGTTTTTGTACAGTGTGGTGGAACTAGCTATAAATCCTGATTTTGTTAATAAATAAATAAGCAAACAAACAAATAAATTAATTGATTGTATTTTTAGTTGTGCATTAAAATATTGTGTATAAAGTGAGACTGTAGTGGTATTAATGCTGTTGTGTTGTGTGTTTGTGTGTGTTGTGACTCACTGATCTTTATCTAACACACAGAAAGAATCCAGGAAGGGAAAATTTGCTGCGATGTTTTTAAAGTCCTCCTGGGAAATGTATCCGTCATGATCGTGATCGTAGTTACGGAATACGGACTGTAGAGAAGAAAAAAGTTCAGAAATTAGATTTCATTCGTTTTTTCTTCACAGGAAATAGCACTGCTTTGTAAGTACAGATGTTCAGCTTTAGTAGGTTTATTTTATTCTTTTATTCAAATGATTTTAATATTTTATAAATACGATGACTGTTTTCTGTACAGATCCACTATTAAGATTAAAGAATGAATAATAAGAGCGGCTTACGTCCACCACTTTTCGGATGTGTTTGTTGACAAGAGAAGGATCTGGTTTAGTCGTCACTCCTGAAGCCCAGTCCAGAGGAGCGTGGGTTTTATTCGGCGTTGTTGGAGAAGTAGGCTTTAAATAAACAACGAGATCAGAGCAGAGACTACTGAAGAAATTCCAAAGTGCAAACTTTCCAAAATATAATATACAGTAACTTGGGGATGGCTCTGTGTTCTGACAGCCCATTGGTCCCTACTCATAACATGGGCATCTTGCCTAAATCAGTTGGGGTTGTTGAGGAAGGAGAAGGAAAGTCAGGGAATGGAACACTTAAGGTATGTGTATTGGAGGGTTTGTTGGTGACTGGTTTATTGATTTATTTTGTTCGGGTTAGGGCTGTCAGACCAATGGGCTGTAACTGTTGGACAAATGAGCTTTAACTTTTGGACCAATGGGCTGTAACTCCCAGGCCAATTAACAGTTACTCTTGGACCAATGGGCTTTCGGAATAAAGGGTGTAATCCAGTAACCTGAACCAATTTCTAGTCCAAATTTCTAAATCTAGTTTAAATTTGATATTGTTAACCCAAACCCAATTTACATTATAAATACAGTAAATGTGAAACTCCAAATCCAAATTAAGTATAAATTCCAAACTCAAATTTTAATTCAAAACCCAAACAACTCCAAACAACAACTCAAACCCCAAACACCAACTTTAAATTAAATTTCCACCTCAATTTTAAACCCGATAATCCAATTTACACCACAAACCCCAATTTACATCCTAAGTACAATTTCAATTCCATACTAGGATATATGTTTCTAGTTTTTATCCACTACAGTGATCAGTTTTTTAAACAGGTAAAGATAGATGCTTGTTTGAGAAATATAACGGAATCATTTTTTATTGAAATGATGATATGTAAATATTTGTAACTGTACTCACCACAGATTTGGTGTTCCGTGGCTCTCGTAGTAAAGACAGCTCATAAATCTCATCTTCAGTGTAGTAGAGATCCAGTGAAAGCTGTAAATAAAGATAAAAGGGTGTTGTGTTTTCAGTAAATAAGAGTATAATAACTATTTTTCTTATTTATTATTTTAAACACTTTAATATTTATTTGTTTCAATATAATGATTTTATATATGAAATTCTACATTATTAGTTCTTTGCATTTTCTTCACCCAGGAGTAATATTAGAGTTATTAGAGTAACATTAGTGTTTGTGATTTTGCAAGTGCACTCAGACGCAGGTGCCCTGCAGCAAGGGACCTACAGCCAGCAGGTGGATGAGGTCCATGTTCGGCTCAACTTGAGCCACTGAGCTCTGTAACGCCATCAGCTCTTTAAACGTGATGTAGAGCTGCTGCATTTTCACCAGGTTGACTTTGCTCTCGTCGATCCAGTCGGGAAAAACCACATGCACGGCGATCAGGTCCTTCAGGTGCACGCCCAGGATGGGGATCTTAAACCCCTCACACTCGATGTATGCTTTACGATACGCGCTGTAGTTCCCCTTCGACGACACCAGGTCCGTCATCTCTCTCCAGATCTGCCCCAGATTGAGTGGGAAAATACGGGGTTATTATTTCTAAATACACCCACAGATCCAAAGAGTTTAAATTAGTGCTCAGTCTCTCACGAGTTTCCAAAACTACAATATAAATTCCAGATCAATTTACATTTAAACCTCAAATTACAAAATTGCTGATGGGCATTAAAATTCCATATTCCGAAATCCAGTGTGAATTCTGAATACCAAATTACGGATGACTTCAAATGCTGAATTTTTATTGATATTCTAAATTAGGAACAATTTTAATTACAATTTTAATTTCAATCTATTCAAACTCTTAACATTTAAAACACCTAAACTTCCGAAATTGGATATAAATATCAAATTCCAAATTTAATTTCAAATAAATGCCAAATATAAAGTAAAATTCTAAACTTTGATTGTAATTACCAGGTTTTAATATTAAACTCTAAACTCTGAGCTAATTAACTACTAATTCTCCAATTTAACTTCCAAATCACAGACTTTCCAAACTCCAATTTAAAGTCGAAATGTCATTCAAATATTAATATATTATATTAAATTTAAAATACATTTCAATTTAGATTTTAAAGGAATGCCAAAAATCAAGTGAAATTCATTCATTTTCTGAACCGGTTAATCCCAATTAGGTTCACAGGGAGGCTGGTGCCCATCTCAGCCGACTCTGGACGAGGGTGGAGTACACCCTGGACAGCTCGCCAGGCCATCGCAGGGCAGAAACACGCTGATGGCTAGCAGCCTCCTCTTTACGAAAATCAGCAATGGTTCTTTTACATGCCTCTCACCACAGACAGTGAGAGACACGGCCGGCATTTGATAACCCAGTTAGCCGCACTGGGGGGACAGCAGTGACAACCCGGCGATAGTGGGGCTTGAACCCCCGACCTTGGGATCCGTAATCCAGCACCTTACCACCTGGCCACCACCGCCCCCCAAGTGAATTCTTAACTATAATTTTAATTGCAAATTTTAAACTGTTTAATCATTCGGTTAAAATGATAAATTTCAAACTTCCAACTGCATCTTGGATTCCATCCTATCCAATCTATACTATTTAATTTCCATCTATATTCCTTACTGAAATTTAAAAATTCCAAACTTTCTCAACTCCAATTTAACTTCCAAACTCCAAATTCCAGACTGATGAGTCCAAAATTAATCAAATAAAGGTTGGACAGTTTATTTTTCACTGTAGGTAATTCTACAACAACCTTGTTTATGGGTCAGTTTTTTAATTTGTTGTTCTTCATTTTTATTCTGGTCAGTGTTTTATTTCCTGGAAATACTGGAAATGAGGTGGGAAATTACTCCAGAGGTCCGTACATCACAGAACTCCAGGATTCCTGATTCCATTCTGGGTTTGGGGTGCTTTTTTGGTGGAATTTCACATGCTCTCCCAGTTCAGGTGTTTTAGCGCTTGAACCCCTAAATTGCTGCTTGTGTGCTATTATTTATTATTATTACTATTATTATTATTATTATTATTATTATTATTATTATTACCTTGGTGACATCAGCGCTGAGGTGTGCGTGAGTTTCCTTTAGCCGTGAGATGGAACTGTGACTCAAACCACCAACCACCGCCATGAGTGTGTTGAAGTTTTGTAAGTGAAGAAGTTTCTGAGAGAGAGAGAGAGAGAGAGGGAGAGAGAGAGAGGGAGAGTGAGAGAGGGTAAATACTACTGAGGATAAGTGGGACTCTCATGACTGTTAAAGATGCTCAAAGTTTAAGACACCCTCTCTGAATGACACACCCATCTGTCTACTAAAACACACCCAGCGTCTCAATCAGACACACTCATCTGTCTCACTCAGACACCTCTGGTAGCACTTGGACACACCCATATGTCATATTCAGACACACCCACCTGTATTACCCAGACATACCTATTTCTTTCAGTTGGACGTGCCTTGTTCAGACTTGCCCAGACATGCCCAGTTGTCTCACTCTGACACACCCACTTGTATCACTCAGATACACCCACCTGCCTTACTCAGACGCACCCATTTCGCTCATTAAGACACACCCATTTTCCACCTTCAGACACCTTCTCTCTCAGACACACCCACCTGTCTCCCTCAGACACACCCACCTGTCTCTCTCAGACACACCCACCCGTCTCCCTCAGACACACCCACCTGTCTCCCTCAAAGGCACTCTCATTTGTCTCAGTTACATACACTCTTTCTTTAGTTTTTTTTTAACCTTCTTTTTTGCTACAGCTATTGTTTTCTTCTTTCTGTCACCCATTACATCCACCCAACATTTTATTGCTTTCGCCCTCTGTCACATTCAAAGACATCATCTGTCTCACCGTGTCGGGCAGCGAAGAAACAGGTAGGAAATGAAGTGAGAAATAGAGGTATAGAGAAAAAGAGCGGGAAAACGGACAGAAACTGGGCGATAAAAAGTTAGGTGGAAACAGAGAAAAGATTTAATGAAGAAGAAAGTGCTGGAGAGAAACTCACATACACACACCCACGTAAAACATTTCCCACAATGCACCGCGACAAGCCATTTAGTGCACTCCAAACACAAAGGAAAGTCCTCCCTCGCTCGCCTTTGTTTTTGTAGTTGAAGCATCAGTGTGGTGTTAATGCTAATGCTAATGCACTTAGCGTGCTGTGGTGTAATTGCTCTGAGTGACTAACGCTGCTTTGTTCGATTGAAAAAACCTCAGAACGCCGAAGAGCTCATCACTCGTCTGAACACAAACAGCTTTTATCCAACTGGCTACTGAATGTGAGCACATTACGTCCTCACCGCTCACCTACTCTCCCCCTCTCTTTCTCCCCCTGCATCTCTCCATCCTGCTGTATTCCTCATCACCATTAGCATATCTAACATTAGCATATCAATGATTAGCATATCAAACATTAGCATATCAAACAGGCAGCAAAATGTCAGCATCCTCCATCTGAGTGCTTCACATCTCACCAAACTCCCCCAGAGCTCTTCACATTTTTATTAGCCAGTGTCCTACACCATATTACTCTTCTCCTTCTAATTCTTCATCCTTCTCCTCCTCCTCTTTTTCCTTTCCATTTTCTTCTTCCACTTCTTCTTTTAATTCTTCCTTCCTCCTTCTCCTCCTCATATTCTCCCTCTTCTTCTTCCACTTCTTTTAACTCTTTCTTCTTCCGCTTCCTCCTCTTTTTCTTCTCCCTCTTTTTCTTCCACTTCTTTCTTCAGTTCTTTATTTCTTCTTCTTCTTCCTCTTCCTCCTCCTCTTCTCCCTCTTCTTTTAATTCTTTCTTCTTCCTCCTCATCATCTTCTCCCTCTTCTTCCACTTCTTTTAATTCTTTCTTCTTCTGCTTCCTCCTCCTCTTTTTCTTCTCCCTTTTTTCTTCCACTTCTTCCCTTAATTCTTCATTTCTTCTTCTTCCTCCTCCTCTTCTTTTCCTTTTCCCTCTTCTATTTCATTTTCTCCTTCCACTTCTTTTAATTCTTTTTTCTTCTTTTTTTAATTCCGTTACACACAGTGTGTGTGTGTGTGTGTGTGTGTGTGTGTGCGTGTGTGCATGCATGTGTGTGCGTGTGTGCATCTGGACGCATGGGAATGTGTGTGTGTTTGTTTATGTGCTTATGTGAGAGAGCAAGTGTGTGCATGTGTGTAAGTGTTTGTGTGAGTGTTTGTGTGTGTGTGTGTGTGTGTGTGTGTGTACCTGGGCCACATGGATGAACTTGCTGATGACGTTGGCTCTGTGTTGTGCTGTGAGTTTACTGACGACCATCATCTGAACCCACTGGGACACGCTGTTAAACAGAGCAATAGAACGTTCCAGAGTGGGGTTATCCATCACACAGCCGTTCACCACATAGCTCTGATAGTCTGTGAACTGAACACACACACACACACACACACACACACACATTTTAAACCACTATTTATTAAAGAATGACATACTTTAGATCCATTTTTAGTTCGGTCTCATGTCGGGGAAGTGAGTGAGTTCCTGTTTCTCACTGAGGTTATAGCAGCTAGAAACTCCCACCACCTCTTTTTATTCTCTCTCTTCATCTTAAAAGGAAAAAAAACTGTGGTGTAAAAAGTGGTGTAAACTCCTCTGTCCTGAAGATAATAAAAAACCTTCAGAAAAGTTAGTTTACTTCTGAGTGCTACAGAATGCCGACACTGGAGGTTCCTTTTATGAACTTCTCCTCACACTGGAGAAAACATATACCACATTCATGATGTTTTAATCTGTTTATCATCAGTGGTGTGTGTGCTGTGCATGCCCCTGTACATACCTCTGCACATGCACCTGTACACAACCCTGTATACCTATACACACCCCTGCACACGCCCCTGTACACACCTCTGCACATGCCCTATACACACCCCTAGATATACATCTCTGTACATGCCCCTGTACACTCTGTACACATCCCTATACACACCTGTGCACATGCCCTATACACACCCCTATACACACCCCTGCACATGCCCCTGTACACACCTCTGCACATGCCCTATACACACCCCTATACACACCTCTGTACACGCCCCTGTACACACCTTTGCACATGCCCCTGTACACACCTTTGCACATGCCCCATAAACATCCCTATACACATCTGTACACGCCCTTGTACACACCTGTGCACATGCCCTATACACACCCCTATACACACCCCTGCACATGCCCCTGTACACACCTCTGCACATTAATATAAACCGGGCAGCACAGTGGTGTAGTGGTTAGCACGTTCCCCTCTCAGCAAGAAGGTCCAGGTTTCGAGTCCCGGACTTGGCGAGGGTGTTTCTATGTGAAGTTTGCATGTTCATCCCTTGCTTGCTTGGGTTTCCTCTGGGTACTCCGGTTTCCTCTCACAGTCCAAAGACATACACATTAAGCTGACTGGTTGCTCTAAATTGCCCCTAGGTGTGAGCGTGAATGGATGTATGTGTTGCCCTATGAGCTGTTCAGGGTATAAGCCCGCCTTCACTCAGAGTTGGCTGAGTTGGCCTCCACCTGACCCTAGAAGGATTAAGTGTTTCGGAAAATGGTTGAATTAATTCATCAATAAAAAGCTGCTTTACTGTCAGAGCTGCTGTTATAGAACATCAGTCACTTTCTGACCAATTACAATCCAGAATTCAGCAGCGGGGACGTTTTGTAAATTACTGTTCTTAAATCATGGATATGGATGCAGGACGTTGTGTGTAAAGCAGAAAGCACTTGATTGAATGTGTTAGTGGGTAAAATTTGTTGGAGGTCACACAAGCGTGCACACACACACACACACACACACACACACACACACACACACACACACACACACACACACACACACACAGACAGTCTAGTTTCTTGTCCTCCTACACTTCCACAGGGTTCCTCTGCATTGAACACCTCATTCATGTCATCACCTCATTAGGACTGAATTTAATGGCTTAGAGCAGAAGTTTAGCTGAAGTTTGGACCATCAATAAAAACTACAGAAGTCCAGGTGCTTATCTAAGTCTGTATTAAATAGCCTGCTTAATGCACTATACAGGTGATTCTCAAACATTTTCAAGCCAGGGACTTTAACCCCTTAGAATTTTGTTTTAATTAAACACATTATTTGCATGTTTATAATTACATTTTGCCTATTAAGCAGAGCCACAGTGCCAGTTTTATTAAAATATCATTGCACTATTATTTATGGGGATACTTAACTATTTTTAGCCTTTTTATTGATCATCATCCCTCCTCTCGAAACTCCAATTCCCACCTCCAGGATCTCCCATTTTTAGCCACACCCACTTCTACAGTTTCCACCAAGTACACCCTCTGAGCTCTCAGACCACTTCTCATTTCTAGATTGTAATGCATGTTCATCATTTTATTTATACCCCTGTATTTATATATTAGTTAGGGAAGGAGTAGGAGAAAGGAGTCTCCAGTGAAAGCATTTTGTAGCAAAAAGTTTTCCACCAGGTCAAAAAGGTCTTCATGCTGGGTTTACACTGGTGCCAGGATACTAAAAAAAGCGTGAAGCTCCATTATTTCTTAAATTTTCTAAGCTTTCATACACTTTCCTATGCTCTCAGTAATGTTTTGTTACAAAGCAAACACTATTCTGGTCAAAATCTGCCACGATTTTCATCAGTTTCATCAAGTTCTCTTTCAAGTTCTCTTATGATCACCACAAAATGCTCTCATGTTCTATCACTTTGTTTGGTTCTGTTTAGATCTCCTACGATATATGACCACTATTTGAGCAAGATTGCCATGCTTGGAGCTCGAGTGGGGTATAAAAAGGGGGCAGAGGTCACAGCAAAGAGGAACCATGCATTCAAGAAATGAACCTTGAAGCAGTTGTGTTTTCAAGTTCATCAAGATCTTCTACAATGGCGCATCAAGGTCTATTAAGCTCTACTACACTCTAATACGAGTCCTACATTCTATCACAATTGGCGTCAAATCATAATAAATCGTAATAATCGTGGCAAATTTTTAACAGTCATAAATTTTGTCAGAATCATCATGATTCCACCAAGTTCCTTCAAGGTCATGATGTTTCGATCCCACGACCCCCCACGCTCCTTAGTAAAAAACAAAAAAATGGGTAGCTATGGTAAACCACTGTGATGTATAGGCCAATTCACACCAAAGATTTGTGATATGATGTGAATAATTCTAAAGATTCATCATGGCAGAAAATGTCAAAATATCACAGTTGCAATGTTTCTTTTTTTAGAACATTGCAAACCTCACTCATGGCAGCTCTGTGGCTCCCTATGATACAACAGCCAGGGCCCCAGGATGGTGGTTGCCATTTTGTGCAACAAAAGAGCGGTCCACACACTAGATATTTTAGAGACTTTTATTTTTAACCATAGTTGTCAGTTGTTCATTTCATTTTCCAAACTGCTTTATCCTTTATTAGGGTTGCGGGGAGGCTGGAGCCCATCTCAACCAACTCCAGACGAAGGCAAGAGTCGCCAGACCATCGCAGGGCCAATAACCATTCACACTCACACATAGTACGCTATTACTTTTTCTGCGTATGAGTGTATGTGTGAGTGTGTGCATGTGTAGGCTTTATGTTAATTGTAACCTACTGGTTTGACATGAATGCTTCCAAATGGAATATTGGAAAAACAGTCAATGCTGTATCTTTGCATGTTCCTCTCCTCCAGAAAAGAGAATAAGTACAGTGGATGTAGGAGAGTACTGGAGTTTGTGAACATGCACTCCCTCACACATTTCCTGTATTTGCACCATTTATTCCACTCTAAGGAAAAAACATTTCTTTCGACCCTCAGCCACAACACAGGCCATTTATCTCCTTCTCTTGCACACCCCACCCCCAACATACACACATCCTGCAGGAAAGGCTGAAATGGCAGGATGCATTAAGTTCCCCTTATGTTTGCTCTTGGTGTCTATTAAGTTTTCCAACAGAACTGGACATTCAAATATGCTGGAAATGGAACACTGGTGCACATGAGAGTGATACTGTTGGAATAATAATAATATTAACAACAACAACAACAACAACAATAATAATAATAATAATAATAATAATAATAATAATAATAA
>JAOUQZ010000002.1:25760833-25778142 GCA_028564935.1 Neosilurus hyrtlii
TCTCTCACTCTGTCTTTTCCTCAGTCTCCCCCCCCCTCTCTCTCACTCTCTCGTTTCCTAGGTCTCTTTCGCTCTGCCCCGTCTCTCTCTCTCTCTCACTCCCTGCCTCTCTCTACCTCCCCCATTTCCCTCCCTCCCTCTCTCTTGCTCCCCCACAACCCTCCATCCCTCTCTCTACTATGTGTGGATGTCTCTGAACCGTTACTGTGGACCCACCGGACAGGGTGACTGCAGGAAGACTGTAACCTTCTCATCCTCTAGCATGAGCTGCAGGAAGAGTCTGCGGATGAATCCAGAGATGTTCCCTGATACAGGAACGTTCCCTCTCTGAGGAGCCGACTGGAACAGCTCACACAGAACCTGCAGGAACACAAAAGAACCTCCTTTATACTATGGACTTTCGACGAACAGGAAATAGAAGATTTCTACCCATTCACACCATAGGTATAACGAACGAACACACACACACACACACACACACTATACATATATACCACAAATACTAACCACCACCCAACACACACTCTACACTCACCATGTACACACCATACACACACATATATATATATATATATACACCATAAACACTAAAAACACCCCTCACACACTCTTAACGCACCATTTACACACCACACACAGTATTCATAAGTACTGTATATACTACACACACTATACGTACATATATACCACAAATACTAACCACCCCCCAACACACACCATGTACACACCACCCACACACACACGTATATACCATAAACACTAAAAACACCCCTCACACACTCTTAACGCACCATTTACTCACCACATACTCTATTTATATATTCCGTAAACACTAACCACCCACACTATACATAACACACCACCCCCCCCCCCCCCCCCCCACACACACACACATTCTAAACTCACCATGTACACACAACACACACTATATATTCAACACTAAACACGCACAGACAATACGTATACACCAGGGTGGTCCTTGTTTTCGAACTTTTGACCTGTAATGCAGGCGCCCCTAAAAAGGTTTCAAACGCTGAAAAATTAAATACATCTAAAAGGATTTTTCCAATCGAATAACACTTAAGGGATGTTCAAAGGGCTCTGAAGTTTCTCTCCTGTAAATGCCTGGCATGGTGTTGAAGGCTGCCTGCACACGTGGTAGGTTCCCAAACTACATATATTTCAGGTGCTGCTATGTCATCGCCTCACTGGTAAGAACGCAGCTGAATAATGTTGTAGTTCTGATCCTACAGACGTAAACGCAACATGGCTTCTGTGATTTAAAGAGGGATGGGATTAAATGTCGCACTCAGCGATGACAAAACACAAGTAGTGTAGACTGACACACACACACACACACACGCTAAACTCTCAATGTACACAACACACACACACACACACACACACACTATAAAAACCATCTACATTAACATCTCACACACACACCTGAGCCATGAGTCTCTGATTGCTGGGATGGCAGGAGATACACTGCAGGAAAAATGCCACCGTGGCGTTCTCTATAGCTGTCCTCTGTTGAGTACTGAGACCATTGCCCCGCCCCCCATGGGACGCCAGCGAGTAGGGTCTCGTCCCCGTAGCATGGTGGCCATTGGCTCCGTTGGCCATGCCGCTGGCACTGGAATGACAGAGCAGGAAGAGCAGCGAGGTCCAGAGCGGATTGACGTCGGGTCCTCCCAGCCAGTCCTTCATGGCGTGACTGTTCCCGACCTCGGTGAGAAACCGCAGCACAGGAGCTGCTAAATCGGGCGAGAGGGATGGTGCTGAAGACAAGTGGTTGTGGTGGCGGCGTTCTGAGTGCCACGCAGGCATGGGAAGGTCGGCGTGGGCTAGCAGCTGGCAGCAGAAGTTAGCCAGGCTGCGCACAAGCAGGGCAGGAAGTCCCGAGTCAAGAAGTTGCTGAATGGCGCCGGGGGACTGAGACGCTGACGCTAATGTCGCTAACTGGCACTCATTAAGAGAAATAGGAACGGGAGGGAGGAGTTTGGAGTCGTCGGTCATAGAAGTGGCACTGTTGAGCTCGTGCTGCTTCTTTCCGTCGTCTGTCATGGCCGGAGCGCTCAGCCCCATCCAGGACATGAGCAGGGAGAAGTAGCTGGGGTGGATGTGGCACATGGAACACAGCAGACTGTCCACCGCCTTCTTCAGCACCATGTTACACGGCAACGCCATCGACCAATTATACAGCAACCTGCAGGGGGCGGAGCCAACACGACAGCAAACACTCATCACTGAACCTTAACGCCATCATTTACAAAAAGGTTACAAGTCAAAGTGGACATGCCGGAGGCGTGTTAAACTTAAGCTCACGGTCATGTGACACTGCAGTCAAAATCTCCACACCATCACATGACTAACTAGTACACAGACTGACAGTAACTGTTCAGTAACTAGTACACAGACTAGTATTAGCTATTCAACAACTAGTACACAGACTAGTAGTAGCTGTTCAATAAGTAATGCACAGACTAGTAACTGTACTGTAAGTAGTAGTCAAAGTAGTAATAATTGGTACACGGCATAGTAATAACTGTTTAACTAGTACATATACAAGAAATAACTGTTCCATAACTAGTACTCAGACTAGTAATGTCTGTTTAATAACTAGTACAATTGCTAGTAATATCTGATCAATCACTAGTACACAGACTAGCAACTGTTCAATAACTAGTACAGACTCGTAATTGTTCAATATCTAGTACAAAGACTCGTAATAACCACCCAATAACTAGTACACAGACTAGTAACTAAACAATAACAAACAATTAATAGTAATAATATATTCATTTGTAAAATATATTATATACATTAATAATTAGTGTTCAACAAAGAATAAAATGACAACTGTTTTCAGAGTCATCTGAGGATTTTCAGCACACTTGCTGTGTGTGTGTGTGTCTGCGTGTGTGCGTGTGTGGGTGTGTGCATGTGCATGTGTGGGTGTGCGCATGTGTGTGTGTGCGCGTGTGTGCGTGCGTGTGTGCACTCACTCAAACAGCTCTCGGCTGAGCAGCGCTGGGAGGTCGTAGTCCACTGGAAGCTCGTAACTGTGCCACAAGATGGCCGCCACACAGTGCAGGTGTGAGGGTGAGGGCATGAGGAGGCCGTACTCGCGGGATTGGGACGAGGCTGGACCCATGATGCCTGATGGACAGTTCTGCTTCAGCGCTGCCACTCGGGACGAGTCGTACACCCACTGCAACAGAGCCTGAATCCTACACACACACACACACACACACACACACACACACACACAGTAAACATGAGCACTCCTAACACAGTTTTCAGGTTCAGACAGGTGTGTGTGTGTGTGTGTGTGTGTCACCTGTCCTTAGTGCCCGGGTCCTGTGTGGTACCAAGCTGGTAGAGGATGTCTATGGTGGAGTCTGATGAGAGGCCGTTTAACCTCCCAAACAACAATGGACTGTTCAGATCTAAAACGTGAATGCGTACACACACACACACACACTATTACTATTATTTTTAATAGTTTAAAATTTTAATATAAATTTAATTCTATAAAGAATTAAGTGAATTTTTTTATGTTAGTGTTCAGGAGCAGCACCCACACTGACACTGTAATAACTGGGACAGAAACCTGCTGTATTTATATAGACACCTGAAGCCCCCTCTAGTGGCCACGCCAGGAAATAACACTGCTTTTAAAGTCTATTACACGTTAGATTAATAAATGAACTAATAGTGATTCATTAATTAAATAATAAACATTTAACAAACTGTACTGGTCTGCTACATGCTTTTACTAAAGCTAAACATAAACAAATAATTTAATAATTACATTTATAATAAAAGTGTAAATAAATAAATCTAAGAAAAATATAAACACTGCAATGAAGAACTTTTTTTTTCTATGGAAAAAATTGGACATTTGTTCGATGTGACTGATGTTAGTGGTGAATTATGGGCTCTCACTGGCGAGGTCGGTGCCAGACGCGGCGCAGTTGCGAAGCAGGATGTGGATGAGTTTGAGTCCGATGCGTGTGGACTGGAGGCCGATTTTCACCAGCACCGCCTCGATGTTCGGCGAGTGCATCCCACAGTACGGGGACATGAGCAATGCCGCGCAAGTCTGCAAAAGATTCGCCGTCTGCGCCGCCGCGCTCGCCATCATGGCCTCCAGGTCGGAGACGTGAGTCACGCAGTGATGCAGCAGACGCAGCCAGCCGATACTGAGTGAACAAAACAATATGATCATTACACGCAGCACAGCACGGCGTCTGAGAATAAACAGAACCTGAGCGGGTGTGTGGCAGTGCAAAGTTATCAGGCCCCTAGGAGACACACACACTGGTACCTGGTTTTGGAGACTTGGTCCTCAGAAGGCAGGAAGGGGTTGTTCACCGTGGCCGAGGAGGTGCTGCCGAAGGCGGTGAGGCCGAGCAGTTTGATCTGCGACAGGCCCAGAGTGCTGGAGTCTCGAGGGCGGTGCAGACGCACGCACACGGCCGATGCCACCTCTGCACGCACCAACTGGATTTTAATGTAGGTCAGACCACTCGTTACCAGGGGCGTGGACAAAGGCAGCATGTTCACGCCATCCGCACTGATTTCCACCGACACCGATGATGGACATGCTGGACACGGACAGAATGTGAGTGAGAGAGAGACAGGCAGAGAGTGGACACAAAAGAATCAGACGAAAACCCCAAACACTCAACATATCTGTATTACTCCACTCGTTCTGATAGGTTGCGATTTTTATAGTAACCATTTGTTCCCCAGGTGACTGTACAGCACACACAACACTTATAAACACATTCCTTAAAACGTCAATCATTAATAAACACCTCCATAGTTTTACATTTGATTATATAAAAACAAGCTACAGGAAAACATTGAGCAACATACTGTGAGGGGTGTGTGCATGTGTATGTGTCTCACTGGCGAGCGAGGCGAGGTGCGGTTGGATGTGGAGCTCTTTGAGCAGTACGGCGGCGGGTAGATGAATGGTGAGGTCGCACCATGCCTCCTCAGGAAGGAAGATGTAGGACCAGGCGGCGGATCGAGCGCGGCGGTGAGGAGGCGTGGCTTGAAGCAGGACCTCAGCCGGCTGAGCTGTAGGGCTGCTTGATGTTATGGTGCCTGATGAGGGAAAAAAAACACGACATAAATATACCTTAAAAAATCCATTCAGAGCATCACCTGAAACACTGAAACTCCGCCCCCTCCTCTGCGTAATGGTCAATATTACGAACTTCTGTTGTGGTAGGGGTTCATGAGTAATGGCACCCTATCCATTTTTCGTTGCCTTGTTCCTTATTGTCCTTTAAACCCAGGAGACAAACAAACAAATGTTTGTTTGTTTTTTTTTTATTTAATGCGTGAGGAAAAACAGTGGTCACCGAGAGGGGCGAAGTTGTGTAGTCCCTCCGCGTTCTCTGGTTCGGAGGCGAGGACTCTGGCCTTCAGACTGCCGTCTGCGGCTTTCCCAGGCCCAGAGTCCAAAAACTTCATGATGGTGGAGACCATGCTGCGTGCCGTGTTCACAATGGCCCGGGTACTCGTCACCATGTTGTTACAGATCAGCTGCACGCCACCTACACACACACGGGATATATCTGTTATAACATAGCACTGGTGATGAGGAGTAACCCAGACTGTGAAACAGTGTGTGTTTGTGTGTGTGTCCATACCCATGTCATGGAAAGCTCTGAGCGCCTCACTGGTGTCCAGTACTCGCAGAATGAACCAAAGCAGCGGCTCCGAGAGCTGACAAGTGGAGAGAGAACCCTGCACACAATTCACATGCATACAACCACACCATCATACACAAATAAATGAAAGCCTTCTTCCACAGTTCTCGCTGTGCACACAGTGGAAGCAGGAGTGGTTACAGTGGAACACTCACCTGTCTGCCCATATATCCACAGGCCATATACGTGAGGATGGGCTGTAGCATGACCTGCACTGACGTGGCTCTCTTACTCAGCGTGGTAAGGATGGTGAACAGACCGTCGCCTACAGATATGGCGTCCAGTCCGCCGTGGAAATTCTCGTGCTTGGTCAGGTGGAGTCCACTCGCACCTAAACGCAAGAGTAGACAGGTTTAGAAAAATAAAATACAATTCTGTAACAAATTAATATAATATTTATTAATAAAATCTTCTTTTAACATCAGGAACTAGAGCAGGATGTATGGATTGGGACACAAACACAGTGTGACTAATAACGGTGATTGTGTCCTATAGTAGTGTGTGTGGATTGGGACATGCCCACAGTGTAACTAATGATGGCGTTCGTGTCCTATACAGTGAGTAGTGGGTGTGGATTGGGACACGCCCACAGCGTGACTGATGACAGCGTTTGTGTCCTATACAGTGAGTAGTGTGTGTGGATTGGGACACGCCCACAGTGTGACTGATGACGGAGTTTGTGTCCTATACAGTGAGTAGTGGGTGTGGATTGGGACATGCCCACAGTGTAACTAATGATGGCGTTCGTGTCCTATACAGTGAGTAGTGGGTGTGGATTGGGACACGCCCACAGCGTGACTGATGACAGCGTTTGTGTCCTATACAGTGAGTAGTGGGTGTGGATTGGGACATGCCCACCGTGTGACTAATGACGGCGTTTGTGTCCTGAGTAGTGTGTGCAGATTAGGACACGCACACAGCGTGACTGATGACGGCGTTGGTGTCCTATACAGTGAGTAGTGTCTGTGCGGATTAGGACATGCACACAGCGTGACTGATGACGGCATTTGTGTCCTATACATTGAGTAGTGTGTGTGGATTGGGACACGCCCACAGTGGACTGTGAGTGTACAGACCGATAATCATGGCCATGGCGCTGCTGTTGCACTGCCCCAGAGCTGAAAGGATCTGACTCATAATCTGCTGATTGGCCAGCACCAGGTCTGCCACTCCAACTGCCGGACCCTGATTGGGGACGTGGCCGGCGGCTCCACCCTCTTTGCCACCACTGCAGACTTTCTCCTCGTCGGAGACACTGTTGGAGGGCATACGTCCGCTGTACTCTCTGTCTCCAGACAGAGGCAGGGTGACGAGTGCGTTGACGAGCTTGAGCAGATCAAACATCAGCTGATCACGCGTGGTCTCTCCACATGCCGCCTTGGCATCTCCTGGGCGGATGATGTTAGCGAAAAGGCCCCCGAAACAGGCGCGGGCGCACACAGAGCCATCTGAGCCGCTGCGGGACACCACCTTCTCCGAGCAGGTGATATAGTGATGGACCAGGAAGGTGATGGACTCGATCACGGAAGTGATGGTGGCGACCGATACCACCTCAAAGTTCTGCTCCAGGGTGAACTCCAGAAGCTTCACCTGAGCGTCCAACGGGCCCTGTCCAGAATGGAATGGACCCCTATACGGGAGGGACACGAGGGAAGAGTCAGTTAAGTTGTTGAGGAATTCAGTAAGAAAGTCAAGATGCAAATAAGAAGTTTAGTCAGTAATTAAGAACATTAAGTACGTCTATAAATCTGAAAGGCAGCACAATAGGACAGTTAATCATTAACCTGTAAGTCAGTGGATTGGTGAGTGAATAAGTCAGTGGATCAGTAGGTATGTCAGTAGGTGACAAAGTCAGTAGATAAGAATGTCAGTAGGTTAAAAAGTCAGTAGGTCAAAAGGTCAGTAGGTGAGTATATCAGTAGTTCAAAAGTTGGTTCAAAAGTCAGCTGGTTAAAAAGTCAGTAGGTGAGTACTGAAGTAGGTAAAAAGGCAGTGTGTGAATAATCAAATGTCAAAAAGTCTGTTCATGTCAGTAGTTCAGTAATCGGTCGGTTAAAAAGTCAGTAGGTGAGTATGTCAGTAGATCAAAAAGTCAATAGGTATATCAGTAGGTGAGTATGTCAGTAGGTTAAAAAGTCAGTAGGTGCATATGTCAGTAGGTGAAAGGGCACTATGTGAGTAATCAAGAGGCAAAAGTCTGTTCATGTCAGTAGTTCAGTAATCGGTAGGTTAAAAAGTCAGTATGTATGTCAGTAATCAGTAAGTTAAAAGACAACAGATTAGGTCAGTTACTCAATTACCAGTAAATCAAAGTCAGTAGGTGAATAATTCAGTTGGACAGACATTAATAAATGAAAAAGTAGTAAGACAGCACGTCAGTAAGGCCATAATCACCAAGTAAATTATTAATCAGTAGGCCTGTAATACTAATAAATCAGTAGGTTAAAAAGTCAGTAGGTTAGTAAACCAATACACAGATCACTGGATCATTAAGGCAGTAAGTTAATGGGTCAGTGAATCGGAAGGTATAGCAGAAGGACTGTGGGTCAGTAAGCCAACACACAGATCACTCAGGTAAGTGAATATGTCAGTAACTAACAAAAACGAAACAAACGAATCAGTCTACTGTATCAGCAGTGCTAGTAAAGAGAACGGGAAGGAGTGTGTACCGCTCAGTGGAGAGGATGTGCACTAGCTTGAGCAGAAGCTCACTGAACATCTGAGGACAGGTGGACGACAGGTGGACCTGTAAGCGCGTCAGGAACTCCTGCATGGCCTGCGTCGCAGTTGGACCCACCTGCACAGAGACAGCTCGGGGTTAATACACCGGATGCAACGATATCTTTGTATCACACAAGTAGAAGAGGCAGAGTGTGTGTGTGTACCTGTGAGCTGTGCTGACTTGTTCCATGGGGGTTACTACCTGACAGGAAGCGCACCAGCACGTGCACCAGTGTGGGGTCCGACACCATCTGCTGTGCCGTGCTCTCATGTACAACTATACCACTGACAGAGGCTGGAACACACACACAAATTCTCTACACACACTATACAACAAATCCACAAATAAACGTATTGGCACCTCTGCGATTGGCCACGAAATCAAGCGAATGCTTACGCTGTAGATATGACAAAGTGTTGAACCCTCACTGTTTCAATCCTGCTATTTTCACAGAAACTCTAACGGAATATAGACTTTTTATGGTTAGTACTAGACAACTCTATTAGTAAATAAACTTACCACTGGCTGGCATGTTGGTCATGAGAGTGAGACTGCGTAACACCAAACACCAGGTACGTAGAGAGGTGTTGGGATACCAGGCCAGAACGGACAGAAAACTACTGATCGAAGCTGTGAGGAAAACAAAAACACACACACACACACACACACACACACAGCTGAACGCATGAATTCCTTTTTCTTCACACTAGCTGTTCACTACATGACAAGGTGCTGAGGTGCAGAGTTGACCTCTGACCTTGGTTGAGGGGGATTGTGGGAACTCGGCTGGAGTTGAAGAGGAAGATGTCAGAGCCGCTCTCCTCTGAGCTGGAGGATGAGTTGAGGCTGAGAGTGAGCCAGAGCTGGAGCAGAGACTCCAACTACACACATGCACGTACACACACAAATAAATAAAGCATTAAAATACACTGAAAATCATGCTGCAAAAAAAAGCTGTGGTTCCTGATTTAAACACAAGGTGTCGTTAGGATGTTTCGTTTAAAAATCCTGCACCTGTACATGATGGACCTGCAGCATGGAGAAAAGTTTATTAAAGCAGGCACTGAGCATTGGAACGGAGGAGGGCTGAATCATTACGCTGCCCCCAGGGGGGGATCCATGCAGCCCCCGCAGGAGAGAGTCGTCCGTCCCATTAGCAGCCTGGGAACCTAAAAGGACGAGTAAGTATGACAAAATGTGATGGCATCATTTATTAAAGTGAAATCAAGAAATAAACACTAACACAACTTTCTTCCATACTAAAGCAGAAAATTTGCTTGAATAAATTATTTAAACGTATTTTAAAACATATTAAGCCTCATGAATTAACATAATGTTTGAGTGTGTGTGTGTACCTGTGGGTAAGGTAGAGGTGAGAGCCTGGAGAATAGCGTCAGCCTCCAGTGTGGCCATCATCTTCAGCATGAGCTCCGCCTGCTGCTCTAACCCCACCTCCAACCGAGCATCCAGAGCTGAGGAGAGGTGGAGGACTGATCATCATGAGAATTACACTTTACACCACAGCTACTGGAACCGTAGGGAACTCTGGGTGGAGTCTGCATGACTACATGATCAAAAGTATCTGCACCCTGACCCTCAGACTCATCCACATGTACATGCTGAATGTCTCACTCCTGATTGGTTCCCTTGTGTCTGTTATAATGACCTCCATTCTTCTGGGAAGGCTTTCCAATCGATTTTGGGCTATGGCTGTAGGAATGTGTGTTCATTCAATTATAAGAGCATCAGTGAGGAGATCAGACACTGCTGTACAGATGTGGAGGAGGTCTGGAGATCAGCCACTGTTCCAGTTCATCCTAAAGATGTTCAGTGGTTCATCAGGATTGTGGTCCTGATGAGTGAGGGTGTGAGGTGTCAGCTCGGTGTGATTGGTTGGTGCGGTACCTTGTGAGACGGAGACGGAGAGGTTCTGAGAGCCTGGTTTCTCCACCGCGACCGGAGGTTTAGAGACGGGGATTCCTGCTCCCCCGATGCAGGGGTTATAACTGTACGTCGCATAATCAGCACCCCAATAATCATACCAGGTACTGCTGATAGGCTGTATACACACACACACACACACACGAAACAGGAAATAAAAGAAAAAAAATCACAGAAAAAAACAAATGAATTTGAGAAACTTATCTCCGAAAACAAATAAAATATTTCTAAACAGACAGAAAAGGGAAAAGGAAGTGAGGTCACAGAGCAGGAACAGTGCTGGTGTTGAGGTCCGACCTAGAACTGTACCAGATCGACTTTCTGTACATGGACGGCCATAAAAATTAACCGTGATTTTAATTCCCCATCCTCAAACACTGACCAATAAAAAATTTGTTAAATAAATCAATCAATAAATAAATAAATAAAAACTTTTTTTTTTTAAGGTTTTTATATATTCGTCCGTTTGTTTGTTTGTTTATTTATTTATTTATTTATTTATTTTTAAAAGAAATGCGTTAAATTCTCCTTGAAAGAAAAAACTACTACAGTATTATTACACACAGCGACTTGCAGCCATCACACTATTGGCACTCTTGGTAATGACGGTCAGAAATGCATTAATTAAATATTATAATAAAATTTACTTCAATAAAAGGTAATAGTTTGCACCATTTTTTTTAAACCAAAAAGTGCCAATATTTACAGCTGACTGTACAACATGAATCAATATATAAAGTTTTATTACTCACTGTTTAAAAAGCTCCAAATCTAAAGCACCATATAACAGAAGTTGTAATGGGTTTACGCCCCAATGCAAAGGATACTAAAAATTTATGAATAAAGTCCCCCCCACCCCAGTAAAAAAGGTGTAATGGTACGGCCCTGGGCACCCCTGGACCGGCACTGGCTCTGAACTGGAGAATGGGGGGTTTTAACAGGGTGCGACTCAGGCAAAATAAAAAGATAACACACACACACACACACACACACACACCGAGCATTCCCCAAAAAAAAAAAAACTGACTTATTTATTGGTTTATTTTTATTAATATTAATAATGAGATCATACAACAAGAACTAACAGGAAAGAAGGGAAGAAAAATGGAGGACAGAATAAACAGCAGGCATTAAATGGAGGAAGGAGAGTTGAAATATTTTAGAACTAAAACAAAAAGAAATAAAACAAAAAATTGTAAAAAAATAAAACAAATAATTCAACAAAATAAACGTGTAAGGGAGAAGTCATGCGCACTGTACCTTAAAAACTTTGGCGGCGAGCGGATCTTTTTCCAAATCAATATCTAAAGGATCAATATCAACATCCATCAGGTCCTGTAGCAAGTCAAAGTCTATGTCTTTATCTTTTTCCAAAGATGACAGTGGAGGAGCACCTTTGGGCAACGAAAAGAGCTTTAATATCGCCAAGCAAGCGCACTATGACACGTTAACACACACACACACACACACACTCTCTCTCTAAGTACACACACTCTTTAAGTGTGCTGTTAACATCAAAAACATTTCAAAGATCCTGAGTCGTGTTGATGACCTCAAAGTTTATGATCGTAACGTTTAAAAAGCATGATACGATCCTAACAGTGTCTGACGTCTACACTGAGGGGTCTTTAATCTGAGAGACTTCTAATCTGATGTGCGTCTAATCGGACGGGTCTTTAATCTGATATCTCTCTTATCTGACAGGTGTTTCATCTGACAGGCGTCTACTTTGATGAGCGTCCAATCTGACGGGCACCTAACAGGCTGGCGCCGAGTCATCTTCACACAGATGTTGTTCAGCTAATTAGCTGATGAGAAACCTGAGTGAACAGGAAGATTTGAGAAATATATAGGGGCGGGGCCTATTCCGCCTGTTTAAAAGAAAACTACCAAAATGTACGTTTATACATACCATTACACTTTTAATATTTCAAATCTGTTGATATTTATATAATATACGTACAAATTTTACTGTAGTGTCACACACCCGTGTGTAATTATAATACACGTACACACATATATATGATTATAAATATTATAAATATCATCCTCCAGAGAATTTCACTATCGTAGTATAAAACAGGAAGTGAGGGTCACATGGCACGTGCAAGTCAGCCTCATGAGTGCATCAGAAATTCATCACTGTAGAGAATTAGGTTTTAAAATCACTAGCAAATAAACAACCTATCACAATGCATGCACAAACACAAACAAATAAACAAGGAAAGGAAACAGAATTAAACACTGTTAAGAAAAAAACCAAACACTGTCAAGAAACGTGAAGTGTGTGTGTGCGCGTGTGTGTACGAGATTACCAACGCACTTTGGAAAGCAGACGAGCTCCCAGGAGTACCTGCGATGAGATCGGGTCCGAGCGGCTCGTCAATTGTCTCCACAAGGGTGAGTGGTGTGGGCGGAGCCAGAGAGTCATCTGTATCCAACACCGCCACCGCCGAGGAGGAAGAAGAGGACGAGACTCCACCATCCTCACCTACTGCCCCCTCCTCCATCACATCCACACACACTGGAGACATCAACTCTCCTGGGGGATGGAGGGGGGATGGAGGGGGGGGGGGGGTTGTTAGTTTCATGGTTCAACCATCATAATCATGTTTGTGGCTTTTATCTCGCTTTCTCTCTCTCTCTCTCTCTCTCTCTCTCTCTCGCACACACACACGCTCACCTGCAAGGATGTCTTGCAGCATGCAGGTCAGAGAGTACTGTGCCCAAGCTCCGCCCCAGCTGATGTCACCCCGGTTGAAGTCTGTCCCCACCAATAGGAGGAGAAGTCGCTCTAACTGCTGCTCTGACACCACCTCGCACAGGTGGATTGTGGGTCGTGTGGCATTCGCTATCCGAGCAAGAACCTGACAGCAAATTTGGGTTACCGTGGTTACTGTTAAGCTGGAGGGTGTGGTTGTGTGAGCAGTGGGTAGTGTGTGAGTGTGTGAGATGTGAACGACGTGTACATGTACGTGTGTGCACCTTGCAGACGAACAGCAGCAGGTCGGCGTGACAGGTGAAGTCCATGGAGAGAAGGAACAGGGCGAGTTTCTGTACCACACAGATGCAGCGCTCATGTGACAGCGTGAACGGCAGCAGTTCCACCTCCGGAGTCTCCTTCACCGAGGACGAGGATGAATCCGTGTCCAAAGAGGAGCGGGGCCATTCAGCCGTCCGACGCAGACGGATCAGATCCTTAAAGTGCTGAAACACGCACACACGCACACACACACACACACACACACACACACACACACTAGAGTGTGGATCGGGCCAAATTTTCTGTCCGAGCCCGGTCTGCATCCGACAGAGCAGTAACCAAACCCGACCCGAGCCCGACAGGCATTACGATATTTATGTCAGAACCTGAGCCTGACAGTCTCATTGGCTACCTACATAATAAGCTGTTTTAAATTTAAAATCTTCAATGCCTTATGGCGCTAATGTGACCGAGCCCGACTCGAACCCGAGAATAATTTTTCTAAAATATCTGTCCGAAGTTAAGAACGGTTCCGACGGGTATCGTCGGGCTCGAGTCGTGTATCCACTTGCTAACACACATCCACTGATAGGTCAAGTAACGCAAGGATTGTCCCACTCCCTCCCATCTCTCTCTCCCACCCCCGTCTCTCGGTCTCATCCCCTTTTACTCCACCTCTATCTCTCCATCCTCCTCTCTCCCCCCCATCTCATTCCTTCTCACTACACTTCTCCACCTCCCCACTCCACCGCTCTCCCCGTCTGCCTCTCGCTTACTCTCTTTCCCCGTCTCTCTCTCATTCCATCTCACTCCACCTCTCTTACTCCCTTCCTCCCTCTCACACTCCCTCTATTCTCTCATTCCCTCCCCCCCACCACTTCCTTCATCCCCTCACACACTTCCTCCCTTCCTCTCCCTCTCTCACCTTAGACGTTGCTTGTTTGAGCTTGGCCTGTTCCACCAGTAGTTTATAGGACGAGCCTTTGTTGCTCTGGATCTTCTCCTTCTCGATTTGCTCCACCAGAGCTTTCTGCTTCGCTTTCAGCAGATTCAGCTGCTGCACGCAAAGGGACAGAACACACACACACCAGGCTCGGGCTTATAACATGAATAATACAGTGCAAAGAATGTGTACAAAAAAAAAAACCTGCATTTAAAATTTATATCCAGAATTAAATATTTCTGTGAAGCTGGATTTTTAAAAGTGGTGTGTGTGTGTGTGTGTGTGTGTGTGTGTGTGTGTGTGTGTGTACCTGCTTGTGGTGCACCAGCTGTTTGCGTATTTTGCGGGAATGAAGTCGATCTAAACTGCTGTTCCCCTTCGTGGATCTGCTCGGAGTGTGAGACTGCAAACTGTTATTGATGAAGCTCCACTGATTACCTGAGATCACACACACACACACACACACACACACACACACACACACACACACACACACACGGTGAGTAAGGAAAGTAAATAAAGCAGTAACAGTAGCATCCATTCAAAATAACACAAATTTAGTGTTAAATTAAATATTATGGTGAAAATCAAATCAGTTACGTTTTGTGTGTAATTTTTATCTGATTAGCGAGCTAACTGTACTAGTGACACACACTCCCCAGTGAAGCAGTCATCTCTGAGACTTCATTCCATGCTTTATTTCTTTTCCTCTCATCTGTGTACACATGTAACGAGTATACGACCGGGGAGGATGAAACTAGTCCGTGTTATTTTTGAAGGAAATATTTGCAGGAAAAAACTGAATAGACGACGTCTCTGAGTAGTTCAGATTTGTCGCAGAATAACAAGTTTAAGACTGTAAACAGTAACTCGAATATTTTTCTCAATAACTCGAATATTTCTCATCATGAGATGTATTTGAGGGAAGAAAGCCCCCATGAATCACTAGCCAAGAACCAGCCTGCAGAATCAGCCTGCAGCCTGCAGAATCTGAATTATCTTTAATATTAACAGCAATAACAAAATAAACGTGAGGAGTTTGACGTTAAGCATTGGACTGGAAGTGAACCTTCACCTGTAAACGTTCGCTCTCGGTCCTTGGTTCCAAGGTGTTTCTTGGCTGAAGAGGCTTCGTCCTCCACGCTGGCCACGTAGTCCAAAAGCCGAGACACCAACATCACCACCCAGCTGACCATCGGGATATCCAACACACCTGAACAATCAGTGTAAATACACATGTTCACTGGAAAAGCTCTTCATATATCATACATATAAAGATTTCTTTCTCACACACACACACACACACACACACACACACACACACTACCCTCCGTGCGTCGGTGGTGTGACACAGACGGCTGCTGTAGAGGAGAGAGTAGAGAGTCGAGGAGGTTCAGCAGCCCTTCTAACACACCGCTGTTACTGAGAGACCTCTGTCCTATACACGACAGCAGCATGAACACCCTGGGGGCGGGGGAGACAGGTAGACAGAGAGACAGGTAGAGACAAGGGGGGCACGGACACAGATAGGGAGAAAAACAGACAGAGGGAGACACAGAGAGAGGGAGAAAGAAAGACAGACAGAAAAACAAGGTGACAGGGAGAGACATAGTGACAGAGACAGAGGCGGACAGAAACAGGGAAGGACCAGAGACAGATATATAGACAAAAGATAAAGAGAGAGACAGATCAATAAATTTAGGAGTGAGAGAGAAACTGTTATTCTCATTATAAGACTGCACTATAGTAATCACTGGGGTTTCTGTAGCAGGTACCATCCAGGTAGGTGTGTGTGTGTGTGTGTACGGGCGTTACCTGTCCTGTGGGAAGATGAGTAGCTGCTCGGAGTTGTAGAGCTCCTGCAGGACGTTGGAGATAAACTGTCCCCACCAGCTCTCGGCTCCACACAGCTGTACGAGCAGCAGGCCGGCGTGCAGTCTGATCTGAGGAGTACCGCTGATACACAGCTGCTTAAAAAGCTCCTCACACACCTGCGCCTGGAACACACTCCGCAACACCACCGGCACACACTGACCTGAGACACACGAGGGGGGCACAGAGACGGAGACACAGAGAAAGAGAGAGGGTTAAAAAAAACAAAGCTCACACTCGAAGGTAAGAATTTTCAGACAGACAGGTGTCTCACCGTTGTTGGTGTGCAGCAGACTGAGCAGCGTGTCCAATAGGTAGCGGATGGTGGTGCGTAGCTGTTCGGTAGAGGCGTGCTGCACCAGCTGAGTGAGTGGCTGATTGGTTGCAAGGGAGCGTAGTGGGCGGGGCAAACGTTGGGAGCCCAGAGACACGCGCAGCCTCTGTACAGCGTGCGCGGCCAGGTTCAGCTGGAGCTGCAGCTGTGCGCAGTCGTGGTAAGCAGAGAAAACACGCGAGTCCTCTTCCAGAGCTTTATCAGGTTTACGCAGGAAGTACTGAGCGTTGTTGGCGCTGTTGAGAGGAGGAACGTCCATGTTCTGCAACAGAGTTTCTAATCGGTGACACGCCAGGTTATACCTACAATACATCACAGGTAAGCAGAGAGTGCGATTAGTAATGTCTGTAACACACAAATCCTTAACTGCTGATATCTGTCAGGAATATGATTCTGATTCAGATTCTGATTCATACTCTTTATTTAATCTGATTCTTATTCTGAATCCAATTCAAATACTAAACTCTTTATATAATACTACTGATTCCTCTTCTGACTAGAATTGTATAATGACTCCAATTCAAACTTGAATTTGATACTGACATGGATTCACATCCTGACTCAGATTCAGACTCAAATTTGATACCAACTCTTGATTCAGATTTTAATTTGATTTTGAGACCGATTTAGAGTCTGGCTTGTATTTCACACCGACTCCGATTCAGACTCGAATTTGTCAGACTGATTCACTCGAATCGGACTCCGACTCGAATCGGACTCCGACTCCGAGCCCGACTTGAATCAGACACCGACCCCGAGCCCGACTTGAATCGGACACCGAC
>JAOUQZ010000002.1:25846026-25856608 GCA_028564935.1 Neosilurus hyrtlii
ACACACACACACACACACACACACACACACACACACACACTTAACCCTAACCTTAACCTCAGGCATCTTTTGTCTTGTTTAATTTAACATTACTGTGTTGTTATGAGTACCGCATGATTCTGAGGACATTTAGTCCTTTTTGGTCCTCGAAAGGGGGAAAAAAAGGAGGTTGTTCTCCCAGTGCTTGTATGGGTTTCCTCCAGGTACTCCAGTTTTCTTCCACAGTCCAAAGACATCAACATTAAGCTAGAAACCATATCAGGCACCCCTTGTGGCCAAAACTGGTGTTACATGTGAAGTTGTTCGCCAATTAATTATTAGTTACACGCATTTGTTTCACTCTCTCAGTCATTCGCTCACGTGCCAAACTGCTTAAACCTATCAGGGTCACATAAAGGCTGAGACCTATCTCAGCTGACACTAGGTGAAGGCGGGGTACACCCTAAACAGCTTGCCAGACCATCACAGGGCCAACATTCACATAACTATTCTCAATCAGACACACACCTAGGGGAAATTTGGAAAAGTTATTTAGCTTAATGTGCATGTGTTTGGACTGTGGGAGGAAATCGGAGCACCCGGAGGAAACTCACGCAACATGCAAACTCCTCACTGAAACGCCCTCGCCGACCCCAGAACTAGAACCCAGGACCTTCTTGCTGCTAGGCAGACGTGCTAACCACTACACCTCCGTGCCGCCCCATGCATTCTTTCATCGGTTCTTTTTCCACAGGTAGAACATGTGTTGGGTGTTTTAATACAGCACTCTGTTCTACACCATGTTCCCGTATGTTAATACATGGTATGTTCAGGATCGGCTAACGAAACGGCCACAAACTGACTTTAAAGGTTCTGAGCTCAGAAAAAAAAATTGTAGGTTCAAAATCTAAGACCTTAAAGACATATTTTGATATTAAAAACTCGTACGTATGACATTGAGTTCTGTAATAAATGAAAAAAAACAACAACTTTGGAGTTATTTTTGATGAGCAGTTTTAATTTGAGAACAGAGGAAAAGCAGCGTGTGATTCCTCAGCATGTGGGACGTCTTCCAGATTGTGTGAAAAGCACTTCAGATTCCTCACTAAGCTCCCGAGAGACATAAAGTCTCCAGAACTTCATTAAATCCCAAACTGAAAAACATAAAATACTAACTTTTTATTAGAAATAGGACTGAAATATGTAAAAAAAAGTCACATCCCACATTTACACAACACACGGTACGGCAAACTGCTAGCGCGATGCTAAGTGAAGTAATAGAACCTCTTCCATATGACTTTCTTTGATATCCAAAAAAGTAATAATTTTACAGTATAAATAAGAAGTAGATCTTGATGTCAGTGGCATGGACGCCAGGGACGACGGGGACGACGGTACACCTACACCTCCAACACATCTGGCCCTTCTTGTTATTATTGTTTTTAAAGTGACATCCAATAGGAGGGAAATTCTCTCTCTTTCTATTAAAGAAGGACGACTTGAGATATTTGATTTTGCTGTGACCTTGACGTTGTTTGAATCAATTTAAAAATCATATCAGTTCATTTGTAGCGGTTATGATGATAACTCTGTATAAACCCTACAAACATTCAACCACTCGCACTTAAGGTTTTATTATTGTAATTATAACAAGAAGCTCAGTGTGGGACAACCTGAAAACATAACGCCACCTCCATCACGTAGAGACCTTTTCCACTGATGGGGTCCTGGTTCCTCATCCATGAATTTTGACAGTAAAAGTTGACCTGGAATCAGCGCCACAAAATTATTGGTCCCCAAACTGGAACCTGTGACATCAGGGGCTGTGGAAGGGGCCAATGCAAGAAAGTCACTGCCAACTTGTAAAAATTACATACAGAATTAGAAGTCGCTACACGCAGACAACCTTTATATTTGTAAAAAAGTTGCAACAAGAAACAGCTCCACTGGTCGGCTGCCCCAGGGTGGTTAAAAAACACTTCGATTTGTGTCCCCTTTGGGCTTTCTGTTTGAAGTGGGACATCATGACAGACAGGCTGAGACAGAGAGACACAGAGTACGACGCCAAGTGTAATGCTAAGTGGTTTTAAAAGTGCATTAAAAAAAAATTAAGAAAAGCAGATGTCTTCCGTCTGTCATGTTTTTTCATAATAGGTTACCATGGTAACATTTCCACAAAAACAAGCCCAACTACCTCAAAGTAACGTTCGGTGTTTAAACGTGGAAATGTGGGCCAATTCTCAAAAGGCACCAAAGCAGAACTGGCTCTCCATCGGCACCATGCTGAAGGGAAACACCTCCTAAAGACGGACCAGACATCAGAAACAGATGAACAGATGGAAATGCAGGGTGAGGAAGTTTTAATAATAACGTTTGATCTCCGATCCCGATGGAGAGGGATCATGTTTATTATCTGGAAGACTGTAAGCTCAAACGCTTTCAGAAAGTGAGAGTGAGAGAGTGTGTGTGTGAGTGTGTGAGAGAGAGAGAGAGAGTTGAGTCCTTAAATAGTTTGGCATTAAATGTAAATAGGTGTGTGATCAGTAAGATGATGGTGGTTGGTTGTTGTAGTCCTTCATGGCCATATTTGTAGACTGGTATCTTTCAGGAAGTGAAAATTAATGCTGTTGATGTGACACAAATCTGCGTCCAGTCAGTCTGTAATTATTAAAACAAACAAACAAAGAAATAATATCTAATTGATTTTAATGAAACACTTATTTTAATGCAGTTGATACCATCATTGATATGACATCATCACATGATCTCATGAGAGATGTGAGATTTATGAGTTGAAGAAAGAACTTTCCCTCCAACTCAACACTTTTCTGGTGATTTTCTTTCCAACATCGAGTCACAACATCAATAATATTTCAGATTAATTCAGTAAATTCCAGACCGAGCGTTATTTCATCTCAGTACAGTAATGTCTGTATAATCCAGACTTCCGAAACAAACCTGGACACTGATACACCGCCATGAGACGAATGCGTCTGAATCTTTATTAAATTAACTTTAGCCGACATCATCTGTCACCCAAGACACGCCCACTTTCGTCAGAGACGAACTCTTGTGCCTTTATGAACTAAAGCAGAGGTGTTGGAGTGTGAACATCATATTAATAACACTATTATTCACTCAGCGAGTGGGACTGCAGGAGATTTAAGCCTCATTAGCAAGCAATTAGAGAGTCATTTACAACAGAATGGAATGAAAAGATGACAATTGAGAAGGAGTGAAAACAGAAAAAAGAGAGGACCATGTAATCGAGAGAAAGATCGAGGGAGGGAAAGGAGAGAGGGTTTTATTCTCCTTGATATTTCGAGAACACTGCCGGGTGTTCTATTTACCTCAGATCGCATCAACCTCACCTCAGATTCACCTCAGATCACATGAAAGACAGTGGAACTGTGTGCTGTGGTCAGATGAGTTCAAGTTTCAGCGTGTTTTTTTGGGGAAAAAACAGATGCTGAGTTCTCCATGCCAAAGATGAAAAGATTATCAGGATTGTTTATGGTGAAAGGTGCAATAGCCCGATTCTGCATCAGTGCCCATGGCATGGGTGAGTTTTAAGTGTGTATAAGTACTAGAGGTGCAGAGGTATATGCAGAGGTGTATACTGGGAATTTAGAGAGACATACAATTTGTTACCATTGTAACCTAACTTTGACATCGTAACATCTCTTCCCAGCAAGTCCATGCTTATTTTAGCAGGACAACGCCACACCTAATTCTGTATGAGCTTCAAGAGCATGGCTTCACAGTGTAATTGACTTGATTGCTGCACTCCAAATTGGTCTACTATTAAAAATGTACTGTGCATCATGAATAGGAGAAGAGACCATGAAGCGTTGAGCAGCTGAAGTCTTGTATCAAGGAAAAAATTAACAAAAATTCCAATTATAAAACCGCAACAGTTATCTTTAATTCCCAAACAATTAAAAAGGTGATGGAACACAAAGGTAAACACACCTCTGTCCCAACTTGCATTCACTGTGTTATATCATCAAATCAAAACTTACAAAACGTACAAAATACAATTAATTTGGTCAATAAAAAATATTGATAATCTTTTCTTTGTACAGTTGTCAGTTAAATAAAGTTTCATGTGTTTTAACAAAAATCACACTTATTTCACCTTTTCTGGAAATGGGGTTGATATCATAGTTTGAAAATCTTAGAGTCAAGGTTTATGTTTTCCAAGTTCACATTTTTCATATGAAATTGTTATAAATAAACAGAAGTTCATATTGTGTCAATCATGCTAATGTACCAACTCTGGAACGTTTTCCCGTAATTAAGGGTTTTAAAACAGGTTTGATTTTCTGCATTTATGACCATTCAGAGCCACCATACTTGCAAATATCATTTTCCAAAATGGCTGATCTGATTCATCTCATTGTCCATTTGGTTACTGATCGATGTAGTGGTTTGTATGTCTGCCTCACAGCAAGAAGGTCCTGGGTTTGCTGGCATGGGTTTCTTCTAGGTATTCCAGTTTCCTCCCACAGTCCAAAGACACACACATTAATTAATTGGCTGCTCGAAATTGCCCCTAGGTGTGAGTGGGAATGGTTTTGTGTGAGTGTTGGCCCTGCGATGGACTGGTGGCTGTTTAAGGTGTACTCCGCATTTGCCCAGAGTCAGCTGAGACAGGCTCCAGCCTCCCCTCGAGCCTAATCTGGTAAAGCGGTTCAGCAAATGAATGAATGAATAAATGCTCATTGATCCTGTTTTTGTTTTTTGTTTTTTGCTTAACTGTATGTACATCCTGCCTACAGTCCCTGTGCTAAACACTAATAAATAAACTAGAAGCTGGAATAAAAATTCTACAAGAACTAAAGGTCATTCAGATCATTTAAGGAACCAGATCTCTGCCTGTCAATCAAACGGCACATCCTGCATCCCCAGGGTCTACAATCCTCATATTGATTAAACAAGCTTCAGCAGAGGGATGTGGAAAGGGTGAGATAAACAGCATTGTCTCGTCGACCTCTCACTGACACAGGGAATAATCTCAAAGTGTTCAGTGCTGCTGCTCCCGTAGGAAAGGATAAACCCAGTTTCTTCTTGTTTTTAGTCCTTGCATAGAAAACAAGGTCATTGTGGTGTGCGCACATTTCTGATGGACATCATCAGATGTTTTTACATGGCTCGTCTGAGTACTTGATTCTGATTGGTCAGTTAGGGTATTCATCCGCCTGTTTTTTTGGTCCACAATAGTTCACTGATACCTATAACACACCTTTGCTATGGATTGCATCATTAGCAGAAACAATAAAATAGATTTTATATCACTATTCTGTAAATAAATGTGCAATAAGCATGATAATGTCGTGAGATGATCAATTCCTTCAGGATTTATTTTTGGAACACCTCTATGGGGTGTGTCTGACCCTTGTGATCCCCACACGGGGATTCACTTCATAATGATGTCCAGTACATTATTCCTCTCACATCTCTACAGATTCCACTTTTCACTTTTCTTCCCTTTACTTCTTACTTTTGTCATTCATTCCTTCATTTGATGAATTGCTTAACTGTACCTGGGTCACGGGGAGGGTGGAGCCTAAGCCAAATCTGGGCGAAGTCGGGGTACACCCTGAGCAGCTCGCCAGTTCGCTGCACAAGTATTCACATCCACATGTAGGGGCAATTTGGAACAGCCAGTTAGCCTTAAGACTGTGGGAGGAAACTAGAGTACTTGGAGTAAACCTAAGAACATGCAAACTCCACACGGAAACGCACTAGCCTATGCCGGGACTCCAACCCAGGACCTTCCTTTTTTCATATTTCTTTAAAAAAATTTTTTTAACTTGATGTGGTGAGACCGTGAAGAGGAGGAACTACTTTATTCAGAAAGGCTGGAGAGCGTGAATACGATACGGATCATGTGATCGGTCATGTGACATGGTTTGCAGCTCACTGAGTATACAAATAAACAAATCAATTCACCAAGTTTCCTTCATAACACACACACCCATACACCCACATAACACACACACACACACACACACACACACACACACACACGTATGTGTGCTTTTTATGCACGAACACACACCCACTCACAAAAACACAAATCCAGCACACTGGGCAATTATTGAACGCTGTGTGACATTTTCTGATAAGTGCTGCTAAAAGATGTCACAAATGCTAAGTGCTCTGTTGAGCAGCTGTGTGTGTGTGTGTGTGTGTGTGTGTGTGTATACATCATCTGAGATGTGGCATTTAGTGATTCTGTTCTGAGTGTGACAGACAGTTGAGTAATCTCACACACACACACACACACACACACACACACACACACACACACACACACACGACAAATGTGTTTTCCTGTCCTCATGCAGCTGCAGTGATTTTTCCTCTTCCAAGATCCTGAACAATCTGGACATGATGTTGTTGGCTAATTCACTGGACTGTTAAGGTTTTGGTTGTGAACTAGTTAGAATATCATGTTTTACCAGTGATACCTGTGTAAACTGATAAAATAATGATAAGTTGCTAGAATGTTACGATTGCAGGTGTTATTAAATTGCTTTCGGTTCTTAAATAAAATGCTAGAATGCTGTTTTACTATGCTAGCTAGATTGATGATTTATGAAACTAGCTAGATTATTGAATTTTGTTACATTATGAGTTACATTTGTTAAGGTTTTTGCTCCTAATGTTATTTTTTTTTAATCAAATGAACAAAATACAAAAAACAAACAAACAAAAAAAAACACCAACCAACAAAACAAACAACCCCCCCAACCCCCAGATTTAGTGCTTTAAAATGAAAAGTACGTGTGATGTGTAACAACAAAGAAAAATGAAATCTAAATACAGGTTTGAAGCAGTTACAAAAGTAAAAGATGGATACACTATTATTTTTAATATTATTATTATTATTACTGTTATTATTATTATTATTATTTTAACATCTGTATATGTATAAAATTTTGTAGTCACTTAATTTTAACTTGGAAAACACTGTATGTGTGTTTGTGTACTTGAGTGTATGTGTTTGCATGTATGTGTGTGTGTGTGTAAGTATGTGTGTGTACACGAGTGTGTGTTTGTGCGTGTGTGTGTGTCTGTATGTGATTATGTGTGTGTGTGTGTATGTTTGCGTCTATATGTGTGTGTAAGTATGTGTGTGTACACGTGTGTGTTTGTGCGTGTGTGTGTGCGTGTGTGTATGTGTGTGTATATGTGTGTGTGTTAATAAAGACACACAGCAGTCCGTGAGCTCTAAACAGGATTTCCCAAACTTTATTTCCTGTGTAGAGGTGTATCATGGGGGCAATCACAGTTAGTGGACTTCCTTCTTATTATTCTGAGTGCAAACATAAAAATCAACCAAAAAAATAATAATAATAAATTAAAAAAAATTTAAAAATCAGCATTTTCATTTCTTCATCATCAAAGTAAAATATAAATGTCAGAGCTTTGATAGAAACCAGAGAAAGATGAAGAGCGACGGCGTGAACAAAGAAATTATTAATGACACCTTGCGTCTGAAGTTTTGCTTATTTTAATAAAACTTTAGTGTTAGTTCATAACGAGTCTGAAAATCCAACGGTCCTGTTTATAGAAATCGTGGAATAATAAAGTCGAACTTTATCAGTTATCAAACATTAATACTTATAATTCCTCAGTTAATTATTATTATTTTAGAGTTCACCCTTTTAAAACCCACTCTTATCCATTTTATATGTTTAACTTTTATAGCTTGTTAGTGTAAAACAAGTCTGAAAAATGTCCAACACTGCCATCAAATCATGAGGCTGAATTTACAAATGAGATATTGATTTATTCGTTTATATCATTATTCATTTTTATCACGATAATTTAAACTTGTTCTTGACTTTTCCTCCTTTCAAAATCTGCTGCATGTTGTACATAACACATAACTGATCATTAGCATACAGCTAGTCATGACTTTGTATGCTAGTGGCTATTAAGTGGAAGGTGGAATCTTCCGTACTGCTTTCAGTACACAATACACTTCCTGTTGAGAACACTGTTGCCTAGCAATGAGGAAATTACAAACTCCAGTGCGCTTTTAATCAAAATCTATTCAATTATTTAAAAAAAATGTAGAATTAGTGACAAAATTCTGATAGTTAGCAGTTTGTCTGAAAACCTACTAACAATAAAGAAATATAAAAATGGATATTAAACATACATCAAACTCAAGCTGTTTTCATGTTAAATGGCTAATTTATTAATTTCTAAGGCAACTAGGAAGTATAAACAACGAGAACAGGAGCTAGCCAGTTAGCTTGCTAACAGTGACAGAAAATGAAACAGAAGCAACTGTTGTCTTGTCAGTTAGCTAGAATGCTAAGAATGCAATTAGCAACTTAGCTAGCATCGTTAACTAGCTAGATTTGGGCTCGTTACACCTCAGTGATAAATATGGGATTATTAACTAGTTTTGCTATGGAGTAAATGGATGGTTAAAGATGTCACGTATTTTATTGCTAACGCAGTCCGTTGTGTCAGAACTTCTCTCGTAAACACAGTTTTTATTTAAATGTAGAATACGAGTGAGAAATAATGAAAATACAAAGAAATTCATATAAGTGTTTGAAAGGTGATCAAATAAAATAAGCTTGTTAATGCTGAGTTTTTCTTTTTAGCGTGTCGTAAAAACTCGGGTGATGACATTAACGCAAGGCGTCAATAATTAGGGGACAGAGAGTGAGAGAGAGGGAAAGAGAGAGAGAGAGAGAGAGAGAATTAAACAAGAAAACAACATTATCAACGATATTAATAAGCCCCTGAAAAACGAGTCCATCTGAGCAGCAGGGGGAAAGAGGGGGTAAAATGCCGATACACACGCACACACACACACACACACACCGACACACACAAGCACGCGCACACACACACACACACACACACACACACACACACACACACACACACTGCTCAGAGAAGGAAATAAGACATACATCTAAAAGGCAATATTTGTCATTCTTGAGTTGACTAAAGGGTTTAAAATAAATATGTGAGAACGATGAGGCAATGAGACACTCGCCTCGATTTCACTGTACACTATATACACACAAACTCGCAATGACAAAATTACCTTTCATGTATAATATGAGCCTTTTCACAGTCTTCTAGAGCACTGCAGGTACATAAAATGAGGGTTATTGTGCCAAAATCTGTACGTATTATGTAAAATTTCATATATGAATAAATACACAATAGTATGTCTTGAAAATATACATGGAAGTTAAATTTTGGACAGATTTGACTGAATTAATTTTCAAAGGAGCCAATATAATTTTCAAAGGAGGCAATACCCCCGATTTGTTCTGCACAAAGCAGGTCTAATACATGCGAGGAGGTGTCTGTCCAAAATGTCCACTCCGACTTTTCTATCTCTTGTAATAATAAGAAATCTTTTTACTTAATAATAAGAATCTTTTTACAGTCAGATCCACTTTTTATAAAGTACATCTAGGTATGTAACTTTAGAGCAGAACATTTCTGAACCAGATACTGAAATGTGGATTCCACGATCAGGTGAATATGTGCCCGTCCAAACGTGTCCACTCCGAAATCCATTAATAATGAAATGTTTTGCGAACATATTTGTTTTAAATTGTGAAATTTAAATGTGATTAAAATGTAATAAAAAAATTGCACTGGTTTAAACTTTGAAATCTTACTACTTGACAAACATGACAGTTATTAAAGAAATTTTATTGTTTTGGACATGCATACTTTCAAAGGCCATAACTTCCAAAAAATAATGTTACAGCCATTGAGCTGAACGTTGAATATTTAAGAAAGTTACTACTTAAAAAATTAGCAAATAAAAAACCTTAATTTTTGACCCCTTTGTAACTGATTACTCTAAAAGACTGTGAAAATGCCTATATTCCATAATCAAATAAAAGTACAACGATGGCAACACGCAAGAAAAGGTGTTATTACTATTCTTATATAATATCGTATTAATATCATTAATATAATTATTATTATTAT
The DNA here is from genome assembly GCA_028564935.1 of Neosilurus hyrtlii. Taxonomy (NCBI): domain Eukaryota; kingdom Metazoa; phylum Chordata; class Actinopteri; order Siluriformes; family Plotosidae; genus Neosilurus; species Neosilurus hyrtlii. The sequence goes on from JAOUQZ010000002.1 coordinate 25,855,999, forward strand.
CGTTATTATCATTTGTACATGTACCCATGCATTCCCTGTGATCAAAATCCTCATAGCACTGTCTGGAACGACAGATACTGCCTTTTTTTCTGTTCTTTTCCACATATGTGCAAGATAAAAACGCAAATAAAATTTGAAATATCTACACAAACATCTTTCAAAACCTTTCATCGACGACATTGATGAGTGAGTTACTGCTTACTATATACAGACAGGTTATCATCCATGCACAGTGTCAACAACTAGCACGTTAACATTCCAAATATGAAACAAGGGGTGGGGTTTGGGGATGGGTGGGTGGTGCTTGGGAAAGAACGAGGGACTTTGAAATGCAAGACTGCCCACATTCATTGTGGACAAAATTCAAGACGCAGACACACAATGTCAGACTCCGATCCTGAAGACAATATCGAGGTGTAAAAATACGGGTGGACTAGCAAAAATTATTATTATTACTAATTAAACTTTTTATATTATCCATTGACATAATTCAAATCCAGCTAAAGATCCTGCTACATTATATCTTTTTATATGTATATATATATATATATATATATATATATATATATATATATAAAATATTGAGTCAATTTTCTATAGAACAGTGCTC
>JAOUQZ010000002.1:25893356-25906761 GCA_028564935.1 Neosilurus hyrtlii
CCACCTCTCCCGGTCCTGTTCTGTCCTGTCCCGCCTCTCCCTGTCCTGTTCTGTCCTGTCCCATCCCACCTCTCCCGATCCTGTTCTGTCCTCTCCTACCCAGCCACAACTTGTCCTGTTTTGTCGTGTTCTGTCCTACCCTCTCCCATCTTGTTCTGTCCCACCTCTCCCTGTCCTGTCCTGTCCAGCCCAGGCCTATCCTGTCCCATCCTGTCCTGTCCCATCTGCCCCATCCTGTCCTGTTCTGTCCTATGATCATTAACTCGTCCTCTGAGAGCGGAATAGAACGGTATCTCGGGTCTGCTGTACCTGCGACTGCACGTCTATATAATCTCTGGCCTCGCTGCACCCACATCACTCCGTCCCGACACTTGTCCTGTATTTCCTCAGTAATATTCACTCTGTAACAGCAGCGGTTTATTGCGTTATTGCTCTCAGAGAAGGTTCATCATGTACATCATATAATAAGTCTGGTCATTTTATAAACGCCACATTTCTCTCTTTTTCTCTCTCTCTCTCACACACATGCACACGTTTTTTATTCTGTATACCTGTATTTATTTTCCTTTATTTTCTATTTCACTTCTTTTATTCCTTTTTACTTTCTGACCGCGGTGGCGCTTTTATCTCCTCCCGAAGTGTTAATCAGTGTTTGCTTTATCTTATCTGCAGTTAAATAAACGTTTTATTATTTTTTATATATAACACACGGAAAATAAAACCCCCGATTTTTTTCCGTTGTCTAACCGGCGTGCGCCATAAAGCTGTAACCTTTAAAAGAAAACATACAGAGCTTTAATCTGACCTCGTGATCATCAGCGGGTGTACAAAAGGCAACAAGTGAGCGAATAAAATGGCGCACAGTGGAAAAAAGTCAAGGACGTGTCATAAAAAGATGAATGTGCACTTATTTAATCTACACATCTGCCACATCTATGATGTTGAACAGCTTAATAGGATTAAGTAGGAATTTTTCTGCTTTTAACAAAAATGTGTGCATTTTTTCCTGGGATGAAAGAAGGAAATGAATAAATAAATAGATAGATAGATAGATAGATAAATAAATAAATAAATAGTAAATTGATAGACATGGTGAATGCTTTCACAGGTCTGAAAGGCCGGACTTTCGGTAATGCGAGGTTGTATCACATATTCCGCCTGCGCTCCGAATTCATATTCCAGAAACATGAGATAATGTTCTAATTATACGCTCCGGAATCGTTTAATATCCAAACACATCGCGTTCGAGCCGAGTTTCTTAAAGAAAGCAGAGATCCAGAGTTGAACGTTTTTCCTCGCCATCAATCCTGCGTACTTCGGTCCCTCCATCATTTCATTAAAGGAGTGTTATTAAAATCCACTTAACGGCGCTCGCAGCACTGCGCGATGGAAAGTATGCAGCGGGCCAACAGGCCCCGGAAAGTCTGACCCTCAACATCTGCTTCGAATCTGCCCTTAAAACACGCGACTCACGTTCGCTCCGTTATTACACTTGTCTTACACAGCCGAAAAGATCAGGACAAGACACGACTACAAAGATTATACAAACATACAAACAAACAAACAAACAACCTCAGGCTCAACCTCAGCAAGTTTCTAAACATTAATCAGTTTATTCACTCACTTATGCACCAAACCGATAAATCCTAATCCGGGGAGGCTGGAGCCTATCTTGGCCGACTCTGGGCGAAGGCGGGGGTACACCCTGAACAGCCCACCAGTGCATTGCAGGGCTAACACACACAACCATTCACACTCACATCTACGGGCAATATCGAACAGACGGAAGTGCTAACCACTAACACTTGCCGTCCAGAGTGTGACGTCTTTTCAGCAAATCACTGAATCATAAGTGTTTTATTTTACGGAATCTTTTTCTCAGCTCAGCTGTCGACCAAACTCAAAGAAAGTGTTAAAATAATTCTAATTTAATAAACAATTAAAAAAACAAAACGTTTTTAACCAAGGGGCACCTTGGCACAGGGGCGTAACAGGTAGTACGTTCGCCTCACAGCCAGAAAGTCGTGGGTTTGAGCCCCAGGCTCGGGAAGGGCATTCCGCATGGAGTTTGACTGTCTTCCCTGTGCTTGTGTGGGTTTGTCTGGGTAATCTGTTTTTCTCCCATAGTATCAAGACTGATTGGCTGTTCCAAATTGCCCCCTAGGTTTGAGTGCGAATGGTTGTGTGTGTGTGTGTGTGTGCTAGCCCTGTGATGGCCTGGTAACTCAATACGGTTTAGAGCTCAGAGCTGATAAGACTCCAGCCTTCCCGCGACCCCATTAGTAATAATCTGTTCAGTATTGAGTGAGTGAGTAAAGGACAGATTTTGATCCTTGTGGTATTTTTCAGCTGTAGTAACTGTGATTTGAACCTGTGAGGCTTAAAAGGGCTAATAACTGAAGCAGTGGGCGGGGTTTTATTACAGCCTGAGTCAAGAGTGGTTACATATAGCACGACTACGATGCTAAACTATAAACACTCCGAATGGTTTTATTATTCCAGGAATCCTAATCATGTTGATCACTGATCTTACGAGAATCTTTACAGATCCAGATCTTTTTTTTTTTTAATGGATGTGAACCGTCCCGCTCAGGTGTGTTAAAGCGCCGACGTGTACGCTAAATCTACTAAAACACAAACATGGAACACGGCAGAACCAGTGAAGGGCAGGATGATAAACCAGAGGAATGATCATGCTGTGATCAGCACTGTGTCTGAACCTACGTGATGACAAGACAACTGAGAATAAACACCTCAAAACACCCCAAAACAACCTCCGTCCTTCTGAAACAGGGAGCAACACTAGCAGAGCTTTGATCCACTCAGCAGGAGATCGAACTGATATACAAAACAGATGGAAGCATCAGATTCTGTAATGATACTTTCAACATTCTTCACCATTGGACACGCGTTTAAACCGGACTCGGAGAAGCAGAGAGAAAACAGTCAGAAGATGGAAAGATACGAGAAAGGATGAAAAGGTAGAAGGAGGTGCAGGATGACATTCCGCTCATCTTCCAGAAAAAAAAAAAAACTTTCAGGGACGCGGTGACGTCATGACATTCGACATGCAGACATTCATCTACAGATCAGCAGTGCGCGATTCCTAAAACGATGGAGCACCCGTGAAGGTTCTGCTGCAGGAGTTAAACTCGGACAAGCCAATTTTAACCTCATGACGCATTTGGAACCTGAGGGAACGTCAGGAGCACCCAGCCCTTTGTTACTGTAATTGTACTTTAATTCATTTGTTAAGTTTCCAAACTAATTTATCCTTTATTAGGGGAGGGGGGAGGCTGAAGCCTATCTCGCTTACCAGTCCAACACAGGGCCAGCACACACACACACAACCATTTACACTCACACCTAGGGGCAATTTGGGATAGGCGATTTTCCTAACGTGCATGTATTTGGACTGTGGGAGGAAACCAGAATACAGAAACACCTTTGCCGAGCCTGGGACGTGAACCCAGAACCTTCTTGCTGTGAGGCAGATGTGCTAACCACTTCGCCATCATTCCTCCCCATTTCCCGCAATATTGGATTCTGTAAATACAAACCTGACGGAATGGGACTGACCACATCTCACTGACAAGCCAATTTAAAATGCGTCTTAAGCGAGGTCATCTTCACCCAATCAGAACAAAGTTAAGAACTTCACAGATGCTCTGTCACTACTCTTAACAATCCAGTAATTCAATATAAGATTAAATTTGACTTACAAGATTTCATCATTTTGGAACTCCAGCACGCCATGGCTGTCCTCGAAATCCTCGCCACCTCCTTTAGCTGTGCCTTCGATGGTCTTGTAAGGAACCGTAACCACACCTCTGGCTCCTGACGTTCTAAGAACCTTCACCTCCATCACGCCAACACTTTCACTCACGTGCGTCACAGGCTCCTCGAAGGTGAAGATTCCAGCGTGGTCATCATCGAATATAGTAACAGTGGCAGTTGACGGTATGCCAAGGGTTGCGATCATGTCCACATGATTGGCTTCAGCATTCTCTGCCTCGTCGTTTTCATGAACGATGCGAACGTTGCTTAGGTGGATATGGAAGTTCTCATCCTCCTCGAAAATGTCATCGTCAATGATGCCTACACGGATCTCCTTCTGAGTCTCGCCCGGCTTGAACACCACCGTGCCTTCGGTGAATTCGTAGTCCGAGCCTGCATTGGCGGTCCCGTCTTCTGTGCGGAATTCGACTGAAACTGTTTGGTTGATGTCTCCACCACGGCGTACCACGTTGACTGCCACGGTTCCACAGTTTTCCAGGCATTGATAAGAACCGGGATCGAAATAGATCTTGGAAATGGGCTCGTTTTCACCGATGTCACTGCGCACCTCATGCATACTAACTGCTTTTCGCGCCTGATCGGCTGCATGTTTCTTTAAAATATTCCCAGCACCGGTCATGAGCCGCGTCGCCTGACATCGGTAGAACGCCCGACTTTTTTGCTGTTGGCTGAGAACTTGGTAATTGGCGAGCTCGATCAGTTGCTCCACTTCTTTATCCGGATGCTTCTGCTTAAGCTCCTTCAAGATCTTCGCCATGTCACGCCTGGCCTCCTCTTCATCAAGGTCTTTGTCATCCAGGTCCAGAGTCAAAGTTCCATCCAGAAAATCCACAGCATGGGAATTGAGCATCTTCCCGTCCATTTCAATGTCCACCTTGGATGGAAGAGGACGATCTCCTTCAGTTTCAATGATCATCCCGCGATGCTTGCCAGTTCTGTAGCGCTTGTAGACGTATTTGTAAAAAAGGAGACGACGGTCAGCAATCCAGGCAAAAACGACACAGATGGGGAAGAAGAAAAGTGTGAGGAGGCTTTCCCAAACTTGCACAACGCCTGGAGAGATAACCGCCAGTATCAAATAAAGCCAGAGGTACGCAAAAATGCTCCATGAAGCAGTGACAAAGAAGACCCGTAGGTGCTTGACTTTGCGATGTTCCCCATCAGGAACGACGTAGACGCAGATTCCGATAATCACAAACATGTTAAAGGCAGCACTTCCAACAATGGTGGAAGGTCCAAGTTCCCCAGAATCAAAGTTATGGCCACAAACTTCAATGACAGAAAGCAAAATCTCTGGAGCTGAGGAACCCAAGGCCATGAGGGTAAGATTGGACACCGTTTCATTCCAGATGCGTACAGTTGTGGTGGTGGTTTCTCCGTTGGGTTTCTTAATGGTGATCTCTTTCTCCTGTGACGTGATCACCTCAATGGACGCCATGAAACGATCTGCGATGATAGAAACTCCCAGGAACATGTAAACCAAAGCCACGAAGTAAACCGTAGCTCGTGCCACCTTGTCCCCAAAGGACGGGTTTTGAGGCTCCCACACCGGGAGAATCACTCCATGGCTGCACTTGACTAGACCCCCACAGGTCCCTGATTTGTTGGAATGGTTTGAGCTGTGGTCTTGAACCTTTTCCGCTGTCACGTGATGGATGTTGCAGAGCAAAGCTGCCACTACGGCAAGAAACTGGAGCCCCGTGGGGAGGAACGAGGAAACCTCTGAACGCCTCATGATTCTGCCACGGGTGAAAAATGAACCGTCTGCTGCTTCGGAAACCTGCGGAATGGCGAGAACAAGGGAGGGAAATGAACGAGTGCAGGGAAGGGAAGGAATTTGGTTTAAAGACATGCATTAAAGTGAAGCAGTGCTGAAATGTTAAAGAGGGTAGAGACGAACGAGGATTGATGGATGCTGTTAATGCAGCGTGTCTGGTGACTTGCCTCATGTGAATAACTAAGGAGGATTTGCACAATTAATTATTTGAATATTTTTACGACCACCACATATTACGTTCTGTAGTGGGACAGGGCTGCGCTAATGTATGCACGAGGACAGAGGAGCAGGAGACAGGGAAATGCCTTTAATATATGCCTGCAGGGAAAACATGCACCCAACACACACACACACACACACACACACACACACACACCTACATGCACTTAAATATCATTAATTTAACAAAAGCTAAAAGAAAATCACACAAACACACATCCTTATTCTACTGTTGGAAGTAAAAATTACAGCAAAAATTACACTAAAAGAAAACCTTGAAAAACTCAATGCATAAATTAAAAAAATTGAATATTAAAATTAAAATAAATACAAAATAAAAGCATGTAGCTATAAAGATTGAATCCTGTGTGTGCATTTTTTGTGATGCAGAAAAAAACCCCGACAAGATCCTCGTGCAAGATAAACCTGTCCCATCTCTAGCAAATAATAAATTAATAAAAAATTTAATTCATTCATTCAATTATTTTATTTATTTTCAATATTACACTCTGACTACAAGCATGCAATTAGATATTCGGATCTCTGACACACTGAAAGCTGATACACAATCATATCCGGAGTGTAACACACACACACACACCGACACGTAGCGCGTGCACAAACACCCAACTCAACCAGATCCAAAACAAATAAATCAGTAAATAAACAAATCAACAACTGGAATCACACACGGGCAGCAGGTCGCGCTTGTGTGTGTGCACGAAAAGCGCCTGTCGGGGCTCCCCGTGCGGCTGCGCGTGCAGTCGGTCACCACCGGGACTCCGCATCTGCATCGGAACCCACAGCGCGCCGCGGTCTCGCGCTCCCGGACTGAAACCCTTTACAAAAAAGATGACATCCGGTCACCACGCGCCGCATCCCTCCAACACACCTCTAACGCGAATCGCCGGCGCGCGCCTGAATGTCGCGTCTGTGTCGGTTCGAGCGCACGCGGTAACGTGCGGCGCAGCTCGGTGCCGGTCCGGTCGAATCGAAATCAAAGCTCGCGCTTTCTGGATCTCCCCCCCCACACACACACCCACCCGAGACGGCGGCACTTCAAACACACATGGAGGAGACGCGGTGAGGTCTGGTCTTACCTTCGGATACGGAGGGAGACGCAGGGAGACGGAGCGCGCGTGGTCGGTGCCGCACTGCTCGAGCTCGCATTCGGGTTGCGGCTTTTATACGGCGGATGGTGGAGCGATAAGAAACCCGCAGCGCAGCTCAGGCTCCCTCTCGCTCCCGCTCTCCCATTCACACCCCGCGCAGATCTGATCAGATCCCAGAGATTACAGCGCGGAAGGACAGAAATGCACCGGAGTGGAAGAGCGAGTTCTTCCTCATTCTTCTCCTCTGTGTGAGAGAGTGAGAGAGAGAGAGAGTGAGTGAGTGAGTGAGTGAGCCTCTCTCTCTCTTTCTCTCCCCTCCTCTTTTCTCTTCTTTTCTCTGACATGATGCACTGTGGCTCAGTGCCAAGCTCCACTCATCCCTCTTTCCAATCAGAACCCTACATATGTCCAAAGAAGGAAAAGAAATCCATAAAGAACAAGGACAAGCACTTGGACTCAGCCTTCAGGGAGCTCGGGGAATTCTGTAAACGCACAAAATACTGATTCCAAACAGGAATAAACATACAGGATTTACACCGAAGAAGAAGAAGAAGAAGAAACAAGGGGGGGATCTTTAATGTATCCTTTGAAAACACAGCACACTGCTTTAGAGGAAGGGTTCCCCAGAGGGACAAACCCAGAACCCAGCCAGCATGTCTGTGCAGAGTTCACATGAGTTCATGTAAGGTCTACATGGGTGCATGTGATCTATACTTAGGGTCCACGAAAGCCAATGTAGGTTCCACCGGAGGCCGTGTAGGGTCCACGTCTGTAAATCCAAGTCTGGTTCACATAAGCCCTTGTGAGGTTCACATGAGTTCATGTAGGTTCCAGTTAAGTCCATGTAGGTCCTGAGGAGTCTGTGCTGGGTCCGTGTAGGCCCAAGGTTCACACAGGTTCTCTCTCGCACACTCAGGGTGAACACACACACACGCTCAGGGGCACACACACACACACACCTATTTACCCTCAAGCTCACACCTAGGGGCAATTTGGAACAGCCAGTTAGGCTAATGTGCATGTCTCTGGACTGTCGAAGGAAATTGGAGGAAACCCACTCAAGCACTGGGAGAACATGCGGACTCCATACAGAAATGCCTTCGCAGAGCCCGGGACTCGAACGCAGGACCTTCTTACTGTGAGGTGGATGTGCAAACCCGTACGCCATGGTGCCACCCATCCTTTCATCTCGAGATTGTGAATTTGATTTCTGATGTCGCCGCAGCCTCGTTTGCTCGATTTTATCTACCAACGTTCACCTGGATCATTTTAGGTTGACCCTTTAAATATCTGTCTTGTTACTAGCCACGTTTTTTGTTTTTTTTGGTAGCTGAGGTCACAAATTTGCGGTACAGTGGCGTACTGGTTGGCCCTCTTGCCTCACAGCAAGAAGGTACTTCCTGTGCTAGTGTGGGTTTCCTCCGGGTGTTTCAGTTTCCTTGGACAGACTAAAGACATGCACATTAGGCTAACTGGCTGCTATAAACTACCCAAAGGTGTGAATGTAAGTAAATTTAATTATATACATTGTAATAGAAACCAAGGAAGTGGCCCAGTGCATCATGGGAAGTGATACAGAATGTCAAGAATTCTGTGGACTGTAAAACACACTTGAAGTTTGATACTACAGTAAAGTTACTCATGTTAATGTATTGAAATGTTACGTTAATCCTAGAGCTTGATTGATCTTGAATGTGAGTTGAGTGGAGCCGGCTGCTTTATGGTAAATTTGTATTTATTTTTTTAATCGTGTTATGATATGTTTTAAAACAGCCTGACACAGATATATGAGGAATGGTGAAATGTTATATATTTTTGTAGCTAATGATCCTGCGATAGTCGTGTAAAGAAACGATAAAACAAACTCTTCCATTTCAGCTTCAGCGAAAATCTAAAAAAATAAACCTGGAATTAACAATAAAAACTCATCACTTAACCTTTTAGATGTTTTACTGTCATGAGATACACTAGGAAACATGAAGCAATGTCAACGATTAACTATAATACATTTAACCAAGGTTATTATTTTTTCAATGGCAGATTAGAATGTAAAATGCTAATATCCGATCCGTTCTTATTGAATTCCCTTCTGCACCGATTTCATCCGGAAAAGAGCAAGAAATGAATAATAATGGAGTATGTTTTATCAAAAGCCACTGAAACCCCCACCCAACCCACACACATTCGCGCACACTAATAATGACCCTGGGTAAATTATTACGGCGGAATATGATGCTATGCTTCTTCGTCCTTGAGACATCATGGGAGAATCACTGGATCACACACACACACACACACACACACACACACACACACACACACACAAAGAGCAGTACAATGGTTATATTAATTTGATTAGGTAATCCAGGAATGCACTAGCATGCTAACGGTTACATCCATGTGTTCCGACAGCCAACTGGTTCGACATTTACAACAGAGAGCCGTCCCCATGCTCACCACTTAGTTTCAGTGAATTGGACATAATAATAATACATCAATCAGCAATGTTCATTTTTATTAACTTTTAATTTTTTAGCATGTCGTTGCGTAATCTTTTCGAGAGGGAATAATACTTGAATGTGATTTCATCATAATTCCTCATCTCACGTTCATTTGACGAATTCTACAAACATGTCACTGTGATGATTATCGCCATCCACTGTGTTGGAGTAGAACTGCATGTCGAACTGGAAAATCTGGCTACATTTGTACAGGAATGTTGTGACGTTATTGCTCGGTGTATACACAGCAATTCAATATAGTTTTATATTTATACATGTATAAACTTATTGTTTATCCAAAACAGTCGTATTTTCTGTCGCTATACAGTCTGTTCTATCCTTATTAGAATATACAGTATGGTTGTGTTCATGTTTTTCTCGTTAAATAAAGGTACATTTTTCTTAATGGTTTTAATCAGGGAGATGTGGACGATGGCATGCAGTGGAATGCAGAACACTCTCAATTTTATGTTTTTTTTTTCTGCAGACGTGATCCAGGTTCAGTTCTGGAGTTAATTAGTGTGATTAATCATGAAGAGTCCTCGCTCAGTGTTGAAGTTCTGAATCGGGATTTCAGTGATAAAATCCTGAAAATTATCCCAAAACCAAAACTTAAAAGCCTTCAGACTGATTAAGGTTAAATTAAGAAACAATAGCTTATAAATGAAGCAGGGGATGGAAAGCGGAAGAGGGAAACAGAGGTAGGTAGGAAGAGAGGAAGAGAGGGAGGAAGAGGGAAACAGAGGAAGAGAGGAAGAGGGAAACAGGGAAAGAAAGGAAGAAAGAAAGAGGAAGAGGCAAACAGTGGAAGAGAGAAACAGAGGAAAAGAGAAGAAGAGGAAGAGAGCAAAAGGAAAGCTAAGGAAGTGAGGAAGAGAGAAAGAGAGGAAGAGGGAAGCAGAGGAAGAGAGAAAGAGAGGAAGTAGAGGAAGAGACAAACAAAGGAAGAGGAAAACAGAGGAAGAGAGAAAGGAAGAGAGGAAGAGGGAAACAGGAAGAGAGGAAGAGGGGATCATTGGAAGAGAGAAAGGGGGAAACAGAGGAAGAGAGAAAGAGGAAGAGGGAAACAGGAAGAGGGGAAGAGGGAAACAGGAAGAGAGGAAGAGGTGAAGAGAGAAATAGAAGAACAGGGGAAGAGAGAAACAGGAAGAGGGGAAGAGAGAAACAGTGAAAGAGAGGACGAGGGGAAGAGAGAAAGTGGGAAGAAGAGAAACAGAAGAAGAGAGAAACAGAAAGAGAGGAAAAGGTGAAGAGAGAAATAGAGGAAGAGAGGAAAAGGGGAAGAGAGAAACAGAGAAAAAGAGGAAGAGGTAAAGAGAGAAACAGAGAAAGAGAGGAAAAGGGGAAGAGAGAGATAGAGGAAAAGGTGAAGAGAGAAACAGAGAAAGAGAGGAAGAGGTGAAGAGAGAAATAGAGGAAGAGGGGAAGAGAGAAACAGAGAAAGAGAGGAAGAGGTGAAGAGAAAAACAGAAAGAGAGGAAGAGGGGAAAAGAGAAACAGAGAAAGAGAGGAAGAGGGGAAGAGAGAAATAGAGGAAGAGGTGAAGAGAAAAACAGAAAGAGAGGAAGAGGTGAAGAGAGAAATAGAGGAAGAGAGAAACAGGAAGAGAGAAAGAGAGGAAGAGGGAAACAGGAAGAGAGGAAGAGGGGAAGAAGGGAAGAGGGAAACAGGAAGAGAGGAAGAGGTGAAGAGGGAAACAGGAAGAGAGAAAGAGGGGAAGAGAGGAAGAGGGAAACAGGAAGAGAGAAAGAGAGGAAGAGGGAAACAGGAAGAGAGGAAGAGGGGAAGAGAGAAATAGAGGAAGAGAGGAAGAGAGAAACAGGAAGAGAGAAAGAGAGGAAGAGGGAAACAGGAAGAGAGGAAGAGGGGAAGAGAGGAAGAGGAAAACAGTAAGAGAGAAAGAGAGGAAGAGGGAAACAGGAAGAGAGGAAGAGGGGAAGAGAGAAATAGAGGAAGAGAGGAAGAGAGAAACAGGAAGAGAGAAAAAGAGGAAGAGGGAAACAGGAAGAGAGAAAGAGAGGAAGAGGGAAACAGGAAGAGAGAAAGAAGGGAAGGGATGAAGGGGAAAACAGTGGAAGACAGGACGAGGGAAACAGGAAGACAGGAAGAGGGGAAGAGAGAAAGAGGGAAATAGGAAGAGAGAAAGAGAGGAAGAGGGAAACAGGAAGAGAGGAAGAGGGGAAGGGATGAAGGGGGAAACAGTGGAAGACAGGACAAGGGAAACAGGAAGAGAGGAAAAGGGGAAGAGAGAAAAAGGGGAAGCGAGAAACAGTGAAAGAGTGAAAGAGGGGAAGAGAGAAACAGAGGAAGAGAGAAACAGTGAAAGAGGATAAATTGAGGACCAGTCGCTCAGCTTTATATATCACTCTGAATATGAACTATTTGTTGCTAAACACTTGAAAAAAATCATTTCTTTATAAACAGATTTTATTCCGATTCGTATTTACACCTTTAAATAAACTCTGGGACTCTAAACGTGCCATCAGTGTGACGTGATCTAATTATCGTGAGTTAATGTAAAGGTTAAGTTTATTTACGTCCTGTTTAACGTCAGAGAAACATTCTGACTTCTCATACTTTTATTCCTCGTAATTACACTCTCCAAATCTGTTTGATCTGTTTATATGGACACACACTAATCAATACAATCAAACACACACACACACACACACACACACACACACACACACACACACACACACACACACACACAAACAGGAAAAAAGTTTCCATGGAAAGGTTTTTCCTTGAAAATGATGAGTCAGTTAATTCACACACACCCACACACACACACACACACACGCACTCTCTTTTATCACTGTCTGTGTGTGCATGAGAAAGAAAGAGAAGGCTTTAAATGTACAAATGTTAATATCTGTATGGCAATAAAACAACATCTGTTTTAAAAGAAAGCAAGAGAGAGAGAGAGAGAGAGAGAGCGAGAGAGAGAGAGAGAGAAAGAGAGAGAGAGAGCGAGAGAGAGTATGTGTGTAACATGCAGTTAAACGCAGAAGAAGAACCTGATCCATAGAGAAAGTGAAATATAAGCTTCCTCTCAGGTTATGAAGGTCACACTGCTCGTTACCTTTACGTTATGAGATCAACATAAATAATACAACATAACATAATATTTACATTTAAATAAAGTTTTCAAATATACCGTTTGTGTAATTGTGTTTGTTAGCTAGCTGTTAGCCATAACCTAATGGATAAAGAAGCAGGTTTGGGACTGAAAGGTCACTGGTTTGATTCTCAAACCAGAAGGAAGAATGTGTGGTGGGGGGGGAGTGAGCTGCAGCTTCCCTTCCTCCACCTTCATGGCTGAAGTGCCCTTGAGCAAGGCACCAAACCCCCAACTGCTCTCTGGGCACTACAACTGTTTCATTTTAATGGTTAGCTTGTTCAGCACAAGAAGGTTCTGGGCTCCACAAGGGTGTTTAGGTGTGAAGTTTGCATGTTCTCCCCATGCTTTATGGGTTTTCTCTGGGTACTCCTCCGACAGTCCAAACACATGCACTTTAAGCTAGCTGGCAGTTCCAAATTGCCCCTAGGTGTTAGTGTGAATGGTTGTGTGTGTTGGCCCTGTGATGGATTGGTGGGCTATTCAGGGCAGTATCCTGCCATCTCCCAGAGTCTGGTTAAGATATGCTCCAGCCTCCCTGAGACCCTAGTGGGATAAACACATGTACACTGAGTATAATTATATATTTTATATAATAATAAACACTTTCTTGTGTCTTCATTACACCCAAATTATCCATAACTGTCTTCAATACAAGCTGTTAATTATTTAAAATATGCAAAGTAGCTCAGTAAATATGCATGACACAAAAATGTCCCAAGCAGAAATATGGAATCTGTGGAAAAAATGATGGTAAGATCAGCTGGGGAAGGTTTGATAGTGATGATTATCCTGTCTAAAATATCCTGTGTGTGTGTGTGTGTGTGTGTGTGTGTGTGTGTGTGTGTGTGTGTGTGTGTGTGTGTGTGTGTGTGTG
>JAOUQZ010000002.1:25911861-25918686 GCA_028564935.1 Neosilurus hyrtlii
GGTGAATGTGTTAATACTGTAATTCAGTTTTATTTGTATAGCGCTTTTTACTACTGACGTTGTCACGAAGCAGCTTTACATAGGAAAACAAATTTGTTAAAGAATTTAAACATTTCTCTGTAAACCCAAGACATTCCTATGAACCAGCCTGTGGTGAAGGTGGCAAGGAAAAAACTTCAGTCGAAACGAGGAAGAATCCTTAAGCACAAAACTGGGCACAAAAGGAAAGCCCATCCTCATCTCAGAGGAAAAACATGTACCACCACCTCATGCATTTCAATCGCTTTTGGCTGTCGCAGCGGAATATCTGCCATTGATGCCAATCTTTTTCTTTTCCTTTTTCTTTTCTACAATGGGAATCATTGCCGTTCTCAGAGGAAGATAACAGAGATACTGCTGGTTACCTTTCTGCCACTGCACAAAACTCACACTGTCTCTTTCGTAGGTTGGGGTTTGAACCTCACTCCCACCAATTTTCCACTGTTGGGCCCTTGAGCAAGGCCCTTAACCCTCATTTGGCTGGTTGTACAAATGAGTCAAAAACACGAGTCGCTCTGGATAAGAGCATCTGCCAAATGCCTTAAATGTGGAACCTCTTATAATATGTTATCTTATATTATTTGTTGATATCCATCCTTTTATACGGAAATGTACTGTAAAAAATGTTTATCAGTAGCAACAATGTTAAATGGCTTGTACCATTTTGAATACTCTATGGTCACTCTTCGTTTTCCCCAGCTGCCCTTTCAGTAACATCGTGTTATCCGTGGTGTTAATAAGAGTTGATAAATACCCCACTAGCACAAGCAGTAACCATGGCGAGGCAACAGCAGCTACTTGGCCGTGTTTTGATGCCATGAACAAGGAACTTGGGTTCACTCAAGCTTCCACTCTCGTTGCCTGGTGCTCAGTGCCAGAACCCAGCCAGGGTACTGCTCAAACCTCATTCTCAGGAGACCTCATAAATCTCACTCATGCCTGGTACAGATTCTGACGGGGACTCTGTGCTGCCTACCAGCTTCCAGGAACTTAATTAAAAACTGAAGAGGAGTGAGAACATGTAGGTCCTTATATATAAAAAATGGACAAAGAAGAAGCAAATGATGAGAATGTTAATTGTTTTAAATGAAAGGAGTTTAATTACTGACTCCATCCATCCATCCATTTGCCAAACCACTCACAGGGTTATGAGGAGGCTGGAGCCTATTTCAGCTGACTCTGGGTGGAGGTGAGGTACACCCTGAATAGCTCACCTGTCCATCACAGGGCAACACACACAACATTCACACTTACATTTAGGGGCAATTTGCCCCAGCCAATTAGCCAACTGTGTATGTGAACGGAGACCAAGTTTCAGGCAAGCACATGGAGGACATGCAAACTCCACAAAGAAACGCCTTTGCCAAGCCCAGGATTCAACCCCAGTACCTTCTAACTATTATGCCAGTGTGCTGCCCTTAATTACCGACTTACTTCTATGAAATATACGGCCTAAACTGAACCACCACACACATGAAAAATGGAGACTTGCAGTATGTCATGCCACTTTGAGGCAGGAATGAAGTCAGATACAAGTTGCAGTAATGTAGCTTTTTATTAACATAGTAGAAAAAGTCCAAATCACAACCAAAAACTTATGGTCAAGAAACTGGCAGAAGTCTATGGGTCAGGCGAACAGGATATCACAGCAGGTAAGGCCAACTCGTACAATATTAAGCAGGCAAAGCTCATACACTGTAGGTTAATATCACAGGTAACACTAGTACTTGTAAGCAGGAAGCCAGCAAGCAAGGTCATACAATGGAATATCATCACTGAAAACAACGGCTCGGTATGCACTGACAAAATTACATAATCACAATACTTTACAAACACAGTCCTATATATATATACACATATATGTGTGTGTGTGTATATATATATATATATATATATATATATATATATATATATATATATATATATATATATATATATTGAGTGACACTGATGAGATTGAGTGCTAACAGGTATGTGGGGTGTCATGTGGTGAGGAAGTCAGTAATCAGCTGACTGGCTGCCTTGGATTGCATGTTGGGAAATGCACTGTGAGTGTGAATCAGGGTTCACTGAGGCTGTGACACACACACACACGCACATAAATATAAATCATATCATAACACTTTAGTTTATATGCAGGTACTATGATTTTTAATTAGAACAGTTTGATCAGTTTGATGCCCCTTTACTCATGGTTTTAAAGAGGGGTAATACATGTAACTTTTCTTATTAGCTCATGGTCTGTAAACCTCCCTTAAAATGCTCCACTGTAATAAATGTAAAAAAAAAAAAAATAACTGTGTGAAACAAAAAGCAAGTTCTTTATTTATTAATGTTCAAACCAAACCGTTGATGACAAACTTTTGAATTATGTAACAGGAAAGCCATTTATTCACAAAATGAAATAATCATGATTGCACAGAGGTGAAGGATTTGCTTTGGGGCTGGTACTTGTGCTTGTACTGCTGACCTCCACCTACACCCCCTTTCACAGGTGTTGGTGGAACCAGATCTTTCTCAGACAGTTCCAGGACGTCCCCAGAAGTGATGCAGTCGTTACCAAGCACTGCAATTCAACACAAATATCAATAGATGTGCTACTCCTCTATAATCTCCTCAGAAGCTTGTACTTCCTTCCTTTATCACAGATACATTCTTGTAGGTCTGTTTAATTGTCCTCCAATCTCTCACATTGATTTACTGTTTTTTCTTTTCTTTCTTTCTTTTTTTTGTATATTTCATGGTATTCTTCCATGTTCTGCCCTTTTAAAATTCCCCTCTGCATTTCAATGGGGATCAAATCTGAACTTGACTAGAATTTGACTTTTTAAGGTATTATTCGGTAGAGCTGTGAGTGTGTTTAGGATCATTATCCGTTTAAAAGAGCCATCTCCACTTTAACTTCAGCTCTCAGACAGACAGCTACAGATTATCCTCAAGCGTTTTTTGATGTCATGCATAATTCAGAGTCCATAATTCTGAGTCCCATCCGTGAGGCAGTGAAATAACCCCAAAACATAACATTTCCACCACCATGTTCTCAGTTGGCATGAGATTCTTCTCCTGTTCACATGTGTACCGTAAATGTGGATAAACAACTCTACCTTTGCTTTGTCTGTCCAGAGCACATTATTCCGAAAGTTCTGGTCTTTGTCTATGTGTTTCTTAGGAAACTGTACAGTAGCTTTGCTTTAATTTTATTTTTGGCCCATAAATGCTTTTTCCCAACACGCCTCACATGTAGTTTAAATTTGCCCAATTTCTTTCTGATTGTAGATGTGTGCACTTTCACAACAACAGTTGTAAGAGTTACCTGCAAGGAATTTTGGCATTCAAGGACAGTTTTTTCTACATTAGTTGCCTGCAGTTAGGCTGAATTTGCAAATTGGCAGTCATTTGAAATCTATGCCACTTGCAGATCTTGACATTATGACATCACTCTCTTAGTAAGGAGAACACCAAACCTGAAATATCAGGTTTCAGTAAGACAGGTTCCATCTGCAGAGGGTTCTCATCAACAACACCTAATCGGTTGCACCTGATTCCAATTTTATTGCCTTGAAGGTGTGATAAATGTAAGGGGCATACTTACTTTTCTCATTCAGGGCAGGTTCCTGTAAGAATCATCGAGACAGTGGAGTATATGAGTATACGTTGACGTATATATACGAAACAGTGTAAATCATTCATGTTTGAAATACTGCAGAGTGTGTGTGTGTGTGTGTGTGTGTGTGTGTGTGTGTGTGTGTGTGTACTTTACACTCCTCTTGTTTCGCTGTGAGGCAGATGTACTAGTTGTTTAAGGTGAGGAGATGTGCTGACACAGCGGAGAAAAAAGACAGTAAAGTAGGACAAGAACAAAATAAGAAAGAACAAAATGATACGGTGAGCATACAGGATGGTGGGAGCATCAGAACCTCACATTGTCCTCAGTGTGGCCGAAATTGATCATAAACCTGCTACAAGGGCAGTATTTCCAAAAATACATTATACCTTATACCTTGGAGCTGAGATCTGGATTGTGATTGGTCAGAAAGTGATGAATGTTGTAGAGAAGCAGCTCTGGAAGTACTGCAGGCTTACATTAATGCATTCATTCTTATACATTATTGTTTCTATAGTAATAGATAATGTACAGGGGTTTGTACGGGAGTGTGTACAGGGATGTGTGCAGGGTTTAAGTACAGGAGTGTGAAGAGGGGCATGTTAGAGTGTATACAAGGGCGTGTACAGGAGCGTGTAAAGGGGTGTGTAAAGGGGTGTGTATAGGGGCGTGTAAAGGGGTGTGTGTAGGGTGTGTACATGGGAGTGCACAGGAGCAGTAAAGTGGCATTTTTACAGGGATGTGTAAAGGTGTGTATACCGAGGCGTGCATGGTGCACACTCCACTTCTAAAAATAAAAATGTTTGTAGAATTCTTGATTTTTGAAGTACGCCAACTTCAGAACAGTGAAGTTTACACTAATTCTCTGTGGGTTCTATAAGAGAGAGAAGCCGTGAGGAAACAAGTGTTAATCATTGCTACACATCAGTGAGAAACAGGAACTCACTTGTTCTCCAAGCATTAAATGTAACTATAAATACTTTAATACTTTTAATATTTTCACACTATCAGCAGGAGAATGTGCCCTACCGTACTGCAGAAACAGTTCGGGAACGGTTTGAGGAACATGTCAAAGAGTTTGAGGTGTTGACTCCGCCTCCATTCCACAGATCTTAATCTCTAGCGAATAAATTAGAAATCTGATTCACAAAGCCTGACGGTGTGATTTTCATGTCATATTATGAAACATCTACAGGGATTAACAACAGGAAGTGATGCGATGACAGAATAGCTAATCAGAAACGACTGAGCTGATGCAAATCCTGACCGCAGGCTGCTTGCGGAGCGTGAAAAATTACTGTCACAACAAATAGAAGACATCATCTCACACACACACACACACACACACACACACACACACACACACACACACACACACACGCACGCACAATGTAATATACATAATTGCTAGAGGATTAAACGAACAAAAAGGAGGGATGTGTGAACTCTACTCTGAGGTCAACAAGGCTTATAAACTTTATAACACAACAACATCGCTAGCGTTCATTTCACTTCTACGGCTTAATGTCCTGATTAGCATAAAATAATGGATTTAATTACACACTAACTTTGTTAGCAGATTGTTTATTGACCTTAATATTAGTAAGCTTGTAATGTAAATAAAGATGAAGGACATGTGTATAAATTTTGTGTCTCCTAAATTACAGAAATCTATAATTCAGAATCATAACAAAGCAAAACCAAAACCAGGAAGTACTCAGTAACGTATTTGGGCTAAAACTGGGCTAGGACGACATGCTCAACGAGAAACAAAGAAAAAGCAAAAACTAGCACAATACATGAGATCACATTAACATAAACAACCAATGACAGGAAAGGGGTGGAGACAGGCCTGGAACAAAAACAGCATATCATAATCATCGCCATGGGAACCGCAACTTGAAACAGGTATGGTTGCCCTTTATTACTAATGTTTATAAA
The DNA here is from genome assembly GCA_028564935.1 of Neosilurus hyrtlii. Classification (NCBI taxonomy): domain Eukaryota; kingdom Metazoa; phylum Chordata; class Actinopteri; order Siluriformes; family Plotosidae; genus Neosilurus; species Neosilurus hyrtlii. The sequence continues at coordinate 25,917,446 of JAOUQZ010000002.1, forward strand.
ACGTTCAGATGTTTGTTTGAATTTGTTACCTCTGAGAGGGGGTTTCATTTTACCTTCAGTTAGTTTGTGTGTTTGTGCAGGACTATGCAAAAAAGTTGCATGCGGATTTTCATGAATTTTCTACCAGAGGCGGGGCTTGGGAAGACTATTAGAGTTTGGAGATGATCCGAATCTAATTCAGGCTCCAGGAATTAATAAAAACAAACAAAAAAAATTATTATTTTTTTTTTTAACATTTTGAGGTTTTTGACATTTGGTTCGTATAGAGGATTGCTGGGCTTGGCTGAGGTTTGCACTTACATTTAGCACTTTTAATTAGAAATAAAACCTTGCAATTCCCCCAACATTATCTGAAATATTTGACAAAAGTTCGCTTTTAAAGATTTGATCTTTTTTTTTTGCTTTGTTTGTTTTCCTACTTATTTTCATATTTTGAATTCATTTTGGGCCAGCACAGCGGCGTAGTGGTTAGCATGTCCTGGAAATGGCTAGAAGGCCCTGGTTCGAGTCCAGGGCATGAGCATTTCTGTTTGCATGTTCTCCCTGTGCTTGTGTGGGTTTCCTCTGGGTACTCTGGTTTCCTCCCACACTCTAATGACATGCACATTAGGCTAATGGGCTGTTCCAGATTTCCTATAGGTGTGAGTGGTTGTGTGTGTTGCCCTGCGATGGTTTGGTGAGCTGTTCAGGGTGTGCCCGGTGTCGGCTGAGATAGGCTCCACCCTCCCTGTGACCCTTATGGAGGAATAATCTGGTCGACAAATGAGAAAGTAATTCATATTGCTTATATATTCCTGATATATTTTTCTGTTTATCTGTATTTTGTTTATTTATAATATTTTATCTACTTGTTATTTGGTTTGGTTTTCTTTTAAACATAGAATACAGTAATTACAGCTAGCGGGATAAAAACTGCTGCTGATATTTATTTGCTTTATTTGTAGAGGAAGAAACAGTTTTTTTCTTAAAGAGACGAAGAGCATTACTCCTTTTACTTTTTGACCTGGAGTCAGTGTGAGATCGTCCATCACACTCAGATTACTGAAAAATTCACTCTCGGGTGAGCTGAAGAAAGAAGAAACGAGGACGGTTAACGAATGGGGAGACCTTCATCAGGCACGTGTCAGTGTGGCGTTTTCAATCATCAGCACATGCCGTTCTCTCGCAGTGTGTGTGTGTGTGTATGTGTGTGTGTGTGTGTGTGTGTGTGTGTGTGTGTGTGTGTGTGTGTGTGTGTGTGT
>JAOUQZ010000002.1:25919394-25939290 GCA_028564935.1 Neosilurus hyrtlii
ACACACGTATCTGTACACAAGCACATTCACACACTAACACACGTATCTGTACACAAGCACATTCACACACTAACACACGTATCTGTACACAAGCACATTCACACACTAACACATGTATCTGTACACAAGCACAACACGTAGCTAACAAGCTAACACACACAGGCTAAAACGTATTCACAAGCTAACACAAATACACAAACTGACGCACGTATCCGTACACTAGCACACATCCACACACTAAAACATGCGTATTTACAAACTAACACACATTCACACACTAACACATGCACCCCCCCCATGCTAGCACACACACACACACACAATCACATGTATTCACACACTAACACATGTATCTCCATACTAACACACACACACACACACACACAAACACACACACACACATGTATTCACGCACTAACACATGTATCCCATGATAACACACACACACAAACACACAGTCACATGTATTCACACACTAACACATGTATCTCCATACTAACACACACACACACAAACACACACACACACATGTATTCACGCACTAACACATGTATCCCATGATAACACACACACACACAAACACACAGTCACATGTATTCACACACTAACACACACACACACACACACACCCACACACACACAATCACATGTATTCACACACTAACACATGTATCTCCACACTAACACACACACACACACACACACACACACGTATTCACGCACTAACACATGTATCTCCACGCTAACACACACAAACACAAACACACACACAATCACATGTATTCATGCACTAACACATGTATCCCCATGCTAACACACACACACACACACACACACGTGTTCACACACTAACACATTCACACACTTTACATTCTGTCGTCTCTTGTATCTGTTTCAGGTCGTACTCAGACATTGAGACCACAAGTGATTGAGAAGTTTAAAAAATATGCCAAGAAGCACGGCTTTCCTGAGGAGTCCATTATAATTCCACAGTCAGCAGGTAAATACACACACACACACACACACACACACACACACACATTAAATGTCTATTAATAACAATCTCCTCAGGCTCAGTGGATTGAATTAGTTTATACTGCACAGAGACATAAAGTAAAGCAAACTAAAATGAGATTTTTATATATATTGTAACCATGACAAAGGCAGGTCGGGTGAGCTCTGAGCTTTAAGCTGAGCTAGCGCTGTGTAGCTAACGGTATCTGTTCATCTTCCCAATACAGACTTTCGTACATACCACACATCCTCCGTAAAGATGTTTTGTATATACTGCACAGAACCATACAAAAAAAAAACAACTAAAACAAGACTCCTCTGGTTTATTTTCTATTTTACAGCATAATAATGATGACGCTACCTGCTCCAAGTGACTGTGACAAACAGTCAATATCCACTCAGAACTTAACAGTAAATCCATTCAACACTCAGCAGCAATTTCCTTCAGGATGAATAAAGTTGTTCGTATTCGAATAATCTGTTTTAATCCTGAGATAGCAGACCAATCAGATCGTACCATTCCTGTGCAGTATTCACTAATATACAGTCATTACTGTATACATGTCAGAATCACATGATTGACTCCACTGTGCTTCTCTGTCCTCAGATAACTGCCCTCTCACACGCCGCTGACTGAGTGACACTGTCACACACACACGCACACACACACACACACACACACACACACACACACACACACACACTACTGCGAACTTCCCATGAGGATAATCAAAAGTTCTGCAGAGGAAAGAAAAGCCTTTTACACGCTTTCCCTTAGAACTGTACAGGCTCTCTTGACGGGAAAAAACCCGTCTTGTACAGGGCGCTTTCCTCTCTGTTGCTTGGACATGAACACCAGCCTTGAAGTCTTTTGTATTCGGGTCATTCCATGTGAATTCACCTAGAGGTTCTAGTTAATAATATATGAATTATTCAGTGTGGTATAAATACATCATTTAATATGATAAATATAAGTTACAGAACTTATATTGTACAGGTACAATTCGATAAGAGAACCTCTGACAGATGCTCGACAAATGTCACTCTTCTAATTGTAATAAAAGCAAATTTAAAACTTTTGTTTTTGTTTATTATTATTCTGATTCCAGTTTGAGACTATATTCTGATCTCAAACTAAATATTTATGCATATTTTATTCCTCTTCAGAAGGAAAGTGCAAAAACTAAAAAAATTCTAAAAATTTCACAAGTGAAATTTATGAAAATTTGAGGATGACGGCTAAGTATGAATCACAAGGCTGAACTGTTGTGTGTTGGTAGATCTGATATACATGTTGCATGTGGTAAAGTTTCATAACCCTGGTGAACTGTCCACATCTTCTTCAGGGGCTCGCAAAATGAGCAAATTTTCACCTTTGAAGAATTTTATTCTTAACAACTGAATGTTTTACATGGAAACATGCTTAAATTTGCTATAAAAAATACTTTTGGGGGGTGGGGGTGGTGAATATATTTTCTGTGTCAAAAATTGGTTTGAAATTGCACTTTTTCCAAAATTGCAATATGAATAACAACCTAACCCTGACAAATAGAGTCATTGGAGATTCTGACAGAGTGGGTCGTGTTCTGTTGGTAGGCAAAGTTTCAGCCCTGTACAGTAATTATTAGGGGAGTTACAAGTTTTCAAATATGACCAAAATGGTAAATTGAAAGCCGCGGGCCGACAGATGGGTACTAGCCTGCGATCTTTAAATGAACATATCTCAGAAAGTTTTTGGACTAGGAACTCGACATTTTGCATGTGTTCATGTTGAAGCATGTGCTGTGTCTGATTAAAGTTTCATTGAATTCTGAGATGGTCACCTGGGAAGTTTTCTGAAAGCTAAGAGATTTGACATGGAGCGACCCATTCATTTGTTGTGAAGGTTCCTGTGAAAATGTCTACAGTTTAGCTTTTACATTAGAGAGGTTAAACTATTAGTTAGCTTATGTTGATAGCTACCATGATGGAAACAGAACTTGCTGCCACTGTTGTTTTCCCTAAATATCACTAACCCTTAATGCTAAGTATCCTGTTAGCTAACTGAAGCTGTAGCGAACTGACGAGGAATATGACAGTGACAGAAGAGACACACTAGACATGCTTCGAGACGTACACACAGGTGCGCACTGACCTTCCGCTCAGTAATTGTTTAAATTATTAGTTATTAAGGACACTTTTAAGGGTACCCAGGATGTCAGTTTGTGAGAACCCTTTAAAAGTTTTCATCAAGAAGCTTTTTGGGCAAATTAGGAACCATTACCACACCTTGTAAACATTTTAGTTATTTACTTAATTGTTTGTTTCAATTAATTTATGCCACACCTCCTGGTCACACTTGTGTTTTACAGCGAGGTGTTAGATCACGGTGTGATGAGATCTTCGGGCTTGATCGGGAGATCCGTCATCTGTCCTTTATGTTTATGATAAAATTAGTACCTAATAAAGTCGATATATTCCTGCTATTTTTAAGGCAGTCTCTGTACAGTGGGACGTCACAAGTCTGAGAATTATTATTATTATTATTATTATTATTATTATTATTATTATTATTATTATTATCATCATTATTATTATTACTATTATTATAATCATTATTATTATTATTATCATCATTATTATTATTACTATTATTATTGTTGGTTGCTCAGTGGCACCTCACAGCTAGAAGGGTTTGAGTCCCGGGCTCAGTGAGGGCGTTTCTGTGGGGAGATAAAACATTTCCCTGTGCTTGTGTGGTTTCCTCCGAGTACTCTGGTTTCCTCTTACAGTCCAAAGACATAAACTACAGTTTAACTGGCTTTTCCAGATTAACTAGCTTTGCCCCTAGGTGTGTGTGTGTGTGTGTGTGTGTGTGTGTGTGTGTGTGTGTGTGTGTGTGTGTGTGTTGCCCTGCGATGAACTGGAGAGCTGTTGAGGCTGTACCCCATCTCCCCCCGCCTATTTCGCCCCGTAGTGGAATAATTCCTCCTATCTCTCTGTGATTCCTGCAGTTTTGTTCTGTTTAAAGTTTAAAAGTCCAAAATTTCAGTTCATTCACCAATAAACATACTTTTCAATAATATCAAAATATCCTGACTGGTTTGGCAAAAATATTTTCCTGTGTTAAATGTGAAGAGTTTAATATCTGTAATAATTTCGTGAGATAAAATAGCTTTGAATGTATTATGTAAATAAGACTGGAAGAGAAATACTGACAAGACATTTGCATGCACGTGTACAGATTTAAAATTAAAATAAAAAGTAACATAAATGAATAAATAAAATAATCTGTTAGAAAACAATTTAAGAACAATTTGAAACATGTCCAAATTAATTCTATTTTTGTTTTTACTGTCCTCTTTACTATTTTCTTTTTCTTCCCTTCATTTCTTTGTCTCTAAGAAGAAAAAAGCTATTTTATGAATTGTTAACAAAGTCCATATTATCCTCTGTAGATTAAATCATTATAAATAGATATTATCAAACACTAATTAATAAGATTATATATATATATATATATATATAAATTATACCACAGCAAGATGCATGCTTCAAAGAACATAGAATATACTGATGTTTAATAAAATACTGATGTTTGTTGTGTTATTTTCCATTTGACTTTCTAAAGTCCTTGACAGTCTGTAAATACTGTAACATGAATCTCTAATCCAAATCCACTTATCCAGATTAAGCTTTTCAGATTATTTGTCTTGGCAGCGTATAATTAGAACAGGTTACATTTATTTTTTATTATTTTAAAATGGAGCATAAACCGACACACACAGAGAACAGGATTACGAAATCAATAAATAGATAAGAGGACCTTTGCTCCGGTTGGTTGGACTGATTTTTGGACGCTGTGTGCCCTTGGGGTGAAAGCACATAACCCACCAGTCGATGGCTTTAACAGCAGGAGGAGGAAGAGGAGGAGGAAGGGGGTGCTGTCATTCTCTCATCATTGCAGACTAGAACCTCATTTGGATTGGAGACACAGAAATGCAGGTTGTGTTTGTGGTTCTCCTGCTGGCCGGTGTGGGCCTGATCCACGCCGTACCTCTACCATCAGAACCACTTCTCCAAACCCAGGAGAACTTCGACCTGGACCGGGTAAGAACCTCTAAACACCCTCAAAACACTTCATACTATACAAAAAAACCCCAATCATTTATAACATACTTAAAACATGTTAAAACTTAAAACAAAAAAGTAAAATAAAATATCAAAAAGTAACTTGACCAAAGAGGACTGATTTACAAAATCATTATTGCTACTAGCAAACGTCTGGCATTATAATGAAGCCTTAAGTTACATCAAACAGTTGCTAAAATGATTCATATAATGTCTAAGGAACACTTTTGATAATTAGAATGTGATTACAAAAATATTTTACTGGTTCTGTATTGTTAGCTTGATAGTAAAAAAAAAAAAGAAAGAAAGAAAAAAAAGCAGCTTAGAATGAAACTGTAACCTCTGAAAAGGTTACACAAAAAACACAAAAAGTTAATATCAAGAAACGAGAAACTTTACAGCTTCAGTTTATCAGAAATAACAAATTACTGTACATGTTCAGTTGTCGTGTCTCCTAATCAATAGCTGCAGTGATCTTTTTTCTGCCAGCGTGGATGTAAACAGCAAAAAAAAAAAAACCTCACTTAGTCCTTGATCAAAGATCAGAAACTGTTTACGCACACTGGCTTTACACAATGTAATGTAAATACACAGCAAATGCACAAGTAGCAGATTTGGCCTGGGAAAGGCTTTTTTTTCTTGGGGGATGGGGGGGGGGGGGTTCCTAAAATAAAATTGAAGTAATAATTAAAAAATATATATTTTAAATAATTAAAACAACAACAACAACAACAAACAAATACTTATAAACATTACTTTGGTATTTATTTCAACAAATAATAAAAATAAATCAATAAATATAATGAACTAGAAAAAATTAAGTAATGTATTGGTGACATCACTGATATTAAATTTCCAAATGTTTCAGAAATATAAAAAAACATTTAAAGATATTTTAAACACAGAGTCACAACAGCACTGCTTTAAATAAATAGCATTTCTAATAAAAATCTTATAAATAAATAAAATCTTATCTGAATCCTATTTACTCTTAAATTTAATCATTAAAAAATTTAAAAATATATGTATTTTAATAATGTATACTTTATATTGAATCATGCTTTACTTTTTGATTTCTCCATTTTATTCTATAAGAATGTACATTTTATTCACTCAACACTCTTACCTGAACACATTCACCACCTTAAAGACTCACCGTACGTTTCTGAAGTCAGGAGTCACATGATCAGTACGAAATTGCATCATCTGAACCTCCTGAAGATCATGAGAAGTAGAAAAATTCTCTAGTTTTTTTTTATTATTTTCTATAATTATGATGCTGTGATATAGACTGATGAGATCACTCTGAAACATACAACAGTTATTAATTTAAAAATTATTAATAATTATTAATTGTTTAATAGCTATTAAATTAACAGAAAGGTGATGAGGGTAATGATGTCATCAGCAGGGATGGAAATCCACACCATTTTGAGTATTTTTTTAACTTCATGCTAAAAACACCAGCCCTTTTCTTTCAAATCTGATTAAAAGGGGAAAAAAGCAAATGAATTTTTTGGGGGGGTGAGGGGTTTAAATGTTTTCCTTTTATCTTTATTCAACACGTATAATATTTAAATACAATTTCTTTATATTCAGTGTTATATAAGGCATGTTGTCTAGATTTAGGTCAGTAACGACGGTTCTTAAAACCATGTATCACCCTTTTGCTGCCTTGTAGCTGCCATGTTGTCACCATTTGCAACCTTTATGAATCGTGTTTAATACAACCTCATTACAACCATATTATAACCTCATTACAACCATATTACAACCTCATTACAACCATATTACAACCTCAATGCAACCTAATACTCTGTGTTTTCACCAAGTGATCACTATTGTTTTGCCACACCTCCATCACCACCGCCCCTGTGTGAAGCCTGCTCTGCCCTTAGCACCTCCCTCTCCACACACACACACACACTCACACACACACACACACACACACACACACACACACACTCACACACACTCACATGCTCATGTCAGTCATGTTGTTTTGTGGGCAGTTCCTGGGGAAGTGGTATGATGTCGCCTCAGCCTCTAACTGCCCCTGGAGGAAGAAACATAAAGGAGATTTTCCGATTGGATCTCTGGAGCTGCAGCGTAGTGATTCTCCAAACTCCCTGAACATGACCCGCATCATGTCCAAGTACGCACACACACACACACACACACACACACACACACACACTCACACACACACACACTCACACACTCACACACTCACACACACACACACTCACACACTCACACACACACACACACACACACACACACACACACACACTTTTCTACCACCTGATAATGGGGAACCAAAGATCAAGTGGTGCAATTACCTGTGATGGTGTGTGTTCATGCTCTTGGATCTGTGTGGGAGAGTGAGGGAGGACGAAAGAGCGAGAGAGAAAGGGATAGACGAAGAGGGGGAAAAAAAAGAAAGAATGCAAGAAATAGATTTAAGAACCTTTGTGCTCACTACTACTTTCGATAGTCTTGCTGTATCTTAAAAATTGAACCATTTTTTGCCCCAGCACCACACACACACACACACACACACACACACACACACACACACACACACACACACACACACACACACACTATGCTGCTTTTTAATAAGATTTCTCTCTGTACTTTTCCTCCAGTAGTAATGTGTGTGTACTGCAGTTACGGGAAAATAATCCATTTCAGGTTTCAGGATGGTGACAGTAACGATCCCACCAACACTCTGGGAATGAGCCGTTACCATGGAAACATATTCCAAAGAGCGCATTAGTACAAACCCGTGATTTGTAGCTTCATGATTCTCAGAATGAATCAACATCTCCAAAAATCCGGCAGCGCAGTGACGTGGATACTGATAACCAACAGAAGACATTTTTAAAATTAAAGTGATTAAAATTGATTCATTTTACTCTACGTCAGAGACTCAACTAGAGTAATACAGATTCAAAGGTCAAAGGTCAAAGCTTTCCTTCTACAAGAATACCGTTGTTATATCAGTATTGAGTGAATGTGAGATATAATTTAATCTCTTTGGTTAGTAAAGCATGTGGTTAATGATGCATGTGCCTAAATGGTGTGTGAACGAGATGAACCATAACCATGAAGTTAGCCGAAAAACATTTTATCGTTTATAAATAGTTGTTTTTAAATAGAGCAGATGGCGTGAGGGGAATTATGCGGCACAGTAAAGGCCACAGCGCTAGTGCTTACTGAGCAGGAGCCTTAAAATCTAATGCTTTATGTACAGAGTTTATTTTCCATACCAGCGGCCAGAGATCAAAGCCGTCATCTCTAACGCTTAAAGCGTTCCATTTTACTTTATAGCATCAATATCGTTCATTTACCAACAAATGGTGTAGTGAAATGAAATATGCCCCTCCACCATAATGGAAGCTTGTGGTGCATTACTGGATGAGGACAGCGCAATACAACTCCATAAGCAATAACCTCCTGACAGAGACAGCCAAAGGAGCCAAGAAACTGCCACAGCATCAGCACTGTTATTTAAAATAGGTAATGACCTGTGAAAGTAAAAGTCGCTGTTCGAAAAAATGATTCAATAATAAAATGACTCATTACACACAAGCAGATGTACAGTAAATTACTTTACATGTAAACTTTACACTGATTTATAAAGTAAAATCTTTTTTTTTTTTCCCCCATTTTTCTCCCTAATTTAGTCGTTTCCAATTTCCACCCATCAACTTTTGCCTTCCCTATCACACGACCACCACCGACCAGGGAGGGGCGCAAGCAAGCACATGCCCCCTCCGTGACATGCAATGCTACCGCCCGCCTCTTTTCAAACTGCTGCGCATGCGTATTTGAGAGCGGCCTAACACACTCGGAGGGAAAGCGCTATCCGCCCCCTCGTACGAATGAGTTCACAGACCCCCATGATTGGCTGGTGATCGCTGTGAGTGATAGGGAAGTGAGCGTATGCCAGCCCTTCCTCCCGTGAGAGCTTGGCCAATTAGCTCCCATGGACTCCCGGTCACGGATGGCTGTGGCATCAACCCAGATTCGAACTTGCGATCTCTGGGTTAGTGTAAAATCTTTTTATAATTTACTGTTAAATTGATGGTGGTTATGAGATTTATCGTGCAAACGTAACTGTGACGTGTTGGGTTAACTATGCAGTGATTAAGTGCAAAATTCCTGGTGATTTATGGTGTAACATTAATAATGAATTAGTTTTCAGTGTTTTCAGTGAATCATTGTGTAAACTTTACAGTAATTAATGTAAAATTTATGATTTATGAAACCCTTAACGTTCACACTGACTTATGTTGTAATATTTATAATTATTAATGTAAACTTTATTGTAATTTACACTTTAAACTTTGCTGTGATTTAGTTTAAACTATGAAATGTTTTACAGTGTAAACTTTACTGTGATTAAGTTTCAACTATAAAATTATTTACAGTGTACACTTTACCGTAATTAAGTTTAAACTTTAAAATGCTTTACTGTGCAAACTTTACTGTGATTTAGTTAAAACTATGAAATGATTTACAGTGTAAACTTTACTGCGATTTAGCTTCAATTAAACAATTATTTACAGTGAAAACTTTACTGTGATTTACTTTAAACTATGAAATTATTTATGGTGTACACTTTACTGCAATTGAGTTTAAACTTTAAAATGCTTTACCATGTAAACCTTACTGCAATTTAGTTTCAATTATACAATTATTTACAGTGTAAACCTTACTGTGATTAAGTTTAAACTATGACATGATTTACAATGTACACTTTACTGTGATTTAGTTTCAACTACACAATTATTTACAGTGTAAACTTTACTGTGATTTAGTTTAATCTATGAAATGATTTACAGTGTAAACTTTACTGTGATTAAGTTTCAACTATAAAATTATTTACAGTGTACACTTTACTGTAACTAAGTTTAAACTTTAAAATGCCTTACCGTGCAAATTTTACTGTAATTTAGTTTCAACTATAAAATGATTTACAGTATAAACTTTACTGCGATTTAGTTTAAATTATACAATTATTTACAGTGTAAACTTTACTGTGATTTAGTTTAAACTATGAAATGATTTACAGTGTTAACTTTAATGTGATTTAGTTTCAACTATACTATAATTTACAGTGTAAACTTTATTATGATTTAGTTTAAACTATAAAATTATTTACAGTGTAAACTTTACTGTAATTTAGTTTAAACTATGAAATGAGGTAAAGTTTAATGATGTAATGGGGTAAAGTTTAATGATTTAGTTTAAGCCTTATTATGAATGTGTAAATAATTTGGGGATTTAAACTGCAAAAAATTCGCAAATTTGCAGTGATTTAGTGTAAACTTTACAGTGATTTACTTTAAGCTACACATTGATTAACTGTGTAAAGTAATGTAAAGCGATGACCTGTTTTGTAAAATGCAGTTATTTAGCCTAAACTTTTGATTGGGTATATGAAATTTCACAGTGGTTTTGTAATAACATTGACTTTGTCCTTACATTAAAATAATTTGTTTGCATATCTCTGGCTTGAATAAGTTGAGGTAAGAGATCGGGGTCATACAGTGCACAACTGGAGCAGAGACGGTTAGAGCCCTTGCTCAAGTGCCCAACGCAGGCAGCTTGGCTGTGCTGGAGCTTGAACCCTTGACCTTTTGATCAGTAACACAGAGATTTAACCATTGACCCCATACCCACCCTACTGTCCCCGTTAAATGTACAATCAGCTGGTTTGAGATTGAAAATTGAAAATACTGATCCATCTTCCCTCACACTCAGCTTTAATCATGGCATTGACTCTTTTTTCCCAGCAGACAGCTTGAGGTATCGATCCACTGCCTCAAGGTTTCTTGGATTTCCTCGTCAAACTGACATTGATGTTCATGTTCATGCAGTTTTTTCATAAGTGCCAATACATTTTTTTAAATTTCAGGTTAGGCAATGTTGACCATTATCCATACACTTTTTAAAGCTGTGTGAGAATGAGAATGAGAATAATCCATATATTATATATATGTAATATATAATATTACACACCACAGATGTAGACATGTCCACATCCTAAGACCTTGTCTTCAGGGTAAAAGGCTCAAATTGTATCCTGCATCAAATGCTGGGTGAAGCCTAGATATATTCAGAGATGTGAATAAACCTCTGTAAATCTCACACCAGAACTGTGACCTCATTTATCTGACTTCATTCATCCATTCATTCATTCATTTCGCTAAATCCTACTAGGTTTATGGGGAGGCTGGAGCCTACTCAGCCGACTCTAGGCAAAGGCAGGGTTCATCCCAAACAGCTCGCCAGTCCATCGCAGGGCCAACACACACAACCATCCACACTCACATCTAGGGGCAATTCGGAACAGCCAGTTGGCCTTAGGTGTATATCTTTGTACTGTGCGAGGACACCCTGGAGGAAACCCATGCACGCATGGGGAGAACCTCTCCAAGCCTGGGACTTGAACTCAGGACTTTCTTGCTGTGAAGTGGATGTGATAACCGCTATGCCATTATTCTGTAAAGTTATGGTAAAACTGTATGAATGTCGAATATGAAGAAGAAATAAAAATGGGCTTCATGCCTTTCTTCTGGAGATTTATGTAGATAGAATTACGAAGTTGATGTTTCATGATATTTCACTGACTGACCCATCTCTAGAAGACGTGTGGCAGTAAAAAATAAATTCTGGTTGCTGAAGGTTACGGCTAAGCATGCTGGGAAACGGTGTTGGGTAAATTTCAGGTTAATGTGTGAATTCTAAATTTGTAATTCCTGTGAAACGACTGACCCGATGGTGAAGATCTAATCAAAGGTTGTATATGAGCAAAACCAAACCAAATGTTATGTCAAAGTAACAAGAGTTACTACATATGTAACAAGAATAATCTCTGACAAGCCAAAAAACCAAAACAAAAAACCCCACAAAAAGGTACACAGCACCTCCTACTGGGCCCACTGTAATACCACATATCCAAAAAATTGTCCTATCTGACCATGTTAAAGAATATTAAAAAAAAAAATTCTTGGATTCAGAATTTGGTACGGATCATCTCTGAATTGTAATGAAGTCTTCCTTGGGTCGTACTTCACCCCTCCAAAAACATTCAACAAAATCCATTCTTAACTTTTTGTTAACGTTTTGTAACCTTGGCGATAGTAATAAACACTAAGTGAGTCGGAAAACACAAAGCTGTATCTCTGACACTGGAGACTCCTTCTATCAATGTTACATAACGTGCATTATTAAAACCAAACTGTCAGAGCTGCTGGTAATCCATACATTTTGTCCAATCAGAATCCTGATAAATAGTGTCAGGATGTTCTGTGTTACAGAGTAATGGACTCATGTAAATAAGGAACTCTAATTAAGAGATAAACAGAAAGGTCTGTGTGTGTGATTCACACAAGTCAGCCATCACGGAGGCAGCGGAGAGGTTGATAATCAGCACCGTTGCCAGACACACACACTCTGACACACACTCTGACACACACTCGGGACACGTTCCACCAGCCAGTCCGTCACTCTGTCGTCGTCTTTTCTCCTAATTACATTTGGCTCAGAGTGTGTCTGGAGCCCGGGGTGCTGGTTTGGAGCTCGATGTTGATGTGAGAGGTGTGTGTGTGTGTGAGAATCACTGCAGCGCTGGCAGAAACCCACGTCTTCAGCACTAAAGGATTAGATGGGATGTGAGGGTTATTCGATCCGGCTGTATCCCAGAGTTACAGCTTTGCTACAGTAGCGCTATCATCTCACTTTCGGAGAAGACTCTGGATCTTCTCTCACAGACGGCTCCTCGAACCGCAGGGGTGTGATCTGGGGTTGGGGTCATGCCCTCCACTGAGGAATCTGTGGAGGAACTTCTCACCACATTATCACATGGAAAACTCAAATGGAATGGAGAATGGTGGGATGGATAACATGATGGAGAATTTTGAAGGTCTTCAAGTGCTGATTTCTGAGGATTTGGTTCGGAGAACAGCTTAAGCTGGAACTCTACAGATCTCCAGAGGGTATTAACTCATAGTGCCTGATATGTTAATCATCCACTTACACTGATCAGTGTTCGGAAATCTAAACATCATTAGTGACTCTTAACCCCAGATGAAGCATATGGTGGGTCGTTAGTAGGACTGAACGTTTGATGAACCATATGGTGGCATGCTGAAAACATTTAACGGTAATGTTTTCCAAACTGGACTGGTGCTTGCTGAGGTTCAACACCAAGTTCGTGATTTTTATACATGCTCTGGGTTCATAATAACTAATACCTCATTAATAATCCCGCAAGCTTCTACTGAATCAATAAAATCATGCTACCGCCAATAATTAGCAACAACTGATTGAAGTCATCGTGGCTTAGGGTTAGCACAGCAAGAATCACAGCAAGAAGGTTCTGGGTTTGAGTCCCGGGCTTGGCGATGGCATTTATGTGTGGAGTTTGCATGTTCTCCCTGTGCTCACATGGGTTTCCACCAGGGTACTCCGGTTTCTTCCCACAGTCCTGCACATTAGGTTAACTGGCTGTTCCAAATTGCCCCTAGGTGGGAGTGTCAGTGTGACTGGTTGTGTGTGTGTTAGCCCTGTAATATACTGGGGAGCTGTCCAGGGTTTACCCTGCCAGAAATAGGCTCCAGCCTCCTCGCGATGCTAGTAAGATTAAGCAGTTAGAAAATGAATGAAGGCATAGTGAATGATATTTCTATCCAATTTAACACCATAACCAAACCACAAACAAGTGTTTATGCTATAACGTGAGTGAAATTTGATTGACTGAAATTCCACAGACTCACAAAATCAGAATTATTTTACAGTAGATGACTGCAGTGTCAATCAGGATACAGTAGATCAGGGAGCTACCTTGAGAACCAGGAGGGCGTGGCTTACATTCACAGAACGTTTGGTTGTGTTGAAAATGACTGTGGGTCAAGTGCCGGATCAATTCAACCATTACAACCGTGAAGGCATCCATCAGAGCTACATGACCTACTGGCTGTTACTGTACATTTTCATGCAGGTAAAAAAAATGTAGATGGAACAGTGACAGACATGTAGCCACCACTGGTAGAAATGAGAGTGTTACGTATGCAGTGCAAATACTTACGTTTCTCAGGCAAGTGCATATTTCCTCCACCCTTGTGAGACATTGCCCAATAAAATCACATCATGGGCATGGGGATCCCAGCGACAGTTCTCACGTATTACTAGAACTAACACAAAAAGAATGTTTTGTTGTTTAGTATATAAGCTGTTAATGCTCCTGTACACGCATTATGTAAAAATCTATATCTATATGTAAAAATATATTTATTAAATGCAGATTTCATGCTTTATCAGGGAGTTTTGCCGCAGTCACACAAACATGCTCACGACTTTTAAATCTCTAAAGTTGAAAATTGCAGCTGTAATGCTTTTCCTGCTTGGCGGCACCCTGAGCTGGCAGAAATGCTGATTCTGTCCCGGAGACTAATGATGTTGACCGTCCACGTCTAATCCGGGAGCGAGAGTGGAAAAGCACATTTTCTTCCAATAAACGCTAAGATAAATAACTGTATTAATACCTAAACAATGGATATTAGCCTTACAGGCTCCAATGGGGGGATAGAGAGATAGAAGGATGGAGAGATAGAAGGGAGATGTTGGAGGAATAGAGAGATAGGGAGATGGAGAGATGAAGAATTAAGGGGATAAAGAGATGGAGAGATGGAGGGATGAAGGCATGGGGAGATGGAGTGTTAAAGGGATGGAGAGAAGGAGAGTTTGAGGGTCAATAAGATGGAGGGATGGAGATATGGAAAAGTGGAAGGATGGAGAGATGGAGATGTAGAGTTGGATGAATGAAGGACTGGATGAATAAAAAGTTAGAGAGATGGAGAGATGGCGCATGAGAGCGATGAACAGATGAAGACTTAGAAAGATGGAGTGGTGAAGTGTTAGAGGAATGTAGGGACGGAGAGATGGAGCCATAAAAAAGATTGAGTGTTGGAGGGATAGAGAGACGAAGCAATGAAAAGATGAAGGGATAGAGTGTTAGAGAGGTGGAGAAATGGAGAGATGGATAACATAATGGAGAGATGTAGGGATAGAGAGATAGAGGGATGGAGAGACGGGAAGAGAAAGAGGTAGAGGTATGAAAAGATGTTAAGATGGAGCGATGACGAAATGGAGAAATGTAGGGATAAATAGATGGATAATTAGAGGATGGAGAAACAGAGAGATTGAGAAATAAAGAGAAGGAGAGATAGACAGATGGAGAAATGGAGGGCTAAGAAAATTAACGAGGGACACATCACTGTAGAATTATCCAGTGAGGGAGAAACCAGTTCTAGTCCAGAACGTTCAGAGTAGAATTTATTCTTTCTTTAAAACTTCTCACAGCTCCGCAGCAGCCCCACGATTCCACACACAGAGAAACCCAATAAAAATAAACATGTGGTTCAAATAAAATTTATTTCCTACGTAGTTTATAATCATCCACAATTTTAATGTAAATATGAATTAAAATAATTCACTGTCCCTGATACCTGCCATGTAAACATCCTTCAACGTGTTAATAAAACCTGGAATGTTAGCACGGCGGCCATCTTGAATTTTTTAATGATTACCTTTCATGTGAGCTACGCGGAAGCTTCTGTGACGTGCCGATTTTCGTTCCACAGGAAATTGTGTGTGTTTGCGTGTCCGCAGTCCACGAGTGCGAGCTCTGTTCTACTGAGTTATTATCTTTCGTGTGAGCTTTATATTGTTGATGTTATTATAACTGGATGTTTAAGAGCTTACGGAAATTGTACTAAAGTAAAGTATTATTACGATCATCATTACATTTACATAGACAGGAGCTTTCTGATAGATCTAGCACGGGGTCTAATTAGATAATTAGAAGTTCAACTTCGTCTTCAAGTTAGACAGAGCAAGTGTGTGTCCGAGTACCCGTAACACGCCAAAGGACAGTAAACACGTGTGCTCGCTCCACCGGTCAATTGTTGGTGATTCTTTTGATTTCTCTCTCTGTCTCTGTCATAGTTTGGATTTTTTTTTCTCCTTTTTAGTTCACGTGAGCCTTTAAATAATCACGCTGGCACGGAGGCGTAGTGGTAGAGGTCCTGGGTTTGCATGCCTTCATGTACTTCCCCTGCTTCTGTGAGTTTCCTCCAGGCACTTTTTTGCATGGTCCAAAGACATGGACATTGGGTTAACTGGCTGTTTCAAATTGCCCCTGGTAGTGAGTGTAACTGGTGGCGTGTGTGTTTATCAATAGTTATATAGCGTAGAGTACAGCTGATAGCGTGTCTGTGTGGAGTTTGCATGTTCTTTTTGTACTTGTATTCTGTAAGTTTCATCCGGGTACTTCAGTTTCCTCCCACGGTCCAAAGACATGCACATTAAGCTAATTGGCTGTTCCAAATTGCCCCGAGGTTTGACTGTGAGTGTGAATGGCTGGCCCTGCAATGGACTGGCGAGCTGTTCAGGGTGTATCCGCCTTCGCCCAGAGTGAGCTGAGAAAGGCTCCAGCCTCCCCTCATCCCTAATAGGATTAAGTGGTTTGACAAATGGATGAATGAACAGCCTAAGTGTTATTTGTTTAACTCCAACCGAAATTTATATAAACGTAGACATTTCCATTTCTGATCTCGGTGTGTTCATGTCATTTTGTGCCCTTGTTATTCTTGTTCACTTATGTGTGTCCTTGAGCTGAGACAGAATAACAACAAAACCCTGGAAAATAAGCTGGAAATATATAAACAGGTATTTTCTTAATGACAGAAAAAGGTGATAAAAATAAAACTAAAGAGGGAAGGAGACAACATCCACGCTGAAAAAACAAGCACACGTGCAAAGTCATTTATGACATTACTGCTAATTAATTATTCATTCATCCATTCATTCATTTTCTGAATTCTAATCAGGGTCGTGGGGGAGCTGGCGCCCATCTCAACCTACTCTAGGCGAAGACAGACTACACCCTGGACAGCTCACCAGGCCATAGCAGTGCAGCGCTAATTAATTAAAATCACGTAAATACACATAAGAAAACTTTTTTAGTAGTGAGTTGGGTCCGAGCATGGAGCCCTGAGGAATACCATCATTTACATGAAACTAACAATTAAGCTTTATTTCATGACCAGGCCCTGCTTCCCGAGACTCGTTTTCTCCTCGAGATCCCAGCTGTGTCTCCACGGGACTCGCTATCGTTATACTCGTCATGTTTTGAGCAGGTGTACTGTTCCACGTTTCACAAGTCCCCAACAACAGTGCCGAGGTATTAATTTACGCAGAACAGGCGGTTCTACAAACACTGTGTAGCTCAGTTTCTATTATTCAATCCCTGTTTCTCTCTCATCCATATCTCAGTTTCTTCTGCTCATCTGATCTGCTGTGCTGCAATGTGGCGCTGCTATTGGTAACAGAGCCATCTGTCTCACACACATACACTCACACACACACACACACACACACACACACACACATACACACACACACTAAGAGTGACTCAGCTTTATATCTGTGAAAGGTCATGATGAGCCAAACGTCACAATTAATGCTGCATTTCTTCAACATTTGCTCAAATTCCCAAATGTTAAATAAAATCTGTTTATCTTTATATATTTCTACACAGATTCTGTGTGTATGTGTGTGTGTGTGTGTGTGTGTGTGTGTGTGTGTGTGTGTGCTTGCGTACTTGGAACACAGTATTGAGGATCCGTTCTTGGCTTGTTCAGGGTTATTAGCTGCACTGAAGAAAAATTATTTCTGAACTACTGACTTTCCTCAGCACGATTATTTATTTAATTATTTCATTCGTTCTTCGTTTTTTTATTTATTTTTACAAAATTTACAAGTTGAAATAATGCCAAAGTGCACTGAAATAGTTTTTATTAGTATGAAGAAAAGAAAGAAAGAATTACAACTTTGCTCCGGTTGTAAAAGTTGCCGAAGAAAAGAAAGAACCTGTAGATGAAATAATATCTAATCATGCAGCGATGTTCGGGGTCCAAGCACTTTTTATGAATACCGCCCCAAGAGTCTATAGATTCAAGATCCTGTTTGGGTTTTGTGATGCTAGGTAAATGCTAGTTCTGTAAAATGTCTTCTAAAATCTGATTGGTTAAAGATAGTCACGATTTTGGTGTGATGATTAGAAATGCATTTACAGATAAACACAACAATGCAGCACACCGAATTTCAATCCACTTGCATTATAGACCTTTGGGATTCTGGTTATGTTGTGTCAGGGTTCCATAAGGCCCAGGGAACCCTTTGTCATCCAGGAGAATGGGCTTGTCAGTTCTGTGATTGAACAGGACGTGAAGGTGACCTTAGAGCCTGACCTTCTCACTGACCTTCCCCTTCTCTTAACTCCCTCACCCACCGTCCTCAGCGGTTAATCCGAACCCCACAGCGTCATCACTCCATCACCAGAAGGACAAAATTCCCCAAGATGTCTGATTGACGACCAGTGCCGCGAATATCGAGCCGTGATCTTTTCATTAGCGCTGTCTCATGGTAATGTTAAATGTCAGGAAGTTAACAAAGCGATAATTACATGAGCAAACGTACACACTCCTCCTCACCCCTACACAATGAAATAATAAGGAGGTTTAATTACACAGCAGGCGAGAGGATGGTAGGTGAAAAGATCTCACACACAACAGCCGACGTGCGGATAAAGAAATGTTTTGGATAATTTTAATAACACATGCTAAACAGGAATGCTGTCAGTGTGTAGAATAGAGAACGTCGGGGCTAAACGTTATCATGGTGCGCTAGTAATTAGATAAATAACAGTTTGTATGAGATATGGTACACAAAGAAATGCTAAATCCTAACACACACACACACACACACACACACACACACACACACACACACACACACACACACCATGCACACATGGACCTGATACACTGAATCCTAGAACCCCGAAGAATTAAAGGAAAATATAACCGAAAAAGTTTTATGAAACACTTACAGAGGATTGTTGGTGATCATTTACAATGTAAGCAAAGAGACTGTAATAAAAAGTGGGTGGAGTCAATGCAAATGGGTTAATTACACATCCGATAACAGTGATGGCAGCACGGTAGTGTAGTGGTTAGCAAGTCCGCCTCACAGCAAGAAGGTCCTGGGTTCTATTCCGGGGCTTGGGCATTTCTGGGTGGAGTTTGTACTGTATGTTACCCCCCGTGCTTGTGTGGGTTTCCTCCAGGTACTCCGGTTTCCTCCCACAATCCAAAAACACCCTAGGTGTGAGTGTGAATGGTTGTGTGTTTGAGTTTCTGCCCTTCGATGGCCTGGCGAGTTGTTCGGGGTGTTCCCCGCACTCGCCCAGAGTCGGCTGAAATGGGCACCAGCCTCCCCACGACCATAATTAGGATTAAACAGCTTCGAAAATAAATGAATAACAGTGATGTGTGTTTCAGTACCATTAACAAACGTCATTATTACAGGATTATACGTATGGAGGAGTTCAGGGATCGCTGAAATCGTAATAAAGTGTTTCACTAATGTGATATTTTGTTGTGTATCTTTGAAGTTTACCTGCTGAGTAACTTTGAGAAATAAACAAGCTAATTAAGTTTAGCACTGCCTTCTTCTCAGTGTGACGGCAAATCTGAGCCTGTGCATATGTGTGTGTGTGTGTGTGTGTGTGTGTGTGTGTGTGTGTGTGTGTGTGTGTGTGTGTGCGCGCGTGTGGGTGTGTGTGTGTGTGTGTGTGTGTGTGTGTGTGTGTGTGTGTGTGTGCGCGCGTGTGGGTGTGTGTGTGTGTGTGTG
>JAOUQZ010000002.1:26066113-26076914 GCA_028564935.1 Neosilurus hyrtlii
GTGTGTGTGTGTGTGTGTGTGTGTGTGTGTGTGTGTGTGTGTGTGTGTGTGTGTGTGTGTGTAAGACAGAGAGAGAGAGAAAGAGAGAGAGAGATACTGAATAGACAATGGTTAGTAAGATGTAGATGTGTTTTTTTTCATTTTATTTTTTAATACAAGCTGCTTGTTGTCGAGTGTGTGTGTGTGTGTGTGTGTGTGTGTGTGTGTGTGTGTGTGTGTGTGTGTGTGTGAGTACAAACAGCATGTAATGAGTATAAAAATAACACTAGGATGCGTAGAGAAACCCAGACAGGATGGTTCGGGTCTAAAAATATCTCTGAATTTCTGCTTTCAGAAGTTTATGCTCTTCGCTCTGAAAGCTGTGACATCGATTCAGTATCATACACGGTTCACTAACTAACAGTGTACGTGCTAAGCTACTGACTTGCAGTGTGTACAGCCCACAGAGAGACCAAGGATGATAAACCAATGACATCGATCTTTAAATTATTGGATTTATCAACCTGATTCATTTGAGAGATGATCTGATACCGGAAATGCAGCGCTTTCTGATAATAATGTCAGTACGATGAAGAATCTTCAATATCAAAATGAGCAACATATTGGAAAACTGTAAAGAATTCCCTGCTGAGGGTCTGTTAGAACAGTTTACATTAAAACAAGACATGGTTTTGCTCCAGAACTCTCCGGAATCTCAGACATGCGTTGGAAACAACCATTACGTCATCATCAACCATGCGCTTTTACTTATCATCAAATAACTTCTATAAAATACATTTATCATAATACAGGAGACACCAGGGTCAACTAAACTTGTTGAAACTTCAGAACATTATTCCTGAAAATAGACATATGTGGACCTGTAACTCAAAGGTGTCCATTCACTTCAAATTAAAAGAATAAATAAAGTAAATTAAATAAAGATGACGAAATACAGTGGTATCTCTTGAGAAATAAAATTGATCCGCAATTTTATTTAAAACAGCAATTTTATTTAAAACCACAATGTCTTTCTGAAACCACTTGCTTACTCTCATACGTGAGTGTTAATGACCCCTGCACCAGGCCATGAGCGCCATGATCTGGAGAACATAGGATTAGCTATATGTATGCTATGTTTACTATCATCAATCAAGATGGTGACCATCAACACAGACACAGAAGTGAAAAATAGGTAGGTTTGAAGTAACTGCATACATAGATATAATCTGTGCACTTGTGTGAGAGAGAGAAAGAGTGAGAGAGTAACATGCGCTACACTCGTTTTACCTCTCTTGGAATCATATGTCTTCTTTCATTTCTTAACACATGATACATGATTTTGAACTTTTCCACTCTATGTTAGCACGAATGCACAAAATCACATCAGATATTCACTAGTGAATGGGCAACTTTAAAGAACCCCCCTCCCCAATTCACTACTGACAGATTCATAATGTTATAAATGTCTGGCATTATCAAAGAAAATAATGTGTCTACACTCTTTGTTTTTACCTTGCAGCACCCACAGAATTTATAAAGAAATTGAATTAACTTAATTAAATTCACTTGTTAATATGTGATAATAGCTGTTACGCTAAAAATAATTTACAGACAAAAACATTGTTTACCTGGCCATAGCACCTGCAATTGATATGATGTCGTTAAAAATAATTAAATTTCAAAATTATTTAAAAAATAATTAAAATGACTGCAGAATTATTTAAAAAATAATTAAAATGACTGCAGAATTATTTTAAAATTAATCATTGATTGATCTTTTTAACGTGAACTACATTATTAACAAAGATTACATCATTGCATGACAGACAAAATATTGTACTTCCCACTTAAGAAATTGGAATTACGAATATGTCATGTTAAAGTGCTTTGCTGCGAAATGTCCTCTTCTCAGCCATATTGAGAGTTTGAAGGTCATCCCAACTCATAAAATTAGAAATCTACCTCCGACTAGAGATTATGAGGTGAAGTGAATTCATATGCAACTTTCAAGTCAGAAACTCATTTGCTCTGATTCCAATAATAAACTTTTGGACACTGAATAAATTAAGGACTGACCTCATCAACATTCTCAAAGGCATTGATGACATCATAGGGGAGGCAGGACATCAGGTCGATGACAAACCACGTCTTCAGGTAGTTCATGCGGATAAGCTTGGGATCAGAGATGACCTCACCAGCCGGTCCCACAAATGTGGTGTGGAAGTTGAGTACAATATCCACTAGGAAGATGACATCCACTACGCTGTCCACCACCAGCCACGCCACGTTGTTCTGTTTCGTCTTGAATGAGACATTGTAAGGTACCATGATGGCGGTGTAAAAGGTGAGGATGAGGATCACCCAGTCCCACGTGGTCTTAAAGGCGCAGTAGTGTAGGATGATGTGTGGAGGCGTCTTTGGCGTCTCCTGTTTATACTGAGGCAGGATGTCCGAGCCAAGCTGCAGCACCTGAACAGGTAAAAGAAGGAAAGCTTCAAATAAAAGGCTAGATGTTCATTTACTGAGAGTATCCAGAGTGACACAGGAAATGATTATCAATCTCACGAAACAAAAACCCCCTCACTTCCATGTTGCTCTAAACTAAACTCAGATACCTTCTTACTGTCTTCTCAGGAAATTTCAAAAGGATGGAAAAATCACTAGGATTAAAATTACAAATTAGATTATTTTTTTGTAAAAACTCAAAAAAATTTAATCTTCCACAAATAGTTCTGGTCCAGTTCAGAACGTCTAGCTTGACATCCTTTATAATAATCGGCTTCTACTCATGCCAAGTGAAAAATACTGAGCATCAACCACTCTTTAGAAATGATACGTGGGTGTTGCCTGCTGTCCAGCACGGAACTGTAAAACTTCAGATTATGGAATCATTTGGAGAATATCATTGCAGACGTTTCCCATTTTGGCCACGATCGGGTCACACTCGTGGAATAATTATCAGCGGAATATCTTTGGGAATATCTCTTAAACAAGTTCTAAACTCATGTGTCCGCACTGTTTACTTCTAAAATCAAAATTATGCAAAGTCGCTTCATATAGGTTGCACAACAGGTGTACAAAAGATCCACACAAAAAATGGACAAATGGACTATTGTGTGATGGAAAATGTCTCGTAGATGATTCCACACATAAGGTCCTTTGATCAAGTGGCATGAAGTTTCAGTAACAGTCATGAGGGCGGTTCCAGTGGCATGTGCTGCGCTGAAGACAGATCCGAGCATCTTTACGATGGGGCAGTTTTGAAGGCAGGGTGCATCCAAGAGATGAAACTTGAACTTTTCAAGTACATCAAGATCCCCAATGATGGCACAATATTGTCTTTTACACTCTGTTAAGGTCTGTTACATTGTACTATGATTCCTGATGATTCCTGACAATAAACTGTAATAATATTGTAATAATCGTAATAAATTGTAATAATCCTGGCAAAATTTTTGATAGTCAAAATCATCAGGATTCCACCAAGTTCCCTCAAGATCATAATGATTTGATCCCATGCAACCCCACCCCCACCCCCCCTCCCCGCCAGTCACACACATGAATTACGATTCTCTGAAATCATAGACATCGTGCACATCGTGGCCCCCAGTGTTAACCCGGGTTTGAACAGTGTGCATTCATCATCCTTTAGCCTTCATCAGCATCATCATCACCACCCTCGCCTTGTTGTTTTAACCTTGATGGATGAGAGAAGGATGGAAGGGTGCTATTACTTTGTGCAGAGTAACACATGGACTACAAGTGATGTGAAGTACATGGAAACTGGACCTGTTGAATCTGAGTGACTTTTGTACCTCGGTTAGACGGGAGTGTTTATGAACGTTTTCTCCTTTGTGGACGGTGGGCTGGAGCTGCTGCAGGACGCCGCGACTGCTGGTGAGAGCTCGGGTCAATCGTGCAAATTTACCCCATCCTACACACACAACACTGTTAACACACACACACACACACACACACACAAGCACACACACACAAACACACACTCATATACACACACATGCACACACACTCTCTCACACATATACACACATATACACACACAATTACACGCTCATTCATACACACCCTCTCTCTCTCTCACTCTCAGCCTCACACACACACACACACACACACACACACACACACACACACCAATGAGGAGTCCCAAAACCATATCAGTCACTTTATACACTGTTCAAAAATTTGGGGTCACCCATAAAACTACGATGGATGCAATGACTCCAATGAAAACACAAACCCATCAAATCAGTAAAATGAATATGAAATATAGTTAAGGCATCAACAGGTGTACAAATAATGATATTTATTTAAATAATAATTTTGTCCTTCAAACTTTGCTTTTTTCTATGATCCTCCATTTGTAGCTATTACAGCCTTGCAGACCTGTGTCATTCTGTCGATTTGTAAGTTAAGATGAAGAAATTTCACCCCATGCTTTCTGAAGCACCGCCCACAAGTTGGATTGGCTTGAAGTACTTCTTACGTACCATACAGTCAAGCTGCTCCCACAACAGCTTAATATGGTCGAGATTGAGTTCTTGCATTTGGAGTGTTTTGAGTCATTGTTCTGTTGTAGGAGGAAATCAGGTCCAATCAAGTGCCATCCACAATGCAAAAAAAAATATATTAAAAAATTAAATTGGCAATGCAAAATGGAGTAAAGCCTTCCTTATTCAAGATCCCTTTTATCCTGTGTAACTCTCCCACTTTACCACCACTAAAGCACCCCCAAACCATCACACTTCCCCCACCATGTTCGACAGATGACATCAAGCACTCTTCCAGCATCTTTCGATTTATTCTGCACGTTACAAATGTTCTTCATTGTGACCCAAACATCTTAACCCCCCCCACCCCCACCCCCACCACCACCACCACCACCATCACAATCTTCTGCCACCGAATATTTGTGTTCTGTTGCCAGACCTTTTACTGACCAGTCCGAGATATGGCTTTTTTTTTTTTGCACCTACAGGACTTGCCTTTTCACTGTTGAAGTTTTACTGTTGAAGCACCGTTGAAGTGAGGTTTTATAATTTTTAATTAGCTTTTTAAACTTGGATTAGCTAACACAGGTGCTTTTGGAACACTAGTATGATAGTTGCTGAAAATGGGCCTCTGTATGCATAAAGATGTAGATAATCCAATATCCAGCCTTATTCATCTATAACAGGGGAGTCCAATCTTATCCCCAAAGGGTTGGGGTGGGTGCAGGTTTTCACTTCAACCAAGCAGTAGCCACACCTTCCACCTGTTTCAATCAGTGATCTTAAAAAAAAAAAAAGACTAGATAGCACATTAGTGTTCCAAATTTGAATCTGAGTGTCAGCCGTCTTGGTGGCCACTTTACTGTTGAACGTTATACTCAAATAGCATGAAAAGATGTTAAAGTGGAAATAATTATATCCAAGATATACATTTCATTTAAAAATTTTTTTTGCAGCTATTTCAGCTATGCAGATGTTTTTTTATTTTTGAATTTTTACATATAAATACAAATATTAGTTAAATTATTGGTAAAGTTTAAGGTATTCTGACTGTCAGCCGTAAAAATTTCTGAGTTATCAAAGCTGTGATGGCTTTTAACGGCTTCACTTTGAGATCTTAAAGCAAGGTGGTCTCACTTGCACTGGTTTGCACCCGGCTTCAAAATTTAAACACTAATGAGCAATCTAGTCTCTCTCTCTCTCTCTCTCTCTCTCTTTTTTTTGTTTTTTTTTTTAGATCAGTGAATGAAACAGGTGGAAGATGTAACTACTGCTTGGTTACAGTGAAAACCTGCACCCACACCCACTTTTTGCGGATAAGACTGGACATCCCTGACCTACAATATTAATGTACAACATTTACAGTGTCTAGACTGTTGTTCTGATTACTTAAATAGTTTGTATTGAAAGTAAATGTGCTTTCTGTGTGACCCCAAACTTTTAAACTGTAGTGTACATATCACCAAACTCTCTGTTTGTTCTCTGACTAAGGGTATCTTAAACGTGATCTACAGAATGTACTGTACCATGACTCTCATTGGAAGTTTTAAGGCCACTCCCACCTTTATAGGAGTCATCTTCAATTGGCTGTTTGAAGGCTGTGATGTCATTAAATGTGCAAAGGAAAAGCACCACTTTCTCCTGTTCATTCCGTATGGGAGCAATTTTCACAAAGAACCACACTGGAGTTCCTGACACACACACACACACACACACACACACACACACACACAATTATAATTAAGCAATCAAATATTGCAAAGTTTACATTTACATTAAATTCCATCATTAAAACAATAACACTGTAGTAGTTCTGCTCCAAATACTCTGTGTGTGTGTGTGTTTGGGTGTGTTCGTATATCAGGGTGTGCATATATGAGTGTGTGTATGTGTGTGTGTGTGTGTTTGTGCGTGTCTATTGATACGCACTGTTCTTTTTGTACATTAGGATTTCGAAGGAGTTCATCTCGTAGTTCTCGAATGTCAGTCGCACTTTCTCTGCTGTTTCTCTGTCTGTGAGCTCACCGTACATAAACCTGAAATAAAACAAAAACTTTTACTGGAAATTCTGATTAAATTATACGTGTTAAAGTATTATTACGTCTTTCAGCCTGTTTTTAGATGGTTTTATAATCTTCAGTTTCAAACTTTAAACTGTATTCTTACTGACAGATAATTGACAATTATTAATCAATAACATAATCTCAGTGATATACACCACGCCTTCAGTGAATAAATGTTACTTATTACAAGAACCAATTAGATAGACTGAAAGTTTCTTCCACAAGTTGTCTCAGTGTCTCGGTTTTTCTTGTTGTATTATAATTGGGAAATGGATGTTTATGTTTTAGTTCTATGACAGTCATCCTGGCTGAATCCTGATCTCTCTTTTCCCCCCAGTGCAGCTAACTGGGTTATCAAATGCCGGCCATGTTTCTCACTGTCTATGGTCAGCGTGTTTCTGCCCTGTGATGGCCTGGCGAGCTGTCCGGGGTGTACTCTGCCCTCTCTCGGAGTTGGCTGAGATAGGCGCCAGCCTCCCCCCGACCCTAATTAGGATTAAGCGCTTCAGAAAATTAATGAATATTTTCCCTTTTCATTCAGGGTTGCCAGGAGGCTGGCACCCATCTCAGCCGACTCTGGGCGAGGGCAGAGTACACCCTGGCCTTTGATAACCCAGTTAGCTGAACTGGAGGGGACAGCAGCGACGACTTGATGATAGTAGAGCTTGAACCACCGACCTTTGGATCAGGAAGCCAGCACCTTAACTACGGCCCCAATTTTCCCTTTTTGAGTATAAATTGAATCTGTATGACCATACGATATGCTAATGGATAATATTCTGTATATATTATGTTTCTATAAGAAAAAGAGATTTATAAAACATTTATATGGTTTTGTTCTGAAATGTCTTTAAGTGATTTAAGTTATTGTTTTTTATTCATTAATATAATTTTTCATCTTTTGTATATTTCATAATAAAGAATAGGTGAAAAATGAGTTTTATTCCAGATTTGGATGGTGTGTTACCTGCAGGTGCTGCTCTTCTGCATGACCTCAGCACGGTGGTACCCCGACAGTTTACAGAATCCATCGTTACTGTAGACAATGGGCCAGTCCACAATCTGAGCGTTTCCCAGCACAAAGTTTGTATCTGTGGAAATAAAAATCGAAAAGAGAACGAAGAACCAGGTAACTAATGTTAACCATCAATGTTTTTTCAAATTTCATATCTGAAGTGTAACTAGAGAAAAATTTATTTATCTGCATCTTTCAAGCCAATATCACAGAGATGATGTCCAGTTTATTATTACTATTAATATTATTATTATTATTGTTATTATTATCATTATTGTTATTATTATTATTATTATTGTTATTATTATTAATACTACTACCACTAATAATTAAATAATAGTCATCATCATCATCATCATAATCATCATCATAAAAATAAGAAGAAGAAGAAGAATATGATAATTTTACTTCTCTCTTTGGGTCAATTTCTAAGAATGGAAAACATTTTTCCTTACATTTTTATCAAAATTATTTATAACAATTATCACTGAGGTCAATTAAAATACATCTATAAGACCTTAAAATAAATCACAATTTTTTTCAAATAAAACCAATTTCATTCATGTAAACCACGCCCAAACCATATGCTAACTCCTCCCACTTCACTTACTTGTTATAATAGGTTCCTTCCTACAGGAGCTGCTCTCTTTCATAAAGTTTACAAACATGGATGAATAGATGGCTGGATGAAGATGAATGGACGGATGGATAGATGGACAGATGCATGGATGGACAGATAGATGGATGGATGGATGGATGAATATGTGGACGGATGGACAGATGGATGGATAGATAGGTGGATGGAAATGGATGGATGGGTGCATGCATGGGTGAATGGATTGAAGGAATGGTGAAGGAATGGAAGGTGAAATGATGTAGAATGTTGAGGTAGATGCAGGTGCTGAGTAATATTGATGGATTACAAAAAAAATTAGGAGAAGTTAAAACGAACAGGATGAAGGGATGAAGAACTTAATGGCTAAAGTGAGGAGTAACAGATGGAGTGATGGAGCTGTGCATGTTTAATTTGTATATCATTAATATAAACCTTTATTTCATAATTTATCTTAACTTTTAAAATAAAGTTTTCCTCTGAGGAACTTTTGTGTAGAAAGGATTTTTAATGGAAGTTCTGTTTTAAAGTTTTTTTCAATTCTTCCCCAGAGAGAAACAAAAGATCCCTTAAATGTGCTCTCTGAACCTCTTTTCCAAGTGTTATTCTTTGGCCTGATTTAGCTGCTTCACATTCATATATGGTGGTGCTTAAATGTTTGTGAACCTTTTCAAATTATTTTATATTTCTGTATAACTCTAATCTAAAACATCACCAAATTTTCACACAAGCCAAAAAAACAAAGCCCAATTAAACAAATGAGACAAAAATATCACACTTGATCTTTTATTTATTAAATAAACTCATCCAATATTACATATGTGTGAGTGGCAAAAGGATGTGCACCTCTAGGATTAGCAGTTCAGTTTGATGCTGGAATTAAAGTCGGTGTTTTAAATCATTCATTCATTCATTTTCTGAACTGCTTAATCCTAATTAGGATTTTGCAGGGAGGCTGGCACCCATCTCAGCCGAGCAAGGGCGGAGGTACACACTGACGGCAATCCAATGGCCTACTGTTTACAAACGACAGCAATGTAAATATACAATACGAGCAAAATATAAGTTTTGTAAAAAATAAAAAAAAATTTAGTTATTTCCCTGGCACCTGTGCATGTCCCACTGATAGCTCCACTTTCAAAACCTGATAACTCGTGTTATAAATTGTAGCAGAAGAAGCGAAACTCTGTCAGATAATTTCTATATAATAAAAAATTCAGATTTAAAACTGACCTACTTGACTTAGCAGGGTTTGCAAGAGAGAGAGAGAGAGAGAGAGAGAGAGAGAGAGAGAGAGAGAGAGAGAGAGAGAGACATAAGTAAAGACACACCCAAAATTTCAGAATAAACATTTGCTGGTCGAAGAAGAGGCTTGCGTCCTGGTGGACAGTTTTGCAGTTTTTGACCTTGGGACTGGGCAAGTTGAACTTATTGTTGAATGTTGAACTTTTTTACCGTTGACAGAGGAGTATTCAAACTGTCGGCTATTTGTCGCCGGCTGATGCCACCCTCTAACTGACCCACAATTCAGCCTCTCCGAAAATCTGACAGTTTAATGACTTCAATTTAATGACTTCAATTTAATGACTTCAATTCAGACTGCTGTATAAAGGTGCACAAAGTTGTGCTAAATTTTTGCAAGCATGCTTCACACTCCAAGAGTTTAAGAATTGTCAGAATTGACTATTTGAATATTTCTCTGTCAACGGTAAAAAAGTTCAACCATGAGGGTAAGACCACCACGGATCCATGACCGGGTCGACCCGGACCATCAGAAAGATGCCTTCGCTATGTGAAGAGAGCAGTGGAGAAAAATCCCCGTTCCAAGGCCGCACACATTGCAGAAGACGTCCAATCCATCTTCATCAAATGGGCTATTAAGGCCGAGCAGCAAGATGCAAGCCTCTTCTTCGACCAGCAAATATTCATTCTGAAGTTTTAGGTGTCTATTCGCTTATGTCTGGTCTCTGTATATATATATATATATATATATATATATATATATATATATATACATTTTTACAAATGGTTCCGAAACTTTCAAGCACCACTGTAATTTCCGGTTGATGTTCTTTAATTTATTTGTTTGTTGTGATATCATCCATTTCAGTGTCTTTAAGATTAGAACAATATCAAGTCAATAGTACATCTCTGTATACGTTAGTGTTATTTATTGAGTAAGTACAGTACTATATACTGTATATCTAATAAAAATCCAGGTGTTGTTGATATTAAACACAGACTTTTGATCTGACTTTAGGACACAAAGCTAGTGTGGCTTGTATTATGAACACCTCGGTTCCGTCTCCATCCCGTTATCTAGTTCATGTTAACAGCTCTTTGTGTCTGTGACTCAGTGTAGCACGCAAAAATACATCATATCAACATTTCATCAATTATATTAAATAAATAAATAAATAAAAACATCAAAACAATCATCTGGAGAACTTTTTAAATTGACTGTAACAGGGGAGACTCTGCTGTGGTGTTAATGAGATGATCATCACATACAGCAGACAGGTTTTCTACACTAAAACTACAATACCACACACAAACACACACACACACACACACACACACACACACACACACACACACACACACACACACACACACACAC
>JAOUQZ010000004.1:0-10130 GCA_028564935.1 Neosilurus hyrtlii
GAAAGTTTTATGAGATCTCAAGAAAATTTTATGAGATCCTGAGAAAGTTTTGCGAGATCTCGGTAAAGTTTTATGAGATCTTGAGAAAGTTTTGCGAGATCTTGAGAAAGTTTTATGAGATCCTGAGAAAGCTTTGCGAGATCTTGAGAAAGTTTTATGAGATCTTGAGAAAGTTTTGCGAGATCTTGAGAAAGTTTTATGAGATCTTGAGAAAGTTTTGCGACATCCTGAGAAAGTTTTGCGAGATCTTGAGGAAGTTTTATGAGATCTTGAGAAGGTTTTGCGAAATCTTGAGAAAGTTTTATGAGATCTTGAGAAAGTTTTGCGAGATCCTGAGAAAGTTTTGCGAGATCTTGAGAAAGTTTTGCGAGATCTCAAGAAAGTTTTATGAGATCTCAAGAAAATTTTATGAGATCCTGAGAAAGTTTTGCGAGATCTCGGTAAAGTTTTATGAGTTCTTGAGAAAGTTTTATGAGATCTTGAGAAAGTTTTGTGAGATCTCAAGAAAATTTTGTGAGATCTTGAGAAAGTTTCATGAGATCTCAAGAAAGTTTTGTGAGATCTTTGAGTAATTCAACCAAGTCTATATATATATACTTTATCTTTTTTTTTACTTGGTATGAAGCAACTGTGTGCACACAATTTCCTCCGGGATCAATAAAGTATTCTAATTTGGATTCTGATTCTGAAGTCGCTCACTTATTCAAAAACCGTGCCGAATGCCAAGGACTGATTTGGACTTCTTACACGGGTGTGTGTGCGTTCCATTATTTTGTAATGGTGCTGCACCAAACACGGTAAATGAACTGGAAGTGAAATCACCAGGAAGCATATTGACCAAAAGTCGCAAAGGTCCTCAACAAAGTTTTGCGAGATCTCGCAAAGGTTTCACAGGATCTCACAAAACTTTCTCGAACTCTCGCAAAACTTTCTCAAGATCTCGAAAAACATGCAATTAATCACATCTAACTGTTGTACAACCTTCTGATCAGTAGAAAAGCCACATCATAAGTTTTAGTTAACATCATGCACTTTAGCCTATCAGACACCTTATCTTGCTTTAGACAGAGTGTGAATTGTTTACCACTTTAGCAATCACGAATCTTTGTCAAACTTGGCCAAAACATCACACGATACATGTAGTTTATCTCTATTATTTTTGTTGATTCATTTTCATATATTTTAATTTTTAAAATTGACTACACCACATTGGCTAGGCTAGTAACAAGCATGTCTGATAGTTTAATACAGAGTGCAGCGCAGGGCTGGGTTTGCAGTCCTACTCCTGAATCAGACACCCAGCTGAGGGCTTTCACTGTCGACACTGCGTGAAATTTCCTCAAGCATTTATGTAAATCTTTACACCAAATTTAATAAAAGTTCAATATTTTTTTTCTAAAATGCATGTTGAAGTTGTGTTTGAGCGTCAGTGTGTTTGTGTAGGAAGGAAATCCAAGGTCAGTGCTTCAATGTTAGCTTACTGACTAATGCTAGCTAGCCTCGGATATCCACTTGTACAACAGCTGACGTTATTAACAAAAACATAGATCAAGATTAAGTTTTTAAAACCTTATCTTTTCAGAAAAAATGCAGTTAAAATTAAATTGTGCGATTTTCTGTTGCATGCGGATGTTTGTTTGGTGTTTTAGCACCTGCTGGCTAACTGTGTTTAAACTACAGAAAGAAAAATATGTCATGTCATTTTCTGAACCGCTTAATCCTAATTAGGGTCACGGGGAGGCTGGCGCCTATCTCAGCCGACTCTGGGCGAGGGCAGAGTACACCCCGGACAGCTCGCCAGGCCATCGCAGGGCAGACTCACTCACTTGCCAAACCATTTAATCCTACTTCTAGGGTCTTGGGAAGGCTGTGCCTATCTCAGCCAGTAGTGGGCAATTGCGTGGTACACCCTGAACAGATCGCCAGACTATCACAGGGCAACACACAACTATTCAAACTCATATCAACATCACAGGCCAATTCGAAACAGCCAGTTAGCAAATGAAAAGTTTATGAAAATGAATAAACAAACGACAACACAGACATACATTTGTTTTCCAAACTTAATTAGGGTCACGGGGAGTGCTGGCACCCATCTCAACCGACTCTGAGCAAAGGCGGGGTACACCCCGAACAGCTTGCCCTATCACTGTAGGGCCAACACACACACAACCATTCAGACTCACTCTCACACCTAGGGGCAATTAGAAACAACCAGTTAGCCTACTGTGCATGTCTTTGGACTATAGGAGGAAATCGAAGTACCCTGAGAGAACCCACGCCAGCATGAGGATAGCCTTTTATCGATCACAAATCTAGCTCGCACTTGTCCAAAACCTTGCACAATACATGTAGTTTATCATTATTATGTTTGTTTTGTGGCGGCAGTGCTTAGCACGTTTGCCTCACAGAAAGAAGGTTTCTCAAGAGTTTCTGTGTGGAGTTTGCATGTTCTCCTTGTGCTTACCCAGGTTGCCTCAGGGTACTCCAGTTTCCTCCCACAGTCTAAAAACATGCACAGTAGACCGACTGGCTGTTCCAAATCGCTCCCTATGTGTGAGAGTGAGTGTGAATGGTTGTGTGTGTGTTGGCCCTGCAATGGCCTGGCGAGCTGGTCAGGTTGTACCCCGCCTTCGCCCCAGACTCGGCCGAGACGTGCGCCAGCCTCCCCGCGACCCTAATTAGGAATTAGCGGCTTAGAAAATGAATGAACGAATGAATTAAAGTTTCTTTACTGAAATGCGACATGGCAAAGAACGTCCACGAACAGCCAGGGCGACTTGTGTATTACATAAATCAGCAATCCCATTTCTCTGGATTCTCTGGAGTCTGGATGAGATAAGGGATTTTACTTTCCTCAAATTTAAACTCAGAGAAGAGGAACACTCACTGCAGTGTAGAGCTCCTGGATATGTTAGTTATTGATTCGATGATGTCGATGCCAGCTTTTTGTGGCTTGGATGCTTTAAAGTGAATGTGCTTATGTGTATTTCTTACATCTCCACTGCAAGTGGATGATATTGATCTGAGGGTTTAAATGGCAGAACAACTCTTACAACAGGCAACTAAGATTTAATTGTATAACTATTACCTTTTACAAGCATCCTATGTGATCTTGTCATGATTGAAATGGCTTAAGTACCCGTCGTAGCACACTAACAAGGAAATGTCATTCATACCGAAGCAAAATGGACGTGTGTCATGACAGTGTATTTATCAGAGTATTTAGTTCTGAGGTTTGACCCACAATCTTCTGACCACATTTGCAGACATTCCATCTTTTATACCTATGATTATCTTTTCAGATGCAGATGAAATGCAGATTTATGAGAAACGGATCATTAGTGTTGGAGATCTCCGAGTGATTAAACATTCACGCAAAAAAGAATGAGATCAACAGTTATAGTCAATTACTGTTTCCTTCATTTCATGGCTTATTGATATTTGAATAAAAATTACCAAGAAACAAGGAAGAACGAATGAGTCATGCCACAATAGAGAAGGGAAAAGCATACCATCCAAACCCTGTGGGCGTTTTTTTGTTTTTATTTATTTATTTATTTATTTATTTTCATTTGCATTACCATCTTCAAAAGACAATATGGTCAGGTTCCTATTTCTAAATAAGTAAGCAGTTCTTGAACAGGGAAAAAAAACCTTACCCTCTCTCACTAATTTATGAGGGTCACTGGGAGGCTAGAGCCTATCTCAGCCGACACTGGACGAAGGCAGGGACTAGACCATCACAGGGCAACATACACACACAACTATTCGCTCACATCCACATCTAGGAACAATCTGGGACAGCCTGTTAGCCTAATGCCCATGTCTTTGCACAGCAGGAGAAAACCGGAGCACCCGGAGGAAACCCATGTAGATGTGGAGAGAACATGAAAAAACTCAACACAGAAACACCTGAGCTGGGGACTCGAACTTGGGACCTTCTAGCTGTGTGACCTAAGTGCTATGTCAGCGTACCACCCATCACTACCCATAATTTATAATTTAATCACAATAAAACAGAATTATAAAAAATAAATCCATTTTACATACAGGTCCTCAAAAAAAAGATTAGGATTTTTTGAATCACACACACGCACGCACGCACGCACACACACACACACACACACACACACACACACACACACACACACACACACAGACAGTCATGGTTTTTAATGTTTTATATATTCAAACGTGGTAAACTGTATATATGTGTATATACCCTTGGTACCACCAAAACAGCTCTTAGCTGTCAATGCATTAACCCTTCAAGACCTTTGAAGGTGTGTGTGATATCTGGCACAAGATACTTCAGTTCTTATCAGTTGTGAAATATGGCCTTTGACATTTTTGTCCAGCACGTCCCACATGTCCCATCAATCTGAAATCTGGAATTTGGAAATAAATTTACCGCCTTTAACACCTTATAATGTTCTTCAAACTATCCATCTATCCATTTGCTGAACCGCTTACTTGGGTCACTGGTAGGCTGGAGCCTAT
The DNA here is from genome assembly GCA_028564935.1 of Neosilurus hyrtlii. Classification (NCBI taxonomy): domain Eukaryota; kingdom Metazoa; phylum Chordata; class Actinopteri; order Siluriformes; family Plotosidae; genus Neosilurus; species Neosilurus hyrtlii. Next base: position 4,504 of record JAOUQZ010000004.1, read on the forward strand.
CTTAGCCGACCCTGGGAGAATGTGGGGTACACCCTGTACAGCTCGCCAGTCCTTGGCAGGGCCAACACACACAACCATTCATACTCACACTTACACCTAAGGGTAATTTGGCACAGCGTGTCACCTGACTGCAGCTACTCAGTACCTGACTGTGGCAGGTAATCAGAGTATCTGGAGAGAACCTACAGGGAGAACTTGCCAACTCCGCACAGAGAGGCTTTTACAGAGCCCTGGACTCAAACCCAGGACCTTTTTGCCGTGAGGCGGACATGCTGACCGATACACCACTGTGCCACCCTGTATCTACAGTATATATCGATCATGTAATCCCTACTCTGGTTATTTCAGCTCTCAGTAAAGACCATGAAAAGATTGTTTGTGTTATTGAACACAGCTCTATTCTATATTATTATTCCATTTACGATTATAACAGTAGTATAAAGGATAGCGGTGTTTTGCTTACTTCATGCTATGCTTTACATTATTCAATATTTTTTCCTTGCATATCTGGATCATATTTGTCATAGCCTAATGGACTGGCTGACTGCCATTCGGAGGGAAAAAAAATTCTGTGCTTTTAAGAATCTGGGATTTAACTTAGGGGCGTTGACAGCATCCATTTTGGTTTGTTCCCTTTTTTTTCTGCTCTGGGTTTAATACAGCTAATACACCTACTGACGTCATTGGATGGAGAAATCGCAGTTTACTGTAAGCACACTGGCTAGCCCACACATCTAAAACTATATTTTATAGCTTTGTTGTATATCATCAAAAAAAAAAAATAAAAATCATAGACAAATTCTCTCGGGGTCGTGTCTTTATCCTGCCTGAGTTTCCGCTCCTGCTGATTTAATGAGGCGGATATGTAAGATGTGTGCAGGAATGGTACAGAAAGTTTGTGCAGGAGTATAAATCGACTGTCTGCTTTTTTAGGCTCTGCTTTTCGGTAATTGAGGCATGAGGGGATAGACTATCTCCTTATTAGCAAAAAGTGATGGGGTGGGCAGGCGCAGGACAGTAATATGAAATGAGTCACTCCTACTATGAGGGCAGAGAGGTTAATTAACAAAGCATCTTACTGGAGCAGGGCCATTTGGACTGTGTGAAATATGGATATGAAAGAGCACTTGGTGAAACGCCATAAGACCAGCAGAGGACAACATACAGGAAGTCTTAGAGCAGGACTTTCACTCCCTTGCAGTTCATTCGATATCATGTGATAAGAAACGCTCTTATCCAGGTCAGACGCTCTTATTCAGAGCGACAGATTTTTATCTCGTCTATACAACTAAGCAGAAGAAGGTTAAGGGTTAAAGTTCATGGGCCCAACAGTGACAAACTGAACCCTGAGCTTTATCCACTGACCCACCACTGCCTAGTTAAGTTCAAAGAAAGTTTCCTGTATGCATTTTATTCTTAGGCGCACTTGAATAATGTCTGCAAAGCTAATATATCTTTAAAATAAATAGTTTTTCTCTGTTGTTCTGTACAGTTTTGTAAAGAAAACAGCTGTATAAGAAGTCACAAGTTTGTGCTACATGTTAGAGAACCTGACACGGTTCTTCTGTTCCTACAGTTAAAACAGAACGGTGCTCCAATGCTAATAGTCTTCATTTATTTTCTAAGCCGTTTAATTGTAATTTGGGTCACTGGGAGGCTGACACCTATCTCAGCTGACTCTAGGCGAGGGCGAGGTACACCCCGAACAGCTCGCCAGGCCTTCGCAGGGCCAACACACACAAACAACCATTCACACTCAAATTCAAACCTGGGGGGTGATTTGGAACAGCCTACTGTGCATGTTTTTGGACTGTGGGAGGAAACCGAAATACCCAGAGGAAACCCAATCAAACTTAAGGAGGACATGCATACCCCGCACAGAAACACTCCGAATCGAAACCGGGGCCTTGTTGCTGTGAAGCGAACGCGCTAGCCACCGTGCCACCTCTTGAATCAATGCTAAAATAAATAAAATATTCCTTAAAATAAGTTTCTCTCTTGTTCTGTTTGTTGTTTTATAAGGAAATCAGCTGTTTTAAGAAATCAATGGTTCATGCTGCATGTCGGAGACCTTGAGACGGTTCTTCTGTTCCTGCAGTAAAAACAGAACGGCGTTCCAGTGCTAATAACCTTACCTCATTTAACCTCATACCAAAACAACTTTTTTTTTAAATGTTTAGAAATTTTAAATGTATTATTTCTTAAGTAGTGTATAAATTAAATCATTGAAGGGGCCGTTATCAGTGTTACATCATCATTATCATCATCATCATCTTTCTCTGCTTCAACCTTCAAACAAACAAGTAAATAAAGGTGAAGGAATTGATATGTATGTAAACAGTATGTGCTCATGCGTGCAAAAGTCTCAGCAGTGAAAAACGAACTTGCTAATTAGCTCGGGTTTCCTGTTGAGAATAAGGGGAACGATGACAGGACATTCTCTGGGGCTTTATGCGAGATGGCTGCTGTCATTTTAAAATGCTCAGATGGGCTAATAAGCAAAAATAACATGCAGCACATTGAGCACACTCTTGTTCCTTAGGGATCAATACACACATTCTGTTGCTGTTCCGGTGTTCTTGTCGTATCCAGTTATTTCTGATTTATAATCATTTGGTCTTTGTGTGTTTATGTACTTCCTCATCACTGCTTCGCTCATTAGGGAGTGAGGATAAACCTGTCCTCCTGTACGTCAGACTTCTGGGTGTCTAATCAATCTCACTCCCATTTGTTTTTTCCTTCATTTGCAATTTTTGCACGTTTTCTAAATTGAAACACGAGCACGTGGATGAAGATGATTTTCTGAGTAAAGGTGGAGCAGACTGTGTGTGAAGAGTCAAACCACCACTTCAACAAACCAGGAAAGGAAACCAAACCCAAATCTTATGTATCTAAAATACATTTTAATCTTGCTCAGATTCACAATTGTTACAGTTGTGTCATTGTCATTGTTTGCAACTCCGTCTTTCTGCGTCAGACATTCTGTACAACAGCGGCATGTAAAGTGGATTTACATCAAGGCACGAGACACGTCCATAAGTCAGGGAAGCCTTTTTTTTTCAAGGCGCTGCTTTAATTTCATCCCCACATTACTGTGACGTGCAGCAGAGGAACATGGGCCACAGCGTACTGTACACACGATGTGCTCTCTGTCAACATATAAAGAATGAACAATCATTCTCATCACTCTCCTTCCATTTTTAATGGATCGGGAAATGAGCATGACCGCTTTTTAATGGATGCTTTTTAACCTTTTTTTTTTCTTTTTTTCTTTTTAGAGAGCCAAACAATAACATTTTAAGAATGGGCTGTTGGGATTTACAGATCAATGCAGTCAACAGGAATCCATTCAGATGATGAGTGAAATGATGTCCATTCCCTGGGATCTCGATGCACATGTTGATTTTTTTTCTCTCTCTTTCTCTCTTGATCATGGCATGGCAGAGAGCTGCAAATGTATAGCCTGGTGACCTAACAAAATAAAAACCATTTACAGACAGTTAAGAGTATGATATCTTTGTTATTTTTGTGGTTGGAACTTACAGTCAGTGCTTGTTACAGCTGGAATTTGAGAATTTACAGTAATAATTTATAATCTGGACTTATGCTAATAAAAATAACATTATGCTGTGTGGGTGAATGTGTTTGTCCATGCAGTATTTTGCAATACACAAACATGAAACAAAATGTCTCATACAATTTAAATAAAAAAAGTACTAATTGAAAATAATTTAGAAAAAAAATTGTTTTCATAATTCACATTATGCATTAAAAAATTTAATAAAACAATAATTTCATACAATGAAAATTAAACTGCATTAAATAATTAGTCATGTTGTGTTTATATATATAAATATATATATAATTCCACTCATAGCATGCAAATGATGTGATTTCAGAAGAAATGTATTTGAAATTGCAATTGCATTTGAGAAGGTTTCTCACCATATTGCTCAGACATTCATGTCTACTCTTGACTGAGTCTCCTTCGCCGACCAAATGCATGTGATCCGACATTGGTTGGGACGAATTTGCTGTTTCCAATTCCTCCTGAACGGTTCAGGAAATCTGCCAAGCGATGGGTCACACACGTGGCTGTGTTACAAGCTCGCTTCTGTGCTGTAACGCTGAAAAAAAAACAAAAAAACAAAAAAAACAAGAACATGAAGCTGTGTAAATGGAAAAAATGAATAATTATTTAGAAAAATGTGAGTAATCATGTTGATATCTGTATCTTACCTATAAACTTTTAGATAAGCTTTAACATGACATTCAACAGATTTTTTCTTTTCTTTTTTGTGGCTCAATAAGCAAAAAGACAGGCTTCTTTTTTAAAAATATGTTTATTTACTTCAAACGTGAGGCTGTTTGTCAATGAGAGCTGCCCAGGTAGAAACAGATCGGTAAGACATGAAGAAAGAGACATTAAAGTATGCTGTCTCTGCCAATGAAGACTTAAAAAAAGGACAAACCAAGAAATCAAGTCAGACAAGCAAACGGAAATCCACATGCACCGACACTCAAATATCAGGACAAAGCCAGAGCGTTGTTTAGATGAGATCAGTGGGTTCTCTGTACACATGCTCTGCGCTGCGCTTCTTTCCTGGGGTTCCTGCTCCTACGTTGGTGCGTGGGTATGTCTGCAGCTTGTGCAGCTCCTGTGAAAGCTTTCCCAGAACGCAGGTGCTCAGGTTGGAGCAGCGCTTGGACATGGGTCTGCCCATGCTGTTGGAGAAGAGATCATACACACAGCTCACAGTACCAGAACAGAGCATGCAAAACACATTTCAGTTTTATTCTACAATCAAGAGCCAGATGCATATCAAACTAAACATGCCTCCTTCCTAAGTGCAATGACTACATGCTCACACTCACTCTTATGATCAACAGGTTGTTGTTGGTTTTTTTCAAATAGATTTCTGGAACAGTTAATTTTTATCACAGCAATCGACAAAATCATGCAAGATATTATTTCCTGTGTTTCTGGAGATCATGCTGTCCTCTCGATTGCATGCTTTGCAGGCAATGTTGCATTTATCCTCAGGAATAAATCAAACCTCATGCAAAAACTCGAGATTGGCAGAGAACCTGTTGCACAAATTTGTTCGATGTCATTATGTAAATGAGTACAGGTCTTTTCTGGACATACCTCCTTGTAAAAAGCTTTGCATCCATTATCTTATAGCTATGGGGCATTTGCTCTCATGTTGAAGCCTTTTAGATTCACTGATTCATTTCTTTAAAAAAGAGAAAGTGAGAACACCATCCTTCAAATAATCTCCGTTATCTTCGTTTTGGATCTCCTTTAATCTTTAGGACATTTACCTGTTCTCTTCAGTCTCCTGCTGATCCAAATCTTCTGCAGTCATCTGCACAAACTCTTTAATAAACGCATTTAGTAACCGCCTCGCCTCATAGTCAGAGAGCATGGCTTCGTCTGGTGAGGTCTCGAGAGCAGGCCTGGAGAACAAGACAGATCGAGATCATGACGGGAAAAGCACAATGTTAGATAATGCAGAGAGAGAGAGAGAGAGAGAGAAAGAGAGAGATGGGGAAAGAGAGAGGAGGGGGAGAGAGAGAGAGAGAGAGAGAGAGAGAGAGAGAGAGAGAGAGAGGGGGAGAGAGAG
>JAOUQZ010000004.1:24476-35004 GCA_028564935.1 Neosilurus hyrtlii
ACATACACACACACACACACACACACACACACACACACATCGTCAGGTCCATAAGTATTTAGACATTAAAGCTGTTACTTTAGACGTCCGGCGCAGTACAGCGGAGTAGATGCAGAATCGGATGAACAGTGTAGGAACCACACCTCTTGGTATATGTTGTCCCCCAAAACTACTTGGACAACTAACTAGTCAGTTGTTGCATGGCCAGACGTCTGCTAAACCCTCATCATTTCATGAACCGGTCGACAGAGGAAAACTTTCCAGGTGATTTCGAGCGCAGCGTTTGAAGCACACGGCTCGTCTTATGGCAGTGGTTGTGGACTGGAACTGGTCCAATTATGTTTATTGATGAAGTAACTGCTAACAAAATCAATGGGATGAATTGTGTGTGTGTGTGTGTGTGTGTGTGTGTGTGTGTGTGTGCAGGGTACATGGTGATGTTATCTGCAGTGGGTGGCGCTTCAGACTGCAGGGGGACAATGACCCAAAGCGTCACTCAAAATCAACCCAGAACCTTTTAAGGTAAAGAACAGGAATGCTCTGCAATGGCCGAGTTGCAAAAAAACAAAAACAAACAAACAAAAAAAAATACAAAGGACAAACACCCCGAGGACAAACAGGAAGTGACGACAGCTGCAGGAAAGACTTGGCAAACCATCAGCGGAGAAAAAAACCCGAAGTCTGGTGATGTCGAGGAGTTCGACACATCAGTCATATACTCAATAATACTAGGAGTTTGTCCAATTATATTCATTCACCCAACCCGCTTAACCCTACCAGGGTCGAGAGGAGGGCGGAACCTCTCTCAGATAACTTCGGGTGAGGGCAGGGTGCACCGTAAACAGCACACACACACACACACACCTAATGGCAATTTGGAACAGTCAATTAGCCTAACGTTCATGGCTTTGGACTGCGGAAGGAAACCAGAACTCGGGACCTTGCTTGCCGTGAGGCGGACGTGCTAACCGCTACACCACAGTTCCGCCCTCAAATTATATTCTTTTCCTAAAAGTGGCAGAATAATGACATCATGTCCTGAACTCGGATTTAAATTCTCTCACAACAAACTCTGTGCTTCGAGCTGATTTAGACAATTAACAGAAATTTGTCAATGCCCAAATATTTATGGACCTGAGATTTTATATATATATATATATATATATATATATATATATATATATATATATTTTCATATATTTATGATTTAAACATATAAAAGAAATAAAAGAACGATCCCTTCATTAGAACAGTGTTCCTTCTCTGTTCCAAACGTAATGCTTTTAACAATCTGCAAAAAAAAAAAAAAAAGCGACAAAAAAAAAAATACGATGGCATCTTCGTATTCCTGAGGAGGAAAGAAAAATAACCTCACGGACACGAAAACACGAAGGAAGGAAACTAAAACGAAAGGCAGGTGAGTAAAAAAAGCATCCAAAAATGATGCAGAAGTAAATATTCATGGGGTTCTTTTTTTTTTTGTTTTGTTTTTTTTTAAGTCACAATGTCAGCATGTCCACATGAAAGTCCTAGTGGCGGAGTTCAGTGATACAGTGTTTTCGTGTCACCAGCATGGGGAGGAAACTGCACGCGTCGTGCTGAGGGGGCGGAGTCCATCACCAGGACCACGCGGGTGGGGGGTGGGGGGGTTTAGACAGGCACGTTTGATTTCTGCTTGTAGAGTATTCCTGACACGGAGCCTGATCTCGCCTCGGCCGCGTTCGTTTTTAACTGTTCGCTTTGGTAACGAGTGATGACTTGAAAGTCTTCCGCCATTATCTTTTTTTTTCCTTCTCTTTTGAATAATTGTTTAAGTACCTACAGGACAGATAAGAGCTCTGCTTTCAAGGCAGCATCACAGCCTAATAACCATGGAGAGTTTTCGTTCCTTGTTTCACTCTGTCCTTTTCAACCCTTTTCATTCTCCACGGGGTGAAAGTGCATAGGATGCTCTCACAGTAGTAAGGCCATTTTTTTTTTTGTTTTTTTTTTTTAAACACCATGTGAACTGCGTTTGCATCACAGTGATTCATTTCAGTACAGGAGAATCTTCTGGTGTCAGTACGGACTGTGTGTCTGTGTTCTTATAGAGGAGAGGAATGAGCAAAAATTTAAAAAAAAGAAAGAAAAAAAAAAGTCCACTATTTGCTTCAGGCTCCTCCCCTGATTATTTTCTCAGCCAATCGGCTTGGCTCAATCTCCCTCCTGCTGCCGCTCCTCCTCTTCCGCCTCCTCCTCAATGACCTGAATGTCATCTGAGGCAGAGGAGGGAGGCGGGAGGCTCAGCGCGTCGACCTGCTGCTGTTCTTGCGGTTGATGAAGGCCCAGGTCACAGTTCTTCTCCTCTTCCTCGATGATCTGCTTCCACGCCATGTGGTTTTCAGTCAAGTGCTGCATTATGCTGCAGAACAGACGCTGGCGCCTTTTCCTCGGCTCTGTGAACAAAACCCGGAATAATTACAGGCTGGAATCAAACAGGAAAGTCGGAGGACCGGTTTAGACTCTATATCAGACACACCGCGCTGGGCTTTGAACATTTACCTTTATGGTATTTGGCAGACACGACTTGCATATTTATACACCTGAGCAATTGAGGGTTAAGGGCATTGCTCAAAGGCCCACCAGTGGCCGCTTGGCGGTACTGGGACCTGAACCCCCAAGTTTTGGATTAATAACCGGGGTGTTATTACTCATTTACATTTAAACTTAAAGCATTTGGCAGACGCTCTTATTCAGAGCGACTTTCATTTTATCTCATCTACACAGATAAGCAGAAGAGGATTAAGGGCCTTGCTCAGGGGCCCAACAGTGGCAGATTGGGCTTGAACCCTGACCCTCTGATCAAGCATCCAGAGCCTTACCCTTACCAATGACCCTCCACACTGCCTCCTCATCCGAGTTTGAGCTGGATTTTTCTCCTGCAGTAATATTGTTATAGAACATTTTCCTCCTTATACACATTTAAAAAAATAGATTCCGTGAATTCCGATTCAAAATATCAATAAAAACATATTTTCCTCAAAATATAAACAAATAACGAATTTAAGGAGGCGTTTAAAACGCCGAGGCTAAAACTGAAAGCAGCACGTACTTATCTGAATCTCTTCATCGAGGTCTTCATCAGTCTCTGTGTCTTCAGCGTCCTCCTCCTCGGCGTCATCTTCATCCGCCTCTTCCTCGTCGACCCAGTAACCTGGGAGGAGGCCGGCGGCGTCGTACGAGTTGCACAGCGGCCCGACGATGTGTGTGATGAACGATTCCTGCAGTTTGGCCAGCTGAGGTGCAGACCGGTCCATGAATGGGCTGATGGGTAACCCGAGCCGAGCCTCTTCATCTCCCTGTAAAAAGTTAAAATTGCGTTTAATACGTTTCACCTTCTGTGGTTAATCAGGATCAACTCAGCGCCACTCGGTACCTGCTCATAAAACTCATTCACGATGCCTTCCGTCCATTTCAGGTGCAGTCGGCGCTCTTTCGCTGGTCCGTTAATATCCGCCAACTTGATGCACACTTGACAAACCAACAATCTGTCGTTCTCGTTAGTCCAGTCGACGCCAGGGCTATTCACATCCACAACCTGTCAACAAACGCAAACAGTGTCTCCGTGCCCGTCATTCACACTTTAATATTTCTTTAAGGAGGAAATTATTTCGCAAGGAAAACTTGCTTGGTCTGAACTCAAGAGAATAAAAGGGTTAAAACCACAAAAGTCAAACGTAAAAAAATAAAAAATAAACCCTCAACGTCCCATTTTTTAAGAAATCACCTTGGCATTAAACTCGGCTAAGAAATCAAAGTGCTTCTTCAGGTCTGTGGCGAGGATGGCCTCGATAACAAGAAAACGAAAACGCTTGAACTCAACATGGTCCAGGTTGGACAGGAAGTTGAACTCAGGCTGAGACAGGAAAAGGCTCCAGGCAGCGGCAGCATGGTGGTTCTCCAGAACCGAGCGATCGTTATACAGCACCGCCTACCGGACACGAGCGAGAGATTAGAGATAAAGAAATAAGAGGATTCTGGACACGTTTATTTTCAATCATTACAATAGTTTAAATATAAAAAAGGCCACGTACCTGAGGGGCGTTAGTAGCTACAAGAAAGGCGTTTGTGCGACCTGGGTGATCGTAGTCGTGCATAGCAGCTGCTACATATAGTGCCATGAGCTCGAGGGCAGGAATGTTCCAGGCCAGGCAGCCGTAACTACTGTCTGAGATGGACGAGCTTTTGGACAGAGCGTAAGAAACCCGGCCGGCGGAGATACCGCTGTCTGAGTCTGCAACGAGGACCAAAAGAAAAGAACCTCAGCAGCATATAAACACGACACGTGTACACGAATATAAAAAAAAATTCAATGCTTGCAATAATATACAGGAATTAAAGAGAAAACTTAATAAAAACTGCAGCGTCCTTAACCGAAGTCACATGATGGTGGTCTGACACACACAAACACACGCACAGGTTGTACCAAAAGTAACGCAAAACATTTATATGAACTGATATACCTCGTTCAAATTATACATGTTAATAGAACACCTCCTCCTCTGCTGTAACCCATAATGACCCTTCTTTGTCATAGCAGGTACCTAATGAAATCCAAGTAGAAGCCACGGGCCGTCTTCGAGTTTTCGACGAAGGAAGGATGCAGGCTGGCTGACATCCACAGAAGGCTCCTGAATGCTACGAAGGGAGACCATCAACTGCGACCACCGACACAAATCGTCAGTAAAAAAGTCATGCCGACTGTTTTTTGGATGACAAAGGGTGTCGTTCTCCTCGATTTTCTGGAACATGGCCGTACCGTGAACAGCTAGCGAGGCACTTCAAAAACGTGGAAAAGCCATAAGGAGGAAGAGACCAAACTAGAATCGGAAAAGGATCCACATTCACCATGACAATGCATGACCACACACATCTTTGGCAACCAATCAGGCGGTCAACAAATTAGGCTGGTCGGTCGTCCCCCATCCACCGTATAGCCCTGATTTGGCGCCCTCCGACTTCTATCTGTTTGGTCCGATGAAAGACAGTCTTCGGGGACAACGATTTGATGACACTGACGAGGTGAACGTGGCAGTGAAGAAATGGGTACATCAGTGTTTTCAAAGAGGATTCGAGACTTGGGTTCAACGCTGGCGCCACCGCTTGTGGTGGAGACTATTACTGAGTAGCAGCTTTGCGTTAAGAACGAGATGCTCTACAAACGTGTACAATCTGAACAGTTACTGACAGTAAATTAAAAAAAAAAACTATGCCAACTTTTACATTACTTTTGGTACAACCAAAAATCCACTTAAACACACAGGAATATAAAGAGAGAGATGGATAGATTAAAAGATAGAGGTAGACAGACAGACATTATTCTTATTGACAGGTTAGTGTCCGTTAGAAAGATACACAAAACAACAGATAGCTAGATTAGACAGATGGGTAGACGAAGAGATAGATAAGAAACAGATAAGGCAGATAGACAGACTGGTTAGTCAGATGGATACACAGATAGATAAAGATATATTTTACAAAAATGAATAGAGAGACAGATAGATTAGAAAACAGACAGATAGTCAGACAAATGAATAGATGGATGGATTAGATAGAGACATTGACAGATCGACAGATAGAGGAATAGATAGAAGGATGAATAGATTAGATAGATAGACAGACAGAGATGAATAGAGGGATGGACAGATTAGATAGACAGACAGACAGAGGAACAGATAGGATGAATCGGTTAGATAGATAGATAGATAGATAGATAGATAGATAGATGGATAGTTTAGACAGCGATAGATTGATATATTAGACAGATGAATAGAAAGCTGGGTAGTTTAGAAAGAGGTAGACAGACAGACAGACAGACAGACAGATAAATGAATAGATAGATAAATGGATAATTTATAGATAGATTGAGATAGACAGATATAGACAGACAGATGGATAGATGGATGGATAGATTATATAGACAGACAGACAGAGGAACAGGTAGAAGGATGAATGGGTTAGATAGATAGATAGACGAATAGATATATGGACAGATGAATAGATAAATGGATAGATAGATTGGACAGCGATAGATTGATATATTAGACAGACAGATGAATAGAAAGGTGGATAGTTTAGAAAGAGGTAGACAGATAGACAGATGAATGAATAGATAGATCAATGGATAAATTACGGATAGATTGAGATGGACAGATATAGACAGACAGAGGAATAGATAGAAGGATGAATAGATTAGATAGACAGATAGACAGACAGACAGAAGAATAGATAGAAGGATGAATAGATTAGATAGATAGATAGACAGACAGAGATGAATAGAGGGATGGATATATTAGATAGACAGACAAACAGAGGAACAGATAGGATGAATAGGTTAGATAGATAGATAGATAGATGAATAGATAAATGGATGGATAGTTTAGACAGCGATAGATTGATATATTAGACAGACATGAATAGAAAGCTGGATAGTTTAGAAAGAGGTAGACAGATAGACAGACAGATGAATGAATAGATAGATCAATGGATAAATTACAGATAGATTGAGATGGACAGATATAGACAGACAGATGGATAGATTATAGAGAGATAGAGAGAAAGCCAGAGGGATAGACTGGTAGATTATATGGGGTATATGATAATTATTGTTGGTTCGTGCGCATGTTTAAAGATGCTGATCTAAGCATAATGCGCATGCTGCAAATTTCTGCTGCCAGACAGTGAAGTCACCGACTTTCCACAAACTCAACACCTCTTCCTTTTAAAACCCCGAGCCGCTTTCACTACAGCAAACCGAATGACTCAGGCTGCACTCCATTTGAGAAATTAAAACGGTCATCAGTGGCCTTAAAATAAGTCGTGGACATGCTGAGCCAGCAGCGGCGCTGGACCGGAATCACGGCACACACACACACTCCGATTTACCCTCACGGACCAGAGAGATAAAATTAGCCCAGAAACAGTACAGTACCGCTGAGGTGCTGGAAAAGTGCAAAAGATATGTTGCTTCCTGATGGTACAGTGATGGACCACTTAAAAAAATAAATAAATAAACATGACGGTGCGGGTGCGACCGAACCCAAAGCTGGGACTGTGTGTACCTCGGACCTGCTCGTATATTCAGTACCTGTGTAAGTCGGAGTGGTGTGTGTGGGGTCGGGTGGAGAACGGTCATAAATACTGATCACTGAGACGCAGCTCAGCTTTAAATTAAATGAACAATGTGTTTAAAAATACATTTATTTAATGTATTATAAAATGTCTGGCGAAACCCCCTCACAGGAGGAACACGCTGACAAAGAAAGATGCAAACAATTATTTACTGATATCAAATTATGGATAAAATGGCAATGAAAAACTCTCGGATTCAGACACTTCCAGTGACGCTGCTCCCTACCCACCTACCAACCAACCCGCCTACCCTCTCACCCCCCCACCAACACACCCACCCACCTTCTCACCCGCCCATCCACCCACACGCTCACCTGCCCAACATCCCACCAAGCTACCTGCCCGACAGACAGACTGGCAATCCACCAGAAAAATCTGAGTCTCAATCCAGGACCATTCTGTAAACACCAGATCAGACCAATCAGTGACCTGCTCGTTTTCCAACTCCGCCCACACTTCTCCACTGAGTTACCTCTTGGTACCCTGGAAGCAAGAAAATCAAAGTATGGGTACCTGTGTCACTTCCTGTCACATGTTCATTATGGATCTGCTGGAAGCCTGGGATGGGTCGGGTGGTGAGGTACCACACAGCGTGAAGGACGTCTGTGGCGTGGACGCGATTATGATCTGAAAAAAAAAATACACCAACACGTCAGAGATGTTTAAACCCCAGACACTGGATAACATCTGTGTGTTTTAGGCTCGCTGAAGGTTTTCTCCACACAGAATCTCCTTCACATCTCATTGTAAAGTTTAATTTACTTTTAACGACGTTAATTTAACTCTCACAGGGTATATCGCGGTAGCCGTTCTCCAGGGCGCAGAAGTACGTCATGAACTCCCGGACGGGGATTTTAAAGATTTCAAACAGACCCATGTCCTGGAACAAAGTGTAGGCCACCTGAGAGACATCAGAACAAAACAAAACTTCATTAAGACACAAAACAGGCCTTCAGTGAGGCGGCAAGTCCCCGATGAGCAGCGTCTCTCAGACTGAGCTGTAAAGGATCATCAGCACTGCAACACACAAACATAACACACGGTGCCAATCACATCCGACCGAAACATGCGTCTACAGACAACTTTACTCACTTTCTCTGGGTGATTAAGATCATTGATGAACAGGAAAAAAAAGTAAAAGCGACGGTAACTTTTGGTTGCATGGCTTTAGATCAAGCCTCAAGTGTTCTTGAACAGATTTCTTAAAAATATCGATTTCCTCCCTCGTGGACGCAACTTTTAAAGCCTGTGGTGTACATTTTCCATCTTCTTTTACAAATAAAGAAAAGGTGACGTGTGTTATAAAGCCTCACGTTGTTCTTCGCCCTGGTGAGCTGTTCGGGGTGTACCCACCTTCGCCCAGAGTCAGCTGAGATGGGCGCCAGTCTCTCGTCGACCCTAATCGGGATTAATACGAATACGAGAATGAATGAATCGTTCTTCGCTGGTCACTAGTGGGTGTCCCCATCTTCAGTTTACTGCTGGCTGCTATGGTTTCACTGATGATGCACCCAGAGGGAGCAAGATACGCCCGTTTTATACCCAGTACTGTTGTCTAGAAACCAAATATTCAATGGAAATACATAAAAGGGCATAGTGACCTTGACCTTTGACCTCGTTTTAAATAGCGTTCTGTGCTATGGCCTGGAGAACTGCGTCGACTTTCTTTCAAACCTGAGCATTTGTGTTCGAGTTGGTGTCCGGAAACCTCGAGTATCCACGCTAGCCGCTCAACCGCCACGCTAGCCGCACAACCGCCTGTACAACGTGAGGATAGGTTCCGTATAAACATTCAACAATATGTCCATTAATTTAAAAATATTCCTGCTAAAAATATAAACATGAAGCATTCATTTATTACGTATATTACAGCGCAGAATTCTTTTTCACACCCCAGCTGGTTAGGAAGTTGGGGTCAGTGATGACACAGCGCCCCCTGGAGCATAGAGGGTTGCTCTGTAACAGTAACCCGGTGCCTTTAACCGCCGAGCCGCCGCTGCTCCAGTTACACAGACCAAACCGGACTGTCTGATGGTTGGCGTTGGTGCTGAATGTGTCGGCGGCTATTCAGTTCAGCGATATCCACCTGACCTGAGGTGAACGATTGTATTAGTATATTTTAGAACAGACTAACGATATTTTTATTGCTTATTTTCCCATTTTATAATGTAATAATGATGACGCCACCTGCTCCAGGTGACCATGACAAACTGTAGGTGTCTGTTGTTGTGATTATTCAACCACTCAATGTTTTTTAACCCTGAGATAGTGGACCAATCAGCTTCCACCATTAGACTGTACTCACTAACTCACTCATTTTGCTGATCTGCTTAATCCTACTAGGGTCTGCACCCTCTGGGTGAAGGCGGGGTACACCCTGAAAGCTCAACAGACCATCGCAGGGCAACACACGCACACAACCATTTACAGTTGGTTTACTAGGGTCAACTTGGAACAGCCAATAGGCCTAATGTGCATGAATTTAGACTGTAGGAGGAAACCGGAGTACCTGGAGGAAACCCACGCAAGGGCAGGGAGAATGCAAACTCCACACAGAAACGCCTGAGCTTGGGAATCGAACCTAGGACCTTCCTGTTCTTATAAATATCCAGAAGCAGAATGAAAATGTGTTTTAGTAAAGATACATCATACACCTGAAAGCAGGTCTGCACGCAACTCCTTTCTGTCAGTCATGCTACAGACACACCCCCAAAGACTGTTAACTCCGCCCTTCATAACCAGACAGAAGCACAAACACACAACCTGAAAGGATCATTTTTATAAAAGATGTTTCATCTGGAACATTAGTGTGTGCTTAGTAAAATGTAAATGATTCATGTATTTCATTGGTTAGTTTTATATATTATTTTTATATTTAGTATTAATAAAACATCTGTAAGGGGGCGATCACACTAGAGGTGCGACAGAAAATCGACCGGCGCGAATGGCAATTCTTCTGTCGCTTTTCATTTACAAATTTGTCTCGTGACTTTCGCGGCATCGCATTTTGGTCACCTGGTTCGCGAACTCGTCACAAAACATTTCGAACTTGTTTAAAATTTCTCTGAATGTCGCAAAACGAGGCTCTGACGCAGGAACAGCATCAAACTCCTCATAAACAGTCCACACACGTCGCAAGAAGGTCACAAAGTTCTCGTTTTGCTCGCAAATGATTCTTTTTTTCATTCGCAAAGAAAAAGTGACAAGTTTCACGTGGAAATCCGCCACATTCATCCGTCATATTCTGTATGTATTGACAGTGGAATGGCTGACTGCTCAAAGTTACAGGGGGCCCTCATGTCTGTCTTCCTTCTGGTTTCTCTCTTTTTAGTTATGCTGCTATAGTTAGTCATGCCGG
>JAOUQZ010000004.1:79067-91642 GCA_028564935.1 Neosilurus hyrtlii
TTATTTTCGGGGTAGGGCTTATTTTGGACCGTTCTGCTGAAGTAAGGGTAGGTCTTATTATCGGGGAAACACGGTATCAATCCCTTCCACACTCGCCTCGATTCCTCTACTCTCTCCGACACTCACAGCTCTGTTTATTCCGTGTCCGAGCCACTGTGTGTTTCTGTTTCTTGCAAGAACTCTCCCTCACATCTATTACTTTGTGTGTGTGTGTGTGTGTGTGTGTGTGTGTGTGTGTGTGTGTGTGTGTGTGTGTGTGTGTGTTCTGCAGCTTTGAGGAAATCTACAAATTCCAAAGACAGATTCTAAGAGTGAAGGACCGGGATGAATTTCCCATGATCCTCGTGGGCAATAAGGCTGATCTAGAACTGCAGAGACAGGTAGGGATGTGTGTGTGTGTGTGTGTGTGTGTGTGAGAGATGCTTCATGTTTGATATGCAAGAAATATCTGTATATATAAACATATACAACTTCTACTTTTATTCACTTTTATTTGATTGTATTTTTATTTTATACTGTTATATACCATTCCCACCAGGAATTAATTTGTTAATAAACTTTTACATCAGACTTCTAGAGATGGCTATACTCTGCCTATATGTTGGTGTTATACTGCCCTCTAGAGGATTTTGAGATGGATTCAGCAATTCAATGCTCATTCGTTCATTTTCTGAAGGGCTTTATCCTAATTAGGGTCGCGGGGAGGCTGGCGCCCATCTCAGCCGACTCTGGTTGAGGGCAGAATACACCTCGGACAGCTCGCCAGGGTATCGCAGGGCAGAAACGCTCAAGGCAATGCAGCTACTCTTTATGAAAGTCAGCAATGGTTCTTTTACATGCCTCTCACCACAGACAGTGAGAAACATGGCCGGCATTTGATAACCCAGTTAGCTGCACTGGGGGGGACAGCAATGACATCCTGTTGCTAGCGGGGCCTGAACCCTCGATCGAGTGATCCAGCACCGGGCCACCACTACCCCTGCTCAGAACTGTTTTTTTTATTACGAAGCCTCGTGTCAGAACAGACTCATTGTTTTTAATTGACTTCTTTTCGTTTTCATACACACACACACACACACACACACACACACACACACACATACACACACACACACACGCAGAGTCTGACGTAGACCTGTGTTTTTTTTTTTGCTATTGAATAAACGTTACATTGTCTTGTTTACACCAGGGTTCATTTGCTCATCGGGTTATGTTTAATATAACTTTGAAAGAGTGATAAATGAAGGTAAATGTTAGTAAATGAAGTTAAATGAAGGTAATTGTAGGTAAATTAAGGTAAATGAAGGTGGATGAAGATAACTGAAGGTAAATGAAGATAAATTAAGGAAAATGTAGGTAAACGAAGGTAGATGAAGGTAACTGGGTAAATGAAGGTAGATGAAGGTAACTGTAGGTAAATGAAGGTGGATGAAGATAACTGAAGGAAACTGTAGGTAAATAAAGATGAATGAAGGTAGATGAAGGTAACTGGGGGAAATGAAGGTAGATGAAGGTAACTGTAGGTAAATGAAGGTAGATAAAGGTAGCTGTGGGTAAATGAAAATAAATGAAATTAAATGAAGGTTAATGAAGGTAAATTAATGTAGATTAAAGTTAATGAAGGTAGATGAAGGTAACTGTGGCTTAATGAAGGTAACTAAAGGTAAATGAAGTTATAATTAAATGAAAGTCATGACATAGAGACTCTGATGACAGGTTAACATTAAGCAGGATGTAAATATCCATGTTAATGGTACATGAGGAAAACACTTGTACTCTCTTCCCACCTGTGTGTGTTTTTGCAGGTGAGTCAGGATGAAGGTCAGCAACTCGCTCGGCAGCTCAAAGTCACGTATATGGAGGCTTCAGCTAAAATCCGCATGAATGTAGACCAGGCTTTCCACGAACTTGTCCGCGTCATCAGGTACAGCTTTTTTTTTACTCTCTGAAAGTATTCGTACATGGCCAATTCTAGTGTTTTTATTATCCTGGGAAAATCTTTGACTTTAAAACCAAAAAATCAACACGAGACGAAAGATCAGAATTTTATGACACTTTATAGTAACAGCGGGTAATTAGACCCAGGTGAAACTCATCAACATGTTACCTGCTGGTTCTACCCTCTAACTCCTCCCGTCTACAGAGGGCACTCAATCACGCCCTCACTGCTACATACCCCACCACCCGACTCTCAGCCACCCTGCTGCTGTCTCCGACCACAGGAGAAGTAGTCAGTCACCACCGTCTGCACCCTCGGCTTGTGGACCACCTCAAAATTATTGGGCCACAGCACTACTATCGGGTGAGCCAAGCTTTGGGTGAGAGGCAGAAAGCTTGACCTTGTCCACTGGACTGAATCTGTGAATGTTACATGCCAGTGCAGGTCAGTTTAATCCCCTATAATGCAAAGAGCTTAGTGCCCGGCTCCATCAGGATTTCTTCGGGAATGCCAACATGGGAGGTAATTCGGAAGGGTGTCTTAGCAGCACTGTGTGCGGGAGGGCTGCGTAGAGGCGTTGCTTCTGGGTATCGTGTTGCATAATCCATTAAAAATAAAACAAAGTTGCAGCCTGATGATATCCACGGCAGTTCTTTCAAAGGAGGTCTGGATCTTAAGAGGTAAAGGATGCAGTGGCGCGTTCGCGGTGGCTGGTTGATTAGCCTGCTAGCATCGTGAAATGCCGCATACACCGTTGCCATGAATATCTGGTCAGAGAACTGGGTCATGAGAAGGTTTAGTGTATTCTCCTGCCCTAACTGCCCAGCCATGGGGTTATAATCATCCTCGCGCAAAAGCAATACCCTCCGGCTCTTCAGGACCAACAACTGAGCCACCCCTTCCTGTGTTCTACTGTCCTGCATCACTCCATATATACTGCTACAGTGCGAAACCCCTTCGGGGACTCCCTCTGATGCGGAGCAGACACATATGGCTTTGGGACGTCATCTCCAGCCAATCCTCCACTTGAACAGCAGGTTTTCTTACGACGGAAAGACCCATTCTCAAAAATGCGCCGCATTAAGGCTTGAAACCCTGAGGCGGGGGATGAACAGCACCCTCCTTTGTTTCTCTTTCCCAAATGGTTTGCTCATGTTCATTCTTGTGAACTCACCCCATTTTCACCAACTGTGCACCTTCCACAGCCGCTCATTACTTCAGGCTTTAATGAGTAGTGGTTTGATTACATCCAGAGTCCATCAAGGCCTGACTTGTATACCCTTGTGTACTTTTTGCTACTCGGTATAGGACAAAACACAGTATTGGTGCTTATTTATTTATTTGTTTATGTTATGATCCTAATACAGAGAATTAGTTTGCCATTAAAATATATTCTGAAGTTTTTTCTATGTGGAGGATGACAGTCTTGCTTCTCTGAAGACATTAAGTTGCTAACATCAGTCGTTTTGATGATATGGTTTTATATGTTACACTAGAATGGCAGTTTTTTCACTGTTATTCTGTCTCACTTAAAAAATATATAATTTTAAATGCAATTTATTCATATTTTTCCAACAGTGTTGATGCTGAAGCTGCTGTAATATTATAGAGACACATAACCTGTAATTCGAGCAATCCATTCAAAATCACGGATTTTTCCCCAAAATTTCTAACGAAATGTTTCTGTTAAAATGCTGTAGTGTCCGTAACCATGTCAGATTCATTCAATATCTTAAAAATGATGCATCTCACAATAGTATACTTTTTGCTTTATTATTCGGTGTTATTATGTGAAATCCGAATAAGCCAAGTTTCCTTTGTATGATGCTTAAGATCCTTAAAAAATTTGAAATGGCAAAGGTTACGGACACTACATTAAATTCAATTATTAATCAGATTGTGTTTCTCATCTCAGTAACACCGTGTGATTCTCTGCAGTTGGTTCAAGCTTGGATGATGCAATTTTGCATCATTCACTGCAAAGCATTATGAAAAACCCTATCTGAAAATTAAAATTTTCTCCTAAGTGAGACACCTTTCAGCACCTATACTGTGTTTTAACCGTATGTTCCTGCTCGATCTGGAGAAATCCCAGGTAGGGCCAAAATCTGGATCGCTGTGCCCGTTTCAGAGTGCAGACGCTGAAACAGGAAAAGCCCAGGTTTTATACCATGCCAGTTATCCTACTGGGCATGAATGGTTTGACCTGTGGAGTGAGAGGAGCTGGAAACTATGGGAGAACAGACAGGGAATGGGGCGCGCGATCACGCCCTCGCCGCCACACTTTTCTTTGCACTTTTGTCAGCTGAATAAATGTTCACAAGAACTAAAAATGTAGTTATTTATTGAATTTTGGAAAACGTTACAACAATCATAAATACGCCTGTCTACATAGTTACACACCCTATTATATTTAATATATACTTACACACCCACCCTATTTGCAATTCTACCTCTCTCTCTCTCTGTTTCTCTCTCTTTTTAGGTGTAAAGATTTAAAATGAAAAAACGTGGTGCATAAAAATAACATCAAGAAATGACTGAACTCTATATATGTGCTACACCAAACTAAACTAACCACAAGGAGGCGACAAAAACATTTAAAATATCAATACTGTGATAGTACTATGTACTGCATTACATACTATGAACTGAATCTGCAACCACACACACACACACACACACACACACACACACACACACACATGCAGCAGAGATGCTGTGTGTCCTATTTTATTAAATAAAAAATGATATTGCAATGATGTGATGTGACATAACGTGACGTGTGTGTATACCATCTGTGACATACTTCGTTCCTGTGACAGGAAGTTCCAGGAGCAGGAGTGCCCGCCCTCACCGGAGCCGACGCGTAAAGAGAAGGATAAGAGCGGCTGCCACTGCGTGATCGTCTGATTGGTTCGTCACCATCGCCACTCATTCAGCTGCTATCACTAAAACCCCGCCCCTTTACCCTGCCTTCTGACATGACATCCTGTGTGGATGAATCGCTGCCTTTCTCACACGTGCATGTCTACAAAATCAAATGAAAACACACTCTCAGCCCCGATGTTATCCGGCTGCTCGGCGGCCTCCAAGACGTCACGACTAGAAGAACCGAACCGTGACGGAGCCCTGACGGAGCGTTTCACCTTCCTGACCTTCACCATACTGACATCACAACACCGATGAAGAGTAATCTCTCGCGGGATCTCGACACGACACTAAACATGAACGCTTTTTATATTTTGAGCTTTTCGTTGCCTTACTGTGACATCACGAACACCCTGAAGCCGGACTCGATGAAGAGACTTGTATCCAGCTTTGTGTTTCTGAAGCTGATTTATTTTCTCCCCGTGTCTCGTGCCACGCTTGTTTTTTTTCTTGTGCTGGTTAACTACTGTACATCAGTTCTAACGTCTTTATAAACACGCACGGTTCTCCACAGGCGGAGTGAAGCTGGTGAAGCGTGTGAGAGTGTAATGTACATATAGACAGGCCTTAAACTCATGCTTGTGTGTGTGTGTGTGTGTGTTTGTGTGTTGCTCCGTCACTCGGTCATGTCGGGCCTCTGGTGAACATGTGACTGTGGTGTTTCTCTTCTCCGTGTGGACGGCGTTTCCTGCTCTGAGGTTGTTGGGGTTTTCTCTCTCTCTCTCTCTTTCTCTCTCTCTCTCTCTCGCTCTGTTCTGACTCTCAGGTTCTCCTCTTCACTCTCTTCTGTTCAGCGCACGCCCCGGTGCCTCCACAAGGACCATCGCTGAATAACTCTCACACAAGACTCAGTAAACTGGTCATTTTTCAGACCTTGGTTCATTTGCATTCACACTCACACTCAGATCCGGGTGTGTTTTTGTTCCTGACCCCGAACCTTCGTCACAGCGCTGGGCAGAAGTCTCATGCTGCATTTTTACACAAACTCCACGTCTTTATATTTTTTCTCTCAGTGTGGAACTCGATTTTTCTCCCTAATTTTCAAAGACTTGTTCGATTCAACTTTAAGCGTTTTAGTGAAATTGGTGTGGGTCCCTGCGTTCATTAAAGTTCAGTGCATGATCAAAGAAAACTAACTGGGGAACAGGGAAAGTTCTTCCTAAAACCTAACAAGCACCTGTTCAAAGTCTGAGGTTTCATTTTCTGGGTTTTAAGATCAGCTGATGGGAGTTCTGGACTTTTTACTCGGTTCTGGAATCATAGCAGATTTTCAGATTCAGGGTGTGTTCAAGATTCAGGTTCAGTTTCATTCCAGACTGATTCCCTACACACACACACACACACACACACACACACACACACACACACACACACGCACGCACACACACACGGACACAGTGTGCCTCACTCTTCCTCCATCTCTCTCTGTTTTTCTTTCACATGTGTCGTCTTCCTGTTAGCGTTCATGTGTTTCTGTACGAGGGATGAAACTCTTGTTTGTTTTGTTTGTTTTTGTTTTTGTTCTTTTTCCCTAACACTGTAATATAAGATATTAAAAAACATGAAAATGATCCTCGAACAACATGATCAAATGTATTTCCTCTATGTTTTTATCGATTATCTTTAATGAGAGTTTTTATATGTTTGTAAGTGAAGGTTTTATTTAATGATCTCGTTCATTCATTCATTCATTCATTCATTTTCTAAGCCGTTTAATCCTAATGAGTGTCCTATTAGAGGCTGGCGCTCATCTCAGCCGACTCCGGGCGAACACCCATGCCAGACCATTGCAGGGCCGACACACATGCAACCATTCACACTCACACTCACACCTAGGGGGGATTTGGAACCACCAGTCAGCCTACTGTGCATGTTTTTGGACTGTGGGAGGAACACAGAAACGCCCTGAGCCCGGGAATCAAACCTGGGACCCTCTTGCTGTGATGTGAACATGCTAACCACTGCGCCACCGTGCCGCCCATTATTATTTTAATTTTTATTATTATTATTATTATTAGTGAGTGCAGATGGGAAGATTGGACAGATTTCTGTCTGAAACTTTTTCCTGAAGCACTTCCTATGATGCACTGCATGTGGTAGTGATGAGCGGGGACATCTCTATGCTGTCGGACCAATGGGCTATCGCACCAATAGGCTGTTGGAACAATGGACTATCAGAACAAAGAGCTGTTGGACCAATGGGCTTTCGACTATTGGGCTGTCGTATCAATGAACTGTCGGACCAGTGGGCTGTCGGAACAGTGAGCTGTCGGACCAATGGGCTGTCGGACTGATGGGCTGTCGGAACAATGAACCGTCGGAACAATGAACCGTCGGAACAATGAACCGTCGGAACAATGAACCGTCGGAACAATGAGCTGTCGGACCAATGGGCTATCGCACCAATAGGCTGTTGGAACAATGAACTGTCGGAACAATGAGCTGTCGGGCCTATGGGCTATCGCACCAATAGGCTGTTGGAACAATGAGCTGTCGCACCAGTGGGCTGTTGTATCAATGGACTATCAGAACAAAGAGCTGTTGAAACAATGGGCTGTCATACCAATGGGATTTCGACTATTGGGCTGTCGTATCAATGAACTGTCGGCCCAGTGGGCTGTCGGACCAATGGGCTGTCGGAACAACGAACTGTCGGACCAATGGGCTGTCGGATCAATGGGCTGTCACAATAATGCGTTGTCGGACAAATGGGCTGTCAGAACAATGAACTGTCAGACAAATGGGCTGTCGGATCAATGGGCTGTCAGAATATAAGGCTGTAACCATGAGATTGTTCATCTTGTCATGGTGGAGTTTTGCAACTAGAGTTTATTAAAGTTTTAACCCAAAACATGACTATAAATCTTTTTGTTTTAGAACAGGGGTGTCAAACTCATTTTCGCTGAGGACCATGTCAGTTTTTGTAGGTCATCAAGGGCCGAATAATCACTGAATATCTATTCAAAAAGGGCAGTCATGAAATCTGCTTGGCAAAATGATTAGTCCAGGCATTTGTCCACTTTTCTTTCATTCGCTTTTCATTCCTAACAACACCTGACAGCAACAAGCTAGCAAGAAATCTTTCTTGAGTCATGAATGACTAGCTGTCTACTTGAAACAGGCTGCTGCCACCTAGTGGAAGGATGATGAATAGTGATGAGTTTATGGTAATGGTCGATGCAAAGAATGTACGATAATCATATTCTTTGAAAGCTCTTACAGGACACATCAAACGAGTCGGCAGGCCGGATTTGCCCCACGGGCCTCGGGTTTGTCACCTGTGTTCTAGAACTTTCTGTGCAGATCCATAACATGTTTCCTTGCTCCCTTTTTCTCCCTGTACAGCGACTGGTGCTAAAATAATAATAATGAAAATGATAATAATAATAAAAATAGGAAGAAAATCTGTGATTAAACCAAGCGATTTATAAAATGCTCTGCCGGAGAAATGATTCTGTGTTTGAATAAAAATAATTTCCGTTTTTTTGGCAGTGAGGAATGCAAGATAAAATTACAAAACCACACACTTCCTTTCATATGGTAATGAGAGTAATATTATTTACAGCTGCATCACAGTGTGTGTGTTTGTGTGTGTGTGTTTTCTTGTATCTCATCTCTGTGCTGAAACTCATAAATCAGCTGAAGATCTGATCTGTAAATCCTCTCGTCCCTGATTGTTCCTCCTCTTCGTCCTCCGCACTGAGCTGCTGCAATCATCTGAGTTCTGTAACCAGCTCAAACGTGATGCGAGGCCCTCACACACTCGAGTGAACGAGCTGAACGCAGTGTGCGGCTCTGAACCTGAACACACTCACAGGTACTCCATCACCGGATGAATGGCGCTCTGTCAACGACCTTCACCGCGTGACCTTTATGACGAGCAAATATTATTCATGTTTGAACTAAAAACGAGAGTTGAAATGACATTTTGTTTCTTTCTTCACATTAAACATTGATATAAACATGCAGGTGTATTCTGTAGGGATTCGTTCCATGTGATCAGAAACTTTAAACGGGAGCTCACACCCGGAACAAATTCCCCCCACGCAACTGACGTGTGAAAATGATTTGTTCCCCAACAAAGTGACACTGGTCAGGCCGACTCGCTTCACTTTTCAAAGTAGCGTAAGTTGTTCCCACAACCCACTCCATTCCTCTCTCACTCACTCATTCCCCCAATCTTACTCACTCCCTCATTCATTCCTCTCATTCATTCATTCACTCAATCTCTCATTCACACTCACTCACTCATTCCCCCAATCTTACTCACTCCCTTACTCATTCACTCACCCACTCCCTCATTCATTCATTCACTCATTCCTCTCATTCATTCATTTACTCATTCCTCTCATTCATTCATTCACTCATTCCTCTCATTCATTCATTCACTCATTCCTCTCATTCATTCATTCACTCATTCCTTTCATTCACTCTTATTCACTCTCTCTCACTCACCCACTACCTCATTGATTCACTCACTCATTACTCTCATTCATTCACTCTCATTCACTCACTCATTCATTCATTCATTCATTCACTCACTCATTACTCATTCATTCACTCTCATTCACTCTTTCACCTACTCACCCACTCCCTCATTCATTCATTCATTCACTTAATCTCTCATTCACTCTCATTCACTCTCTCACTCACTCATTCATTCATTCACTCACTCATTACTCTCATTCATTCACTCATTCACTCTCTCACTCATTCATTCATTCATTCACTCATTACTCATTCATTCACTTTCATTTACTCTTTCACCTACTCACCCACTCCCTCATTCATTCATTCATTCACTCAATCTCTCATTCATTCTCATTCACTCTCTAACTCATTCATTCATTCACTTAATCTCTCTCATTCACTCTCTTCATCACCCACTCGCTTATTCATTCATTCATTCATTCATTCACTCATTCACTCATTCACTCTCATTCACTCTCTCACTCACTCACCCACTCCCTCATTCATTCATTCATTCATTCACTCAATCTCTCTCATTCACTCTCATTCACTCTCTAACTCACTCACCCAATCCCTCATTCATTCATTCACTCACTCACTCACTCTCATTTATTCACTCATTCACTCAATCTCTCTCATTCACCCTCATTCACTCTTTCACTCACCCACTCCCTCATTCCTTCATTCATTCACTCACTCATTCACACACTCTCTTATTCACTCACTCATCTGCTTTGTTGCAAAGAAGCTTTATATAGTAAAAAACACCGTGGTCACGGCGGCTAGGAAAAACTCTCAGACGACATGAAGAAGAAATCTTGAGACAAACCAGACTCAATAGGGAAACCCATTCAGCAACTTCACCATAGTTTCACATGAAGACTAGTTGGTTATCTTATGTGGGAACTGTAGTCCTAAATCATTTCAGTTAGAGTTTATATCACAGTTTTTGAGCGTATATCGAGGTCCAAATGGATCATCATCAGCAGGAGCGAGGGGCTTCTAAGATCAGAACTCCAACCAGCACTAGTACATGAGGACAAATCACAGAATTCAGACAGCAGAAGGATCAGGATCACACAGAAGTAGCATGTGTACCTCAACATCAAAATCAAATAGGGCAGCATGGTGGCGTAGTGGTTAACACGTCTGCCTCAAAGCAAGAAGGTCCAGGGTTTGAGTCCCAGGCTCAGCGAGGGTATTTCTGTGTGGAGTTTGCATGTGCTCCACATGCTTGTGTGGGTTTCCTCCATGTACTATGGTTTTCTCAGACGGTCCAAAGACATGCACATTAGACTAGTTGGCTTTTCCAAATTCCCTCTAGGTGTAAGTGTAAATTGCTTTACACATTCATAGAAAACATCAAGAGCAGCTTTTCAAAAACACCTGTGTGTGTGTGTGTGTGTGTGTTTGGTGAGTGTGTGTGTGTTTGGGTGAGTGTGTGTGTGAGTGTGTGTCAGTGTGAGTGTGTGTATAAGTGTGTATCAGTAAGTGTGTGTGTGTGTGTGCGTTTTGGGTGTCAGTGAGTGTGTGTTTAAATTTGTGTGTCAATGACTGTATGTGTTATGTTTATTATATATATATAATGTGTGTGTCTGTGTGTGTGTAATATTTTTATATAGTTTTTTTTTTTTTAAGATTGTTTTTTTTTAATTCATTGTGGTACATATACACACCTGGATCAGGTATGACATGGATCCACACAGCCTGTACTGAACACCTGAGTGTGAAGTCATTTCATTTGTATAGATGTTCAGGAGTCTTTTGTTCCTTTGTTCATTTTTTCAAAAAATCCGGAACACCCTCACCAAGTCCCGCAATTGAACCAAGATCCCTCTACCTGTGAGACAGACATACTAACCACTGTGCTGCCCTGATTTCTCTCGTTTATGATTTATAAAATAATGAGAAACATCTGCAGGACACAAAGTGGCTTTGTTTCACATTACAGCACAAAGAAACAACTGTAATACATCATATTCACACGAACCCTGAGTTTATTCTCTTTGATTTAATCTCAGTGTGGAATTCACAGATCCTCATTAACGACAGTGTAAATAATAGAACTGTTTCAGAGCTGAGTCACTTTCTTCACCTCTAAAACACACCATGTAGGTACAGCAGTGTCTCTCACTAGACTCTGAGATGTTCTGATCAGAACATTAAAGCTCTTCCGCCTCCACACTCTGACACACTTCTTATCTTCATGCTGTCATATAGGGCACTGAGAAGGAAATGACTCACTCACTCTCTCACTCATTCACTTTCCGAACCGCTTAACGGATTACGGAATGCGGAGAGCCTGGTGCCCATCTCAGCCGACACTAGGTGAAGCCAGGGTACACCCTGAACAGCTCGCAGGACCATTGCAGGGCCAACAAACAAAACCATTCACACTCACACCTAGGGTCAATTTGCAACAGCCAGTTAGCCTAATGTGCATGTCTTTTAACTATGGGAAGAAACCGGAGTGTCCTGAGGAAATCCACGGAAGCACGGGGAACATATGCAAACACCACACAGATACACCCGAGCCGGGGAATCGAACCCAGGACCTTCTTGCTGTGAGGGGGATGTGCAGAAATGAGTCAGTGTGAGATTATATAAACAAACTGCACTGTTTCCACCCTAAAATGATGTTACCCTCTTTCTCCCTTTCCAAGTGGTACATATTATAAACTGTATATAAGTATTTTATATATATATATAAGATCTTGAGTCGATTTTCCGTAGAACAGTGCTTGATACGTCGAAGTAGAGCTAAATATATTGTATGTGGGAAAAAATAACAGTACTAGTTTCATCCCGACAAGCCTGTTTTGTGGTTGCCCCTCATCAGGGGATTTATATATATATAACCACACACACATATACATATATAGTATGGTACAGTCCATATTCTCAGCGCTCTGTCATAACGTGGTACAGTCTCTGTCCATGTAGTATACATAAATATTAATAATTTTCTACCTTAAGATAACCTATGTGTATAGTTGCACAACAGGTACCCCTCCTATTTACAATGGTACAATCCATATCCTCAAATGTATGTACAGAAAACAGTGTGTGTGTGTGTGTGTGTGTGTGTGTGTGTGTGTATATATTTATGTATGTGTGTGTGTATGTGTGTGTATGTGTTTGTGTGTGTGTGCGTGTGTGTATATATATATGTGTGTGTGTGTGTGTGTATGTGTGTGTGTATATATATATACGTGTGTGTGTGTGTGTATATGTG
>JAOUQZ010000004.1:111338-121601 GCA_028564935.1 Neosilurus hyrtlii
TGTGTGTGTGTGTGTGTGTGTGTGTGTGTGTGTGTGTGTGTGTGTGTGTGTGTGTGTGTGTGTGTGTGTCTGTGTCTGTGTCTGAGTATGTGTATGTGTGTGTGTGTATTTTCATTACCAGGTGGTTTTTACTTACATTTTCGAAGTTGCAATCTGCAAAAATCCCTTTCATAGTTTGCATTAACCAATTTAAAAAGACTGCTGTTTCACTTTTGCAAATTCACAAAGTCTAGAGAACATCTTCAGCATAGGACCTGAATCCCCCAGTTCACATTTAGCAAGTTAATGGCAATAATAATAGTATACAGATATTAAACCAACAAATCAGATATAAACTAGTGAACTTCTGAATGAAATAACAGTAGGCACAAATACAAATCATATGTGATTCTGATCACATACATCAAACGAGAGTCTGCTCGTACATAAAAAAGAAAAAAAACACACCATGTTTTCATATACAAATTAGTAGTTTTTGTAAATGAAAACATGAGACGATTATGTGACTTTTCCCTACTTTTCGCATTACAGCGGCGCCCACCTTTCTACATGAAAAAAGCTTCATGAAACAGCATGATTTAATAAGAACAGTCATTACCAAAACATACAAACTTTTAAGTTTGGGTTTCATTTCCATTTAAGGTTAAATAGAAAAGATGAGAAGTCATGTAGATGAATGAATACATATTATTTGTTCCTGTAAAGAGATAGCATTAAAAAAAAAACCTTGCATCAGTTCTTAATCTCTTTCTCTCTGTCTTTAATCTTCATCTCAAATCATCCCGTTTATAATCCAGGCTTTCCTGTTTTCTCAGACTGCACTGGAACCCTACAGGTTTCAGAGTAAACACATTTAACATGAACGCATAAGTGAGGGCTGAGTTCACGTTTACACGTCACGTGATTCTGAAGGATCACAGACTTAATTCACTAACTTCACCTTCATTTCAATACTGAGTTCACTTTATCTCATGTTGGTGTCTCTCCCACATCGCTTCTCACCTCCCGCCTTGTGTAGTACAAGAAGCTGAGCAGGAGGAGGACAAGGCTGTAGCGGAAGTTCAGGTTCCTCACTCGGCTAAAAAATCCAAGCCGCTCACATCAACACCACAAACGGGCAGCGCCAAGAAGGAGAAAAGGGGCAAGCACAAAGGTCAGCTGGAGGACCTTCGCGCCTTTAACGCTCCGCATGTGCATGGCCGTGTGTATGTGCGTATGTGTGTGTTTTTGTGATGCTTGATGTGACCATTGCTGTAGAATTAAAAAAAAAAAAAAAAAGCTTTACAGCCACATTTTCTTGTGTGTTGAGAATTTTTGGACTTGAGAATGGAGCCAATCCAGGCCGATGCCGGCTATTACATGTAACAGCACAAATTTTCAAAAACAAATAAAACATATTCGAATACAATTAAAGATTTGAACACTATGATTTATAATTAAAGCTTCTAATGAAATTTTTATATCTATAGCCATGGGAAAAAGAAAGTACACCCTCTTCAATTCTGTTTTTATGTATCAGGTCCTAAATAACAATTATGTGGCCCAACATCTATAAACAAACAAATAACCTCAAAAACCCACAACAGATTTTAATCTGAAGACAAAAGTGAGGCCATCTCTCCATCACCTGTCTATAAGATTAATCTAGATTGAAACCGGGTCAGGAATCAGGACAATGATCCCAAATACACAACAGAAAATTGACATCTGAATTTCGAGAGAAGAACTCTTGGCCATGTCAGAGTCCAGACGGTGAGTCTGAGGAACACTGGGATAAAGGAATAAACAGATATGTGATTTGACAGACGGATAAACAGCTACAGAACCCATTTACTTAAAATTCATTCATTTTTTTCTAAATCTTTATCATTTATTAATGTCGTGGGGAGGCTGGAGCCCATCTCAGTGTCTCCATCTAGGTGTAGGTGAGGTACAACCTGAGCAGCTCACCAGACCATCACAGGGCCAACACACACAAAACCATTCACACTCACATTCACTCCTAGAGGCAATCTAGAATATCCAGTTAGCCCAGTGTGTATGTTTTTGAACTCTGGATGAAACAGAGTACCCAGAGAAAACCCAAAGAAGCATAGGGAGAACATGCAAACTTCACACAGACCCTTGCTAAGCCTGGGACTCAAACCTAGGACCTTCTTGACATGAAATGGACGTGCTAACCACTATGTCATGAAGTGATGCAACATTCGCTCATTCGTACATTCACCAAACTGCTTAGTGCTATTAAAGTCACGGGGAGGCTGGAGCCTATCTCAGCCAACTCTGGGCAAAGACAAGGTGCACCCTGAACAGCTCACCAGACCATCACAAGGCCAACCTACACACGACCACTCACGCTCAAAGAGGGTATGATTCACTGCATTTGCCCTGTGTTGGTTGAGATAGTCAGATGAATGGTTGCTGCTGTGGTTTACATTTCCACAACATGTACAGCTCTTTGACGGCAGGCGATACTGCATTTACACTCACTTACTCATTTGAGGAACTACTTACTCCTATAAGGCTTACGATCTCAGTCAACACTGTGTGAGGGCGGGGTACACCCTGAACAGCTTGCCAGACCTTTGCAGGGCTAACACACACACAACCATTCACACACAGGGCTCGGACATTCTGTGTGAAGTTTGCATGTTCTCCCTGTGCTTGTGTGGATTTCTTCTGAGTACTCTGTTTTCCTCCCACAGTCCAAAGGCATGCACATTAGGCTGAATCAATGTTCCACATTGCCCCTAGGTATGCCGGGACTTGAGCCCAGGACCTTCTCGCTGGAAGGTGGACTTGCTAACTTCTAAACCCCTATGCAGCCGAGTATTTAAATGAGCTACATAATAATTAGCATTTTTATTAAACATAATCATTTTCAACATCATCGATTCAACGTTTTTGTTTTTGTTTAGGACGTTTAGGACTCTGTTTTCTGTAGCATCTGTTCCTCATTTTTTTTGTGTCATGTGCATCTCTTTAAATGGAGTTGCTGTTAGATTCTCTCTCAGGAACAGCAGCCATGTTGGTGGTAATTATTCTCGAAATGCCACACCAATTATCCTGCAATCACATCAATACCTTTGAAGTAAGGTGTCCTCGGGGTAGTGTCCGAGGCTGAGTCCCTGCATGCTGTTTTGTATTTCAGCGATCAGCACCAGGTCTGCCCTTTAACACCTAATGACTCGATTGGAGGCGTAATTGAGGACTGAAGTGATTGGGCGTGCGCCGGACAGGAACATTACGGACTGCTGCATGTAGACTAATTGAGGGGGACATAAAAACCTTGCTGACATGAAAACCTCACAAAAGGACACGCTAGGCGACTTGCCGAGAGCACATTAGCATCTGAAAGCATCAGGATGCTGTGAGAAAGATAAATGGGGAGGTCGGAGATCCACAGCAGTAATCACTGTTGTGTTTTTGGGACTTTGTGAAGCTCTGATTGCAGTTTTTTTTTTTTTTGCATGCGACATCTCTGTGTCTCAACACAGTGACACTGCATGAAAGCATGCGTTTATATGTTGCGTTTGTCTTAGCATGTGTGTAACCCAGAGCGGATCAGCCCCTGAGCCTGACCGTCAGGCGTCCGTGCATCCGTGTTCTGCCCATACCGCAGGAACACATGGATCAGCAGCGTTCCAGGATGAAGCTCAGGACCTGAACAGCCAAATCCAGATTCTCACAGTGGGACATTCCTCTGGGCAAGACAGTGACACTGAGGTCCAAAGCAAAGCCGTGTCTCAATCTCAGAGCAAGCAGGACCTGCGGGTCACAATGCTCAAGAAAGGTACAAGACTGATTTACACTCGGAGAAACCCGTAGAGATAAACATCAGGATAGGCATTAAGGGTTGGGATTTAGGGTCAGGGATAGAATTTAGGGTTAGGGATGGGGTTAGAGTTTAGGTTTAGGGGTTAGAGTTTAGGGTTAGAGATAAAGTTAGAGTTTAGGGTTGAGAGGTACGGGTTGGGCTTTAGGGTTAGGGTTAAGGGTTAGGGATGGGGTTAGAATTTAGGTTTAGGGGTTAGGGTTTAAGGTCAGGGATAAGGTTAGAGTTTAGGGTTAGGAGTTAGGGGTAGTGTTAGAGGTTAGGGGTAGAAGTAGCATTGGGGGTTAGGATTAAGAGTTAGGGTTAGGGGTATGAGTAGGGTTGGGGTTTAGGGTTAGGCGTTTGGGCAAGGGTTTAGGGTTAAGGCTAGGGTTTAGGGTAAGAGGTTAGGTTAAATGTTGTGGCTGGGGTAAAAGGATAGGTTTGGAATCCAGGGTGCACCCCTTTTATGCTGTAGCCTTCTAGCCTACAGGGATCATGTACACTAAATACATTATTTGAAAATAAATTAATTGACCTGGACCAAAGGTGGGGGTGGGGTGAGATTTGGGTTGTGGAATGAGAAGGGAATTCAAGAAATTGATCCCTTAAGGTGCCTTTACTGGTTTGCTGGTGGCTGGTTTACTGATAGCATCAGGGTTAGAATTAGGATTTGGGGGAGGGGTTGAGATAAAACTAGAGTAATTGTAAGGAAATACAAACAAAAGAAAGTTTATAAATGGTAGTTTTATTGGCTGGTGTATTATTTATTCTGGGCCTGAACCGAATAGACTACAGAACTGTTACATGATTATATTGTTAAAGTGGTTTATGTGTGAAACCACTGGTTAGATTAGGTTAAATATTGGGGTTGAGTTCAAAGGCTCATAATAGGTTATGCTCTGGCCTACTGGGCCCTTGGCCACCCACTGGGGATAAAGTGAAAGGAATTAACTGAACTGGACCGAAAGGGAGTGATGGTTTGGGTTTAGGATGGAGAAGGAAAGTTAAGGAATGGAACACTTGGTGGGTGTGTTAGTGGTTGTTTTATTGATATGGTCAGGGTTAGGGTAAGGGGTTAGGATTAAGCGTAGCAGAGGGTTCCCCTTTTAAGGAACAGATTAATTTTCTAAGACGCCTAATCCTAAGTATGATTGCGGAGAGGCTGGCACCCATCTCAGCCTACCTTTCACACTCACTTTCACACCTAAGAACAGCCAATCAGCTTTTTGGACTGTGGGAGGAAACCGGAGTACCCGGAGGAAACCCATGCAAGCGGGGGGAGAACATTCAAACTCCACACAGAAATACCCAAGACCGGGAATCAGGCCTTCTTGCTGTGAGGCAGACATGCTAACCACTGTTAATATAAAATACAACAAACTTATTGCTAACCCTAACCCTAATCCTAACCCCTAAACCCTACACCCTAACCCTAACCCAAAGCTAAAAGCATAGAGTATAAAACATTGCCAATAAGCTAACCATCACGAACATCTGACATTAACCATGTAACTCACAAGTAGTGATGCGATTAGATGTAAGGGGTTAAGTTATAGTAGAAATCATTCCTGTGTAAATAAACACGCCATATTCTCGCGATGGTTCATCAGGTATCAAACTATCCAGTGTGAGGTCTGCAGCTTTTTGTCTGTTTGTGAATTTCATGCTTAGTGCTTATGACACGAGAGAATCTGGATCTGTCTCCAGGAATCTCCAGTAGCATGAATTTTGATGAGGAAGAAGATGATGATGATGATGATGAAGTAAGCTCCAGTTCTTCTCAACTCAACAGTAACACCAGACCAGGTTCAGCCACCAGCAAGAAGTCCAGCAAGGTACACAGACCTCAGATCAGCGTTCGCAGCCTCAGAGTTTAATTCATCAAGTCAGTCGTCTGTGTTCGTGTGTGACCTCACACTGCAGCATGAACATGTTCTGAGTTACAGCGCCTTCTCCTCCATGTTATCCTCATCCTCTTAGGAGTCACAGATGGAAGTGTGCTGCAAAACGGAAGTGTAGCTTTTTCATTTAAAGGATTAAAAACGATCGCTGCTGTGTGTGTGTGTGTGTGTGAGTGTGTGTGTGTGTGTGTTAGATGACACACAGATCCTCTCCAGTCCACTGCAGAAGCCTTTTTACATTTCTGTCTTTAAGGACGTAGCACTTGCTGTCCTGGATTCGGCTTTGTGGTTAAAAATGTCACCCTGAGCACAGCTGTCTGCCTCGAGCACTGACTCTACACTGAATAAACTTCTTTATACTAAATATATCAATATAAATATATAAATTTATAAATATAAAACTGTCTATATCCCGATCTGACAGGAGGCAGCTTCAGCTTCGAGTCCGGTGACCAACGAGCCATCCATCGATGTAGGTGATCTGGAGGAGTTCACCTTGAGGCCAGCACCGCAGGGCGTGACCATCAAATGCAGAATCACACGGGATAAAAAAGGAATGGACCGGGGCATGTATCCCACCTACTACCTCCATCTTGAAAGAGAAGACGGCAAGAGGGTCAGTGAATGGTCTGTTTGGTTTTATGTTGTATTTGAATTCTGGGTTGACGTGTTTTTGGAGCTACAGCACCATCATGTTACACATCTGGACGGAAGGATGTGTGTGTGTGTGTGCGTTATTATTTCATGAGAATAGTGCACTACCTGTCTCTCAGTAGAACACCTCAGTAAAATCTTTTCAGGTGATCATGATGAGGATGGTGATGATGATGATGATGATGATGATGGAACTTCTGTACTGTGTTTTACATCATCAGTCCTGTCACTTCTCTTCAAAAGAATGTAATATTTGCATATTTTTGTAGAGTTGATGTTTGGTGGTTCATTAAACTGTCTCTTGTTGTAGTTGTTTCTTTTAGCTGGAAGAAAAAGAAAGAAAAGCAAAACATCCAACTACCTGATCTCCATCGACCCCACCGACCTGTCGAGAGGCGGCGAGAGCTTCATCGGGAAACTCAGGCAGGTTTAAAAGAAATCTGATTTATTCACAAGTTGAAGAGGGAGAGACAGAGAGAGAGAGAATAGAAGAGAGAAAGTACATGTGAGAGAGATAGAGAGAATAGGAGAAAGAGAAAGAGAGAAACAGAGAGACAGAGAGAAAGAGAGAGAATATAAGAGATAAAGAGTGCATGTGAGAGAGAGAGAGATAAAGAGAGAATGGGGGGAGAGAGAGAGAGAGAGAGAGAGAGAGAGAGAGAAAGAGAGAGAGAGAGAAAAAGAATAGAAGAGAGAAAGAGTGCATGTGAGAGAGATAGAGAGAGAATGAGAGAGAGAGAGAAAGAGAAATAAGTAGAGACAGAGGGAGAGAGACAGAGGGAGAGAGACAGAGGGAGAGAGAGAGAGAGAGAATAGAAGAGAGAAAGAGTGCATGTGAGAGAGATAGAGAGACAATAGGAGAGAGAGATAGAGAGAGAGAAATAAATACAGAGAGTGAGAGACAGCGAGAGAAAGAGAGAGAGAGAGAGAGACAGAGAGAGAGAGAGAGAGAGAGATAGAGACAGAGAGAGAGAGAGAGAGAGAGAGAGAGAGAGAGAGAGAGAATGTGTGAGAGAGAGGCATCTTGTCTTGAGCAGGTTTGATTGTAGTTCTGGAGATAAAATTCAAATGAAATTCATAACACGGTGTGTTTTTAACTCTGTAACTGAATGTCATGATAACGAGGAGAATTTAAACTAAACTCGTTCCTTTCTTCTCAGCTTCAGTGTGAAATCCGTGTAGCTCGTTCAGCTGGAGTCATTTCTGCTGCGAAGGCAGGGTACACCCTGAACAGCTCGTCGGTCCAGTACAGAACCAACATACACACAATTAATCTCAGTCAGCTAATTAGCGTAATGTGCATGTTTTAAGAGTGTGGCGGGAAACCGGAGTACCCTAGGAAAATCCACGCGAGGACAGGAAGAACATGCAAACTCCACACAGAAACGCCCTCGCTGAGCCCGGGACGTGTTAACCATTACGCCACTGTGTCGTCCAAGGAACGCAACAGTTATACTTTCTTTTTCATCCTTTTTTGTGAATCACTGCCACTAGAAATCCGTAACAAACCACAGGTAGAGTCTGCGATGCCGCTGACTCACTACTCATCCTGTACATCCTCTCATTCCTAACATCTGTCCTTATTGCCATGGAGACAGCACTGTCAATCATGTGACATGATCATAAAATCCCCATCCAGTGGAATGTGAGTGTAGTATTTCAGTGTGATTAAAGTCAATCTAAGGATTAATATTATCTCATTTGCCCGTGTTTTTGATCATTAATACTTTATAAATAGTTTTTAAACATTGCTAAAGATTAAAATAGCGTTTCTTGTTGCTCTTATATCGGTTTACATGAATAATCTGTTTAATCCTCTCTCTTCTCACGTCACTCCATATCCTCTCTCTGAGCGATCTCCGTGATCGAGACTGCGGATTAATATGGACATTCGACCTTCATCCTGTCATTCCTCATCCTCACGTACCTCTGTTACGACCCGGCTGACATTTACTCTGTCCTTTTAATCCCTCATCCTTAAAGGAATTAAAGCGACTCACTGACTCACGTTCAGCCTTCATTCTGTTAAACAAACAAACTAATAAATCAGTTTTGCTGTTGGGCGGCACGGTGGTGTAGTGTATAGCACGCCTGCCTCACAGCAAGGAGGTCCTGGGTTTGAGTCCCGGGCCCTGCCGTTTCTGTGTGGAGTTTGCATGTTTTCTCCATGCTTGCCTGAGTTTTCTCTAGGTACTCTGGTTTCCTCCTAAAGTCCAAAGACAAGAACATTAGGCTCATTGTTCTAAATGTGTACGGTTGTGTGTTGCCCTGCGATGATCTGGTGAGCTGTTCAGGGTGTGCCCTGCCTTCACCCAGTGTTGGCTCCTCACAACCCTAGGATTAAGTGGTTTGGGAAATGAGTGATGAGATGTTTTGCTGATTCAGTAGAAATAATTACTGATGATTTTTCACTTTAACAATCACTGCTGGCAGTTTTGACATTTTACAAGTCCCGCCCCTTTCTTGATTTTGATTGGTTTGTGAGTTGTGACATTGAAGTGATATTGACTGTCATGAGCGCTGTGAAAAAATATCAGTGTCCTGAGGGTGTTGTTCTGCAGACAGTTCTGAGCGCTGTCAACACAGAGCTACAAGAGAAATGGACCGAAACACGGCGCTGTCAGCGCACAACACGGGATTGTGGGACACCAGCCTTGAATATTAAATCTCACATCGAGAGTGATGATGTGGTAGAAAATATCGCTGCCAGCTTCCTTAGAAAATACATTCATGCTGTGTTTCTAAAAGTTTTTAGTCATTCTTTAGAATTAAATAAAAAATCTGAAATCATTCATAGTGGGGGTACGGTGGCGTAGTGGTTAGCACATCAGCCTCAGAGCAAGGATGTCCTCCAGGTACTCCGGTTTCTTCCAACAGTACAAAGACATGTACACTAGGCTTCCAAATTGCACCTATCTGTGAGTGTGAGTGGTTGTGCGTGTGTTGGCCCTGCGATGGTCTGGTGAGCTATTCAGGGTGTACCCTGCCTTTGCTCAGTGTCGGATGACATAGGCT
Organism: Neosilurus hyrtlii; assembly: GCA_028564935.1. Classification (NCBI taxonomy): domain Eukaryota; kingdom Metazoa; phylum Chordata; class Actinopteri; order Siluriformes; family Plotosidae; genus Neosilurus; species Neosilurus hyrtlii. The sequence continues at coordinate 120,726 of JAOUQZ010000004.1, forward strand.
CTAGCCTCCCAGTGACCCTAGTAGGATTACTACTAGTAGGATTGAGTGAGAGCTGAGTAAATAATTCATATTTCTACAGGGAATATTGTTATTTTAATGATTTAAAATATTTCCATACAGGCATCATTACAGACAGACAGACCGACAGACAGAAGTAATACCAGCTGTTATTTGCATATATTTGCATATTTTATGCACATTCATACTCACTGGTATTGTACTGAAGGTGTAGCTGTAGATGAAGCTGTGAAGATGATGGTGTGGATGTAGATGGTGTAGTTGATGGTGTAAATGCAGATGAAGGTGTAGATGTAGATAATGCTGTAGATGATGGTGTAGATGTAGATGAAGGTGTAGTTGATGATGTAGATGAAGATGTAGATGATGGTGTGGATGTAGATGGTATAGTTGATGGTGTAAATGCAGATGAAGGTGTAGATGTAGATAATGCTGTAGTTGATGGTGTAGATGTAGATGAAGGTGTAGTTGATGATGTAGATGAAAATGTAGATGATGGTGTGGATGTAGATGGTATAGTTGATGGTGTAAATGCAGATGAAGGTGTAGATGATGTAGATGTAGATGAAGGTGTAGTTGATGATGTAGATGAAGATGTAGATGATGGTGTGGATGTAGATGAAGGTGTACTTGATGGTGTACATGTAGATGATGGGGTAGATAATGGTGTAGATGTAGATAAAGGTGTAGCTGATGGCATAGATGTAGATAAAGGTGTAGATGATGGCGTAGATGTAGATAAAGGTGTAGTTAATGGTGTAGATGTAGATAAAGGTGTAGTTGATGGTGTAGAAAGTAGATAAAGGTGTAGTTGATGGTGTAGATAAAGATAAAGGTGTAGATGATGGTGTAGATGTA
>JAOUQZ010000004.1:137052-152563 GCA_028564935.1 Neosilurus hyrtlii
GTGTGTGTGTGTGGGTGTGTGTGTGTGTGTGTGTGTGTGTGTGCGCGTGTGTGTGTGTGTTCTAAGTAGAGCAGACACAGAGTTTGGGCTTGTGTGGCAGAGTGCTTGGTGAATTTTGTCCAAACTACAGGCACGCAAGTGAATGCCAAAGGAATTGAATGCCTGAGGCCCTGCATTTCTCTGCCAAACTTCCTCCATCATGACATCTCCAAAATGCCTGTCAAATGGAACTAAAGAAGAAGGTGGAGGGCATAGGCGGAATCACTTTTTACCTGAATGCACTGATATTTCAGTCTGCCAAATTTAGCCTGTTTTCTTTTTCTTTTTTTTTGGCTCTTCAGTGCCCTCACAAAGAGTTAGTAATCCTCAGTTCAACAGAACAGACTTTCCTGTGTAATTACAGACACAATACAAGACTCTGGTTACAGGGCAATTACTGCTGACACATAAGCGAGTAAGCGAGAGAGATAGAGAGAGAGAAAGAGAGAGAGAGAGAGAGAGAGAGAGAGAGAGAGAATAGTACCTCTCTCTCTCTCTCTCTCGCTGACTTGCTCATGTGTCTCTCAAGTATTAATATTTTTCGGAGATATTACCATTAATGTTGGTGTTACAGTAGCTAAACAAATTACTCACTGAAATATATGTAATATAAAATACCTTAATATGAACACTCATAAGGAAATCTTTAGCTCCTTCTTTGTTCTAAAACGATAATAATGAATAAATAAACATGGAAGCGCTTTTCTTTATTAGGACTATCCAAATTACTCTACAAGGTTAAAACTTATATAATGGGAAACAAATATCCATTCCATACATGATTCAAAGTACATGCACACCCATATACACACAAAGGTTGTTTTTTTTTTTTTTTTTTTTGTCATTGCTAAATTGTTGACTGTGCTAATGGGCTCCCTGCATTGTTGCAAAGTGACATCACCTTTGAGAGAATGCCTCTTTCTGATTTCATATTGTTGTGTTTAGGCAGCTGCAGCTGAATTACCAAATCTCTCAAATGGCCGTGATCATACAGTATTGCCAACCCTTTAACCCAAAGCCTCCCTCTTTTCCCTCAAATTCTCAAGCCTTTGGTGTGTGTGTGTTTGTGTGTGTATGTGTGTGAGAGAGTGAGAGAGAGAGAGAGAGAGAGAGAGAGAGAGAGAGAGAGAGAGCGACTGCACTCATTGCAAATGAAGAGCCTCAAACCGAATAGTGTATTTTGTGTGTGTGTGGGTTAAGATGTTCCCTTTTCAGAAAACACATCTACTTCAACGCAACTGCCCAATTAAGATGATACATTACATGCATATATTTTAATGGCTGTATGGATTTCCTTCTTAGGGTGAGTTTAATTAGGAAAATGTATCGGCCTTTGCTGAAAATGACCCGTGGAGGCAGGGTTTCCATGAGTTTCACACAGCGTATATGAGTGACATCATCTGCTTGTGGTGCATTTATCTCTAGAATGTGGAGTTCAGAGTTAATCAAAGTGCATGCACTTAGAAATTGACAGTCTCCAGAGCTTAGCCCAATCCTCAGCTTAGCTCCTAAATAAAGAAGCACAAACTTACAGCTAACGAGGTTGGCGCCTCTCCAGGACTGAGGGGCCACTGAAGGATATATGGTATCAAAGGATCCTCCAAATAAGCCAAAGGGCATATAAGGCAGTCTTGTGTGTGTGTGCTTGCGTGTAAGGACTTATTTGTATATGTGAAACAGAATGGTGTTGTTTCATTTGCTTAAACTCTCTCCAAATGATGCTGAATTTGTGTGTGTGTGTGTGTGTGTGTGTGTGTGTAAGGACTTATTTGTGTATCTGAAACATAAGAAGAAAAAGTAAACGGAAATGAATCTTTGGGCGAACCATCCAGTGACCTTTCCCAGTTTGCTTCGAGATTTCCTAACTCTGACTTTATATATTAGTGGAGTCACCGCCTTTCTGGAGTGTAAATAACGAATCAATTTGCAAGGTGTAGGATTTGTTTTGGCAGCGCTGTTTGTCTGTTGCAGAGCCAGAGTCTATATTAGGTTCTGCAGTCGCCTTGGCCTGCACACACAGCATAGACCACACCATCTTTATTTATGCAAACGATTGCCCAGAAACGCACTACATAATACTTTCACAGGATGCTTTCTGTCTTCCTGAGCAACACTCTGCATCATTGAAAAATACTGTATGTGTATACAGTGAGGTGAAATATTGTTCTTTCAGAACCATGGATGAACACACAATACAATTTACATTTTACAGTAACAACACAGTAACGAAATATGAATAAGAAAAATGTATAATATAATTTACACAAAGGATCCTACTTTATATTTTGGGGGGGGGTGGGGGGGTGGTTACAGTATTGTGTGTAAACATTTACAGGATTAAATATGTTGAAAGGATGTCCAGTGTCGACATATTGTGAATAAAAGTGCCGAGATGAACACATGACAGTGTTTATATGTACAACAGTAGTTCTTGGGTACAAATCAAAAGTGAGAATAAGATTGATTGATTGATTGATTGATTGATTTATTGGGTTGGGGGGTAATTTTTTTTAAGAAGGCCAAATAAACTTCCATGGGCTTTTGTGTCTGAATTATAAAGCCATTAGGAAAGAAAAAAATACCTTCAGACAAAAAATGGTGCCCTAACACTGACATTAAAGAAATTTGTGTTTAATTTTGATAAAAAACATGTGTTTCTTTTTTCCTCCCCAACAGTGTCTATACAGGACACCAAGAAAAGGTTAACACACTTATTTTCCCTTGTTACTTAAATAATTTATTTACCACTAGAGCACCACAACAAAAATGTGTTACAATACATCATAGTGGGTCAACAACATCAACATCATCATAAACAACATTAACAATATACAGCTCTAACGCAGAGGTCACTGATATGGTCCTTGAGGACCCTCGGCCAGTCCACACTCTAATCCCGATCATATCAGAACCAGGTACTCAGAGTCACACAGTTCCCTCTTACATGGCTTAATATGATCAGAAATTGGAAAAGAACAACACATGTGGTTTGGCAGGGGGTTGGAGGATGGAATAAAGAGACCCCTGTTCTAATGTGACATAGAGTGTGCTTCCTTCAACTTCCTGTTTCTTAAGGAAGTTCTCTAGCACTATGAAGGGGTGGGTGGGTGTGTGTGTGGGTGTGTGGGTGTGTGTGTGTGTGTGGGGGGGGGGGGGGTTCGGGCGTCTTAAACTGTCACCTAAATATCATACAACGTTGGGCAAGATCACTGTATACTCATGTGTTTCCTTTTTGCCTGGCCAAATTTCCTTACTGAAGTCATGTCATGTATGTTGAGAGGGTGAGGGGGCACAAACTATAAGTAAAAATACAACAATCAGAAAAAAGTTACAAAAAAACAGGTAATAATAAAATACAGTCAGTGCAATTCTTTGTATCAAAGGATCTTGGTTGCTTGGAAGGGGAAAACAAAACAATGGAGGGGCTTTGCTCTCTGATTTGAGTGCAATACAATGTTTCTCGATGGTACATATCCATCCATGGCTACTCATGTACATTTGTAAGGCTGGTCTGGCCCTATTCATGTCACATATTCAACATGAATAAGCTAGAAGTGCCAGGATTTGACTGACTCTCATTACCATAGCCAGACACAGAGACATTGTCAGACATCTGTTCAACATGCCTCTAATCACTTGGCAAAAATCCCTCTGCTGTTGTCCTGTCCCTCCTCTAACTTTTCCGACACAATCTCCTTCCCATGCCTTCAACAATACATAGTCACCTACCATAACCCTGCTCTCTTTCGCTCACTAATTATATATAATCTCATTACTTCATAAAATGTTGACATGACTGTACCTGATCAGCACAACTGGCTTTATAGGAACGTTCCTTCATTGGTAGATATTAAAAGGTGCTTTCGGACCAGGGGAACTTTTTCTTGGTTCTTAGAACTACTATAGGAATTATCTATATTTCTCTCCACACAGCAAAAACGGAGGATGATTCAATTATTTTTTAAGCCACTTAATCTTAATTAGGGTCGCGGGGAGGCTGGTGCCCATCTTAGACGACTCTGGGCGAAGGCAGGGTACACCCTGAACAGCTCCGGCCAACAGACGTTCAGCCATTCACATTTACACTCACACCTAGGGGCAATATGGAACCGCCAATCAGCCTACTGTGCATGTTTTTGGACTGTGTACTGTGTGACTGTGTGATAATAATTCTATTACTATAGAATGCTATTTGCAGGGATATTCTTTAGTTCTTACTTCAGGGTAGATACAGGGTGACCCAAAAAAAATCCACCATTTCAGAAGTAATTTTTAAAAAAGTTTAAAGATAATCAAATGATTATTTGCACACATGAAACCTCTTCCAATACAGTTTTTATTTCTTTGAAGAGAGTGGTGTAACTGTTACAGTAACTTCTGACCGTTACATTGATATTCTCAAAAAATAAAAAAATTAAAAAAAATTGAGGGAAATGTTTCCCTGGTGATCTTGACGTGTGGCAATGTTGGGTGGTCCCCGGACCTCGCATCTTGTGATTTTTTCTGTGGGGCTACCTTAATCACCTTAAATCAATGTGCACTCATTGACCCCACTCTTTAGGCCCTTAAGGTTGCTATTCAATGGGAGATATCCGCTGTCCCACCCGACCTGACAAGTCGAGCCACGGCAGCCTTCAGAAAACACCTTCAATCATGAATAGACAATGACAGCCACATCTGGAGGAAGACATTTGTGACCCAGTCTGGCAAAATGAGTCACAGTGACCAAACATTCAAAATTGAGTTAGTCATACTATTTAAAAGACGAGACTCTAAACTTTAAAATAGTATGGCTAACTCAATTTAAAATTTTTGGTCACTGTGACTCATTTTGCCAGACTGGGTCACATTTTTGAAGCATGATATATAAAAACTGTACTGAATGAAGTTTCACATGTGCAAATAATAATTTAATTATCTTTAATTATCTTTATCTCTGTACTTTCCCATTACAAGATAATCCATGAGCAATAAAGTTTGAAGTGATTGCTATGTTGAATTTTGAAAATTGGAAGTGTTCTTTGATGGATAAACAGTTCTTACTGTTAGCACAAAAAATTATGAAAAAAAGAAAGTGTGGGCTTTATTGAGTGTACAGTATACTGTATGTGATGGAGGAAGGACTGCTTGATTCTGATGCATCTAAGCAAAACACAAAAACCTTTTATAGAATGTCTTGCTCATGGCATGCTACCAAGCCGAATTACACCACTTTTGCATTCCTACTGTAGTTCTTGGGGAACTTCCGAGTGGGTAGATTTTGGTCCGAAAGCACCTATAAAAAGATTCTTTATACGTCATAAAAAACAGCATTTTAAGATGAATGTGATGGAGTGCATGTGTATGACAGGTTTTTGTATAGCATATGTACTGTAGTGTGTACTCATAATCACTAAGCATTAAAAATAGTAAACAGTAGCCATCTTTTCTATTAAACTGCATGACTCACAGCGTCTCCAACATTACGCTTTGATTTATAACACTAACCCTGTGCCTGGAGATCTACCTCACTGCAGGTTTCATCTCCAAAAAAAACATATCACTTGATTTTTACTTGATCAAGAACTTTGTAAGGCAATGATTAGATAATGGGTAAACTATAATTATGGTTGAAGCTAAAGTCTTCGGGGCGGTAGCTCTCCAGGAACAGGGTTAGTGACCACTGTTTTATAGAATATTCCCAAACTCTAGGCCCATCATGAGGCAGACTTCACACCTGCTGCTTTCCAAACTCAGTCAGTCCCATGCTTGTTGTTTTTGGATGTAGCTTGTTAACCTCTTGTTCAGCTGCAATGGAATTTAGAGAAACTATTTTCAGTCCCCTTGGTGTCTTTTCAGTATCACAAAATTCCCTTCACCTTTCCCTTCTCTCTGTTCCTCTTGTCATGTCTTAGCCAGGAAAGTCACTAATAGGCCCTGTTGACATTAAATAAATGAGGTCTTCAACAATTTCCAAGAATGAAAACCAGCTTTAAAAATAATGAAAAACAAATGTGACTACAGTTTTGAGGGATGCATAGGTAAAGAAAGAAAAGACAGAATTTGCTTTAACTGCTTGCTGAAATGAGGGATTCTTTTTTTCCTACTGCTTCACATGTAGACACTTAATCATGTACTTCCAGTGTTTGCCATACTCACGTCCTGGTGTGATGAGTGTGTGAGATGAGATGTAATAAAAGGAGCATTTTTGCCCCCAGCACACATACACACAAAAACACGTAACTCTGCACGTGTCCGCCTCCGTGTGCTCATTTTGTACGAATACATATGCTGGTTAAGGAAATGTACATTTCAGTTCTCGGCCTGCACAGCAATTTTCTACCTGCGTGAATGAAACAGTTTGTGACTGTATTAACGTTTATAGTGTGTGCCGTGTGTGTGTGCGTGTGTGTATGTGTGTGTGTGTTTGCGTGTGTGTGTGTGTGTGTGTGTGTGTGTGTGTGTGTGTGTGTGTGTGTGTGTGTGTGTGTGTGTCTGTGTGTCTGTGTGTGTGTGTGAGTTCCATGACCCAAGGCAGCAGTAAATTGTGAATTTGTAAATAAAAGTGTAGAAGAAGACACTTGCTGATGCTCCGGCGTGGGTGGGGTTTGGAGATTAAAGCGCTCCTCTGCGTGCGTCCTGTTTGATGTTCCTGAGCGCTGATGAATTTGGGAAGATGTGTTAATTCCACTTGCATTAAAAAGTTTTGAGCGTACATCGGGGAAGGACGCAGGCTAATGCATTAACATACATTAAAACTTCCACATCAAACAATGCGTGGGATTCATCTCCTGTACTGAAGAGAGTTTATTCCTCCTCTCTCTGCTCTGTGCATTTATTCCCGTACAACCATTCGTCAGAGTGATCATGTGACATCGGTAAGAGGAAACCTGACAACTGTTTGGATCAAAGAGTGTGTGGGGGGTGTTGTATTCTTCTTCATTACTTCACATACTGCCCATTTTGAGGGGGTTCTGGGGTAAAAAGTGGCAATACATCAGACGTCTGCAAACAAAAATCATTCAGAAGATCTGATTATAAAAACTATATATACACAGTGGTGTGAAAAAGTGTTTGCCCCCTTCCTGATTTATTATTTTTTTGCATGTTTGTCACACTTAAATGTTCATCAAACAAATTTAATCATTAGTCAAAGAAAACACATGTAAACAAAAAATGCAGTTTAGTTTTTAAATGAATGTTTTTATTATTAAGGGAGAAGAAAATCCAAACCTACATGGCCCTGTGTTTGAAAGTGATTGCCCCCCTGTTAAAAAATAACAAAGTGACAAATTAAAGTAGACCAAAAGATCCTCAAAAGCTAGACATCATGCCGGGGTCCAAGGAAATTCAGGAACAAATGAGAAAGAAAGTAATTGAGATCTATCAGTCTGGAAAAGGTTATAAAGCCATTTCTAAAGCTTAGCGAGCCACAGTGAGAGCCATTATCCACAAATGGCAAAAACATGGAACGTGCTGAACCTTCCCAGGAGTGGCAGGCCGACTGAACTTCCCACGAGAGCACAGTGACAATTCATCCAAGAGGTCACAAAAGACCCCACAACAACATCCAAAGAACTGCAGGCCTCACTTTCCTCAGTCAAGGTTCATAACTCCACCATAAGAAAGAGACTGAGCAAAACGAACATTAAGGCTTGTTTCAATTTTGCAAGAAAACATCTTGATGATGCCTAACACTTTTGGGGAAATACTCTGTGGACTCACGAGACAAAACGTTTTGGAAGGTATCCCCCCCATTACATCTGGTGTAAAAGTAACACATTTCAGAAAAAGAACATCATACCAACGGTAAAATGTGGTGGTGGTAGTGTGATGGTCTGGGGCTGTTTGTCTGCTTCAGGACCTGGAAGACTTGCTATGATAAATGGAACCATGAATTCTGCCGTATACCAAAAACTCCTGAAGGAGAACGTCCGGCCATCTGCCCGTGACCTCAAGCTGAAACGAACTTGGGTTCTGCAGCAGGACAATCATCCAAAACACTCCAGCAGGTCCACCTCTGAATGGCTGAAGAAAAACAAAATGAAGACTTTGAAGTGGCCTAGTCAAAGTCCTGACCTGAATCCTATCGAGATGCTGCGGCATGACCTTAAAAAGGCGGTTCACGTTTGAAAACTCTCCAATATGGCTGAATTACAACAATTCTGCAAAGATGAGCAGGCCAAAATTCCTCCACCGCGCTGTAAAAGACTCTGCAAGTTAGTGCAGACACTTGATTGCAGTTGTTGCTGGTAATGGCAGCCCAACCAGTTATTAGGTTTAGGGGCAATCACTTTTTCACTGAGGGCCATGTAGGTTTGGGGTTTTTTCCTTCATAATAAAAACCTTCATCGTTTACTTTTGTTGTCTTTGACTAATATTTAACTTTGTTTGATGATCTGAAACATTTAAGTGTGACAAACATGCAAAAAAAAATTAATCAAGAAGGGGGCAAACACTTTTTCACATCGCTGTTTGTACATATACAGAAGAATTATAGATACTGAACTGTGTACAAGAGCAGAGCTAAAGAAAGAGAGAGAACGAGAGATGGGTTGAGGGGCGGACTGAGTGAGAGAGAATGAAAGAGATGGGATAAGAGAGAGTGAGAGAGAAAGTGTGAGAGAGAGAGACGGGATGGTAGATAGACAGATAGATAGTGATAAAGACTAAGAGAGAGAAAGAGAGAGAGACACTGAGAGAAAGAGCAAGAGAGAGACTAGGAGAGAGTAAGAGAGACACTGAGAGAGATAGAGAGAGTAAGAGAGAGCGAGAAAGAGAGTGAGAGACAGAGGAAGAGAAAAACAGACAGAGAGAAAGAGACAAAGAAAAACAGAGAGAGAAAGAGACTAAGAGAGAGAGAGAGAGAGATGGGTTGAGGGGGCTGACAGACAGATGAACAGAGTGAAAAAGAGTGAAAGAGATTGGATAAGAGAGAGAGAAAAGAGAGAGATATGGGTTGATAGATAGATAGATAGATAGATAGATATAGCAACAAAAAAACATGGTGAGAGAGAGATGGAATGAGACAGAGCGTGGGAGTGAGAGAAAGATATAGAGAGACACTGAGAGAGAGAGCAAGAGAGAGCGAGAGAGAGAGACACTGAAAGAGAAAGAGAGAGATGGGTTGAGGGGTGGGAGAGAAGAAGAGAGAGAGAGAGACTGAGACAGAGGGAGAGAGAAAAAGAGGGTGACAGAGAAAGAGGGAGAAAGAGGGAGAGAGAAAGAAGAGAGAGACGCAGAAAGAGAGAGAGAGAGACAGAGAGAGAGAATGAGAAAGAGAGAGGGAGAGAGAGAGAGAAAAAGAGAGAGAGGGAGGGAGAGAGAGAGACAGAGAGAGAAAGTGAGAGAGAGAGAGAGAGACAGAGAGAAAGAGTGAGAAAGAGAGAGAGATACAGAGAGAGAAAGAGAAAGAGAGAGAAGAGAGAGGGAGGGAGAGAGAGAGACAGAGAGAGAGAGAGAGAGAGAGAGAGAGAGAGAGAGAGAGAGAGAGAGAGAGATGCTTCTTGTGTGAATTATTAAGTTAACTTTGTAGTGGCGGTACTTTATCCCTGAGGACAAACAAGCCAAATGTTTGCGAAATATAATTAAGCCGAGGCATCTTTTTAAATGTCATTGCGGCCCGTGCCATGTTTCAAATTGTTCTGCATCAACAGAATTTAACGAGATGGCGAAGGAATCCGTTCTCTGCGAGCGTGTGATAAGCTGCACGTACAGTGGAACACTTTCATTGATTGCCAAAATAAAGCATTTTGTATGCAAATGGGCGAGTGGAGTGGCTAAGCTGATTCAGCCTCATGGACACCAAATAATGGCCTTTACAATTAATACCAGCGCACGCTCTCCATCCAAAATGTTTCTCCAGTTTAATGGGTTTGAAACGTTTACACATGCAAAACCACCGCTCTGAAAAAAAAGAAAAAAGACAAGAAGAAATATGGAGTAAAATGTTCCAGCCGATTCATACGGAAGCCAGCAAATAAAAAAAAACTCGGAAACGTCTTGAAACGCTCTCTGTCTGTCTGTCTGTCTGTCTGTCTCCCCCCCCCTCTTTCTGTGTCTCTTTTTGTCTGTCTGTCTCTCTCTCTGTCTCTCTTTGTTTGTCTGCTTCTCTCGCTTCCTCTCTCCTCTCTCTCTCTCAGTCTCTCTCCTTCTCTGTCTCACTTTGTCTGTCTGTCTGTCTCTCTCTCTGTCTGCCTGTCTCTCTTTCTGACTTCATCTCTATTTCTGTCTGTCTCTCCTTTTTTGTCTCTCTCTCTTTCTGCCTTCTCTGTCTAGATCTCTTTTTCTCTCGCCTTACTTTCTCATGCTGTTTTACTTTCTCTCTGTTTTACTGTCTTTCTCTCTCTTGCTCTTTGTCTCTCTTTGTCTGTCTGTCTGTCTGTCTCTCTCCCTCTCTTTTCCCTCCTGTCTGTCTCTCCCCATTACTCTGTCTGTCTTTCTCTTTTTCTCTCTTCACTTTCTCTCTCATGCTCTCTCTTATCTCTGTCTGTCTGTCTCTCTCTCTCTCTCTCTCGCTTCATCCCTATGTCTCTCTGCCCCCCTTCACCCCACCCCCCACCCCCATTCACATGTAGGATTAACTGATAATCTTTGTACATGAAGCCCTTGTTGCCCCCTGAGGGTGGAGAGAGGCAGTAAAGCTGATTTTCTATTGTTTGAATGTAATGTGTTTGTTTTTTCACGTGTAAACATGATATTTTCCGTCTCCTCTTCATGTCTGTTCACCAGCAGGTTTAGCTTTCTGGGACAAACAGAAGCACAAGTTTTATTGATTACACTCACTGTTTAAAAGGCAGTGATGATTAAAGATTATTTGTTTCGTGATCATACACAGTGTAAAAGATGACTATCACCAGATATAGGTGGATTTAAAAAGTTTACCATATTGTTCCTAAAACGACCCAGACATGAGCTGCTTCTTCTCACAGGATTAGAATCTCGGATTCACCTGCTTTGGCTGTGTGTGTTCGTCAGTACAACGTACGTCTGTTAACAGTGACATGGCCACGTGACCAGAGGAACCATCTTGCATGAAAAAAAGAAAGATGGACAAAGTGGCCACGCAACACAATTCATAGAAAAAGGAAAAGTCTGAGATCAAGTGTTAAAAAATTACAAGATTTCGAATCCAAGAGAGACAAAACTAGGGTAGAGCTGGAAGGGGAATATGAATGTTGGAACTGAGGCTACATAATTATCCGGTTTTCACTGCCAGTACACACTGGAATCTGGGCGTGCAGCTCTAGTTTAATTAGATGTGATTTTGGAATACAGAAGGTAGGAAAACAATGTGTAGTTTTATTATTAATAAACATTCATAACATGATTCGTAAACATATCCCACAAGGTCTAACAAGCATAAACACGAAGTAACAGATCGCATCCGGTATGTCTGAAATGATTTCTTTTACATCTGCATGAAACATTCCGCATCATTGGTTCACATTTACTACTTTATAAGTCATTCGTTCATTTTCTAAGCTGCTTAATCCCAATTAGGGTCCCAGGGAGGCTGGAGCCTATCTCAGCCGACACTGGATGCAGGCAGGGTACACCCTGAATAGCTCGCCAGACACACATACAACCACTCACATGCACACCTAGGGGGAATTTGGAACAGCCAATTAGCCTACTGTGCATTTTTCACTGCTCATGTTGTCCATGTCTGTGTTGTTGGTCGCCATCTTGATTGAGGATAGTTCTGTGCTCCCACCACTAGATGGCATGTGCGCCATGTTTACATTCTCCAGATCATCATGCATGGTGCCAAAGTCACTGTCTCTTACTTAAAGGATTAAGCACATGGTTTCAAAGTGAAATGTTTACTGATATGATTTAATTTCCATGAGAAAATGTTTTTCCCTGTTTTTCTCCCTTTAATTTATTCGTAGCTGTTTCCCCCCATTAAGTCTTGCCTTCCCTTCACACACGCGTGCACACTCCGTGACAAGTGATGCTGCCACCTGCATCATTACAAACTGTTGTGCATGTACACTCAGGGGGCTCAGGGGGAGGCCTAACACACCCGGAGGGAAAACGCTATCTGCCACTTTTGTATGGATGAGGTCACAGGCGGCCATGATTGGCTTATGATTGCTTTGATTGACAGGAAGGTGAGCGTATGCCATCCCTTCCTCCTGTGATAGTTCAGTCAATCAGCTCCCATGGACTCCCAGCCGTGGATCAACCTGAATTTGTTCTCTGAAATGTGTACCCTCCAGTCTGTGTTTATTTCTTGGGAAAGAAAACCACATTTATCAAATTTCAAAATAAAAGCCATTGTAAGCAACAAGAACCCGGCGATGTGTATAATCTTTGCAGTGCTGTGAGTACATCTCTCTGCTCGTCTCGTCTCAGTACGGGAGCTGTACCTCACACCGAACATTTCCTGGTAGAACTTCCTGTGTGAGCTGGTTTTAGCTGGACTCCGCCCACATCCTGAGTGGCATGTGATATGAAGTGACAGTTTGAGTGGAGTGAAGAGGGTGGCGGTGAAGAGGAGAGGAGAGGGTGTGACAGGATGAATGGTGGTGTTATTTGGATGACGTTGTGGCGTGAAGAGCCTGTCGGATTATCCCTCGGCATGGAGCCATCAGGTGAAACGCCATGTCGTCTCAGGGACACGACGAGGATGTGATACCGACTCAAAGACGATGTGAGGGTATAGGAACAGGTTTGGACGTGTGGTATAATCATGTTCACGGGTCTTAGCGTTTACAGTGACGTTAAACCCTGAAATGACGGGACGGCGCTGAGCGGATTGTTCGCAAGCCTCTCGTCATTGTTTCCTTTTTTCATTTTTAATACTTTTTAAAATTTCCGTCCCATCTTCCACATCATGTCCTTTTTACACCCCCAAAAATAAAATAGCTCTTAAGTGAGGTTTCTATGTGAGATTTAATATCCAGGCTCCTGAACGTACACATTCATTATCACTGTAATAAACAAAAAGAAAGATATATAAAGGAGTTGTGTATGAACTGTTACCATAGAAACGATAACACATTAGAACAAACACATTCATTAAAATCATTATATACACTATACAATTATAATAATATTATATATAATAATACAGTGATCTGATTGGTCGGCTATCTCAGGATTAAAATCATTATAGTGTCAGTTAGTACAGGACATACTAAAATACCTTTACTGCACACAGACCTGGCAAAAAAATCCTGGGTTCGAGTCCCAGCTTGGGACATTTCTGTGTGGAGTTTCCATGTCCTCCCAGTGCTTGAGTGGGTTTCCTTCTCGAGTAGTCTGGTGTCCTTCCACAGTCCAAAGACGTGCACATTAGAATAATTGGCTGTTCCAAATTGGCCCTAGGTGTGAGTGTGAATGGTTGCGTGTTTGCTCTGTGATGGTCGGGCGAGCTGTTCAGGGTGTACCCCGCCTTCGCTCGGTGTCGGCTGAGGTAGGCACCAGCCTCCACATGAGTGAGTGAGTTTACATACCTTTCTGTGTGATATATAGTAGACTCCAAATGAGTAGGATATCAACAGACACTGTTAACACACATTTAGCATTTGGCCTGGCTCAGGATTTAGTGCAGAGCTCATCGCTGAAATGGTTAAAGTACATATAATAATTAAATATAAAGATCTGATTTTAGTTTGCTTTTCTTTATGTTTCGGTGTAGTATATACTGAAAACTCTTAAAGTGAGTTAGAGAGTCGTCGTTACACAACCCTGCACCTGCTAGCATGTACGTTCTGAGCTAATGTGCATTCGTCATGATTTAAATTTGAGTTTAAATAAACCATAAAAAAGTGGGGGAGTGGTGGTCCGGTGGTACGGTGCTGGCCCACTGATCCGAAGGTTGGGGGTTCAAGCCCCACTATCACCGTGTTGTCACTGCTGCCCCCCCCAGTGCAGCTAACTGGGTTATCAAAGGCCAGCCATGTCTCTCACTGTCTGTGGTGAGAGGCATGTAAAAGAATTATTGCTGTCATTTGTAAAGAGTAGGGCATTGGGTTGCCATCAGCGTGTTTCTGCTCGGCAATGGCCTGGCAAGCTGTCCAGGTTGTACTCGGCCTTCGCCTAGAGTCGGCTGAGATGGGCGCCAGCTTCCCTGCGACCCTAAATAGGATTACGCACTTCAGAAAATGAATAGACCATAAAAATCTGATTGATTGGTGATTTTTATGCTTCTGTCCCCATGAAGTATAAACTAAAACTATCATTCACCTCAGACTCGATAGCTGTCGATTAATTAAATTCAGCAACATCCACGGCTGCACGGCTCATTTGAATGCTCGATTCTGATTGGTTGATTAAAGTGAAGGCGTAACATCCAGCGTAAATCCCTTCAAAGGTAAGAGATTGCTCCAGGGGTCTGGATCTCCCTGTCAGGGTTTATCTCGTGATAATGCTCAGCTTTTAGGAAGGTAACCTGTAACTTGTAATGGATTTGTGCATCGTTGGTTCTACCTGAAAAGATTTATTGTGTTTTGGATGTTTTGCTCTGAAACTGTATCTTTCCTTACTGTTGTATGACTCTATTCTACATCGCTATTCTCTGGTGGTGAACTGAAGAATAAACACACGGCGGTTGAAACGGATCTATTTCTCTCATATCTCATTCCCGAAGCCGTAGCAGGCCCTTTTAATTCCAGCACAGCAGCGGTGACTTCACCGGTCACGGCGGTGCTGAACGGCTCCCCGTCGTTGTTTTTCATATTTCATTTCACTAAGCTGCCTGAGCGTGAGGTCGGAGAGAAATCTCCTCTAAGTCCTCCGCTCTTCCACACAACTGAGATGCTCTCTGTCCCGATAAAGCAGGAAAAAATTGAATTTTTACAAGCAGCCCAAGAAAAGATAATGCAGTTTGAAATAATCTTCTGTCGCACAGTGAACGGTGTCAATAAACAAGAATGTTTAGAATAAAACACTCCTGCTTTTATCTCGGCAAAAAAATCCATAACATCTTTTCTTTCCAGCACGGAGTCGAGTTTAATACTCGAAGATTTTCATCCAGGAGAAACCAAGACTCAAAACAATTTGTCTTAAGAATAATGTTTACTTTAGAGATATTTCAGGAGATATTGGAACAGGTGTAATGTGAAATCGTCATGATGTCTGATCTTAGAGAAAACTTTATCATCACAGCAACAGTAATCCGAGAAAACAGACGCACAGATTTGATTGAATAATTTAATAATACACACATACATACATACACACATGCATACACACATAAATACATACATACACACATACATACACACACACATACATACATACATACATATGTACATACATACACACACATACATACATACATACATATATACACACATAAATACATACATACATACATACATACATATATACACACATATATACATACACATATACATATATACATACACACATACATACATACACATACATACATACATACACACATACATACATACATACATACATACATATATACACACATATATACATACACATATACATATATACATACACACATACA